>MU006219.1:176186-192752 GCA_010093685.1 Ophiobolus disseminans
GATAGGCTCCTCTTTATAGTTGTTGCCATAGCGTACGCGCGCGCGTTTATTTGCAACAGAGATCTCATCTGAATAGGCTGCAGCGTATAGGTGCGCGTCCTCACGATTGCTAAGGTTATAGCGGAGGGCCCGAGGGCATAGAGGGACGTTATTTACGCGTTTTTGAACAGGTATTGGAGCGTCTCGAACAGGGTTCTCTTTGCCAGTCAGCAGACTTTGAAGCTGCTCTTGGCTGACTCTGTACGGCCGACCAAGCTTATGGCCTTTCTGCTGAGCTTTCTGCTTCCTTGTACGTCGGCCATTGCTAAACTGCTCTCTCTCCTGCCTCCAACGCAGTCCTGTATGTTCTGAGATACCGTGGGCATCAGCTACCTCCTGTAGAGTCTCGTCATGACGTTGGTGATCATAATGCCAGAAATAATGGCTTCGCTCTTCTGTATCAGGAATAGTAAGAATTTCGTCTTGTATAGGAGTATGAGGGCTTTCATATGCATCAGCCATGACAAAATTCAAGCAATATTGAGGTATATTGTATTATGTTGAAGATAGGATGTTGATGGTGTTCAAATGTTTGGTGGGGGCCTCGCTTAGCTACCGAGGTGGACGGCCGTTCGAGCCAGACGGCCGTTCGAGCCACCCACCAAAATCACACTCCAACTTCAACGCGTTATAACTTAGTCAATATGAGCCAGATTGAGGCTGCAATTGCAGCAATCGAATCGCTTGAACCTGGAGAACAATTTAGCTATCGCAAAATTGCAACAGAGTATCACTGCAACCGTACAACGCTCGCGCGGAGACATCAAGGCCTTGCAAGCTCGCGCAGTGCTATGGCAGAAAACCAGCAAGCGCTCCACCCACAGCAGGAGCAGGAGCTCCTACGCTATATAGAGCGCCTCACAAAGCAAGGCCTACCTCCCTCAAGGCCTATGATAAGACGCTTTGCCTCACAGATAGCTAAAAGAGAGCTAGGCGTACACTGGGTTGATCGCTTTATCCAGCGCTACAACATCTATCTCATCTCACGCTGGGCTACTGCAATCGATCGCTCACGCCACCAGGCCGACTCAGGCTCAAAGTACACCCTCTACTTTGAGCTTCTAGCCAATAAGAGCAGCCAATACAATGTTGAGCCTTGCCACACATACAATATGGATGAGAAAGGCTTCCTCCTTAGAATAGTTACTAGGTCAAAAAGGGTGCTCAGCAGAAGGCTATATGAAGAGGGGAAGCTTCAGGCTCACCTCCAGGATGGCTCTCGAGAGTGGATGACCGTCCTGGCCTGCATCTGCGCTGATGGAACTGCCCTTAGGCCTACTATCATATACCAATCAGGCTCAGGCACCCTCCAGGACACCTGGCTGCAAGGCCTCGAGCCTGAGGACAGTAGAGCCTTCTTCGCCTCATCACCTTCAGGCTAGACAAACAACAATATAGGCCTGGCCTGGCTAAAGCAGGTGTTTGATCCATCTACTAAGGCTAAGGCAGGCCGATCTTGTTGTCTCCTCATCCTTGATGGCCATGGCTCCCACCTTACAATGGATTTTATTGAGTACTGCAATCAGAACAGGATCCTCCTTATGATCTATCCACCTCATTCAACCCACACCCTTCAGCTGCTCGATGTGGTAATATTTAAGCCCCTCTCATCTGCCTACTCAGGCCAGGTAGCAGCCTTCATGGAAAGGTGCCAAGGGCTCACTTCTATGAGCAAGAGAGACTTCTATCCTATGTTTATGGCTGCCTAGGAGGCCTCATTCAAGAAGGAGACTATACTTAAGGCCTTTGAGGCGACTGGCGTCTCACCTCTCAATCCTGAGGTGATACTCAAAAAATTCAATAACCAGCCTATACAGGACAGCTCAAGTGATAGCGACTCCTCAGCCTTAAGCGCCTCTAATTAGAGGAAAATTGAGGGCCTATTGCAGCAGGTAGTCAAGGCTAGAGGTGATCCACGAGCTCAAAAGCTGAGCCAGGCCTTCTATTCAATCTCTGTTCAGAAAACGCTGCTTGAGCAGGAGGCTTAAGGCCTTAAGGAGGCCTTGATACACGAAAGACTGCGCAGGAAGCGAGGCAAGCCGCTGCCTCTAGGAGAGCCTGAGGAGTACTATGGTGGAGCTGTTATCTGGTCTCCAGGCAGGGTGAACAGAGCACGTGATCTCCTGCAACAACGAGAGGCTGAGGAAGAGCAGCAACAGCTCCAAAAAGCAGAGGCAGCTAGGCTACGTAAGGAGAGGAGGCAGGCCAAAGCCCAGGCTACTCAGGCAAGGCGCGAGGCAAGGGCGGAGGCTAGGATAGTAAGGGAGAAGGAGAAGGCTAAGAAGGCTGCAGAAAAGGCCTCTAGGGCAGCTGCTTGTAGAACTCAACAACAACTTCAAAACGCTCTTAAAGCGACTCAAAAGGGTAAAAAGATGAGGCCTAAGGCTGCTGCAAAAGCTACTCAAAAAAATAGAGTTGTTGCAGAGCCTTAGGGTAGTAGAGAGGCCTCAGGTGCTGCAGCAGGCCAAGAGCCATCTCAGTCACGACACGGCCGAGCGATCAAGCTCCCAGCTAAATATAGATAGCTATATATATAGAGAGAGGCCTGTAGAACTCAACACCAAAAAATATCGCAGCAATAGCTGTTGTACGTGGCTCTATAGCCTCAAGCTGAGCTGCCGTTTTGGTGTTCAATGTGGCTCGAACGGCCGTCTGGCTCGAACGGCCGTCCACCTCGGTAATCGGACACGAATTATTGCAACGCCTGGTGGGGGAATACTTTGATAGCACAGACCCCGAATTCCAGCAGATGCGGCTGGGTAGGTTGTACGAGCAGGGCAATGCTTACGATACGAGCTACGAGGGTAAGTAAGCGCTTGATTTCTGGTTGATTTTGAATTCATGCTAATTCTAGTTTAGCAATCATGCCTCCTCGCCACCCGCTGTACGAGACTCGGCTTACGTGCCTCCCTGATCGCCCATCATATTACAACACTGCATGGAACGAGTACGTTCCCATGTTCAAGGACGATCCAGTGCAGCAGTCATCAGAGAATGAGCCTGCAGCTCCGGCGTCTGAGTACGAAGCTGGCATCGTGGATGCTGACGGCAGTATCTAAGTCATCGGTGGCAATGCGGAGTTACTTCAGTATCAGTTCATGACTGGGTCCAATGACGTTTTTGGGATTTGAAGTGTTCTCCATGCAAGTTTGAGTAGACACTCGTTTTAAAGAAAGAAAGAAGCATCCAGGAGATGTGTTGTAATGATGAGATGAAAGCACGTGTTTTTGGTGGAATGTTGGCGCCGCCTACTTATTTTAAGCGAAGAGATACTCGCGCAATAAGCTCTCATGATAGCAAAAAGACTTGAGATTATATCCACAGTGATAATTCTTCTCGATCCAATGTTTGCCGTGTTCAAGATAATCCACATCTCTGGCCGCTTCTCATTATAGACGCTCGTGAAAACTGCTCAAATCAAGTGCCTATAGCCATCAAGCTCTTTAAAACCTGTTGTTGATGTAATTCAAATCTAGCTGTGGTCCGATAAGTATCGTGTTAGCGTACAATGAATTCCTTATCAATCCGTCTGGGAAAACACCTCCCTATAGCAACGAGCCATTCATAGTCCTGATCATTGTGCAAATACTCCGCAGCCCTCCTCCACACCCAACGCTGGGCTTACCCGTTATCTTGCTCGCTTGTGACGACATTCGCCTTTCGTTCCCCCTTTGTACAAATGCAGAGCTCCCCACGCCCTTACTCACCCTTACCACCGGGAGAGAACGCATCAACAGGTCAGCAATCGTCAACAGTCAATCATTGTGACCGACCAAGGTATTCCCCACAGCTTCCTGTTCAAAGAACCATTAACTCACACCTCCAGATCTACTCTGCATCCATATTCCCCCAAGAAATCACTGCTCTCAACCTCAACCATCACCCGCATACAGTTCAACCAGCCAAGACTCTCGAACACCATGGCTTCCTACCGCTTCTCTCGTAGCGGTATCGCCCTCGCAGCTACTTTCGTAGCTGTCGCTGGCGGCATCAAGATCGCCTACAATATCTCCAAGGCCACCAAGTCGACCTCCTCCAAGTCTATCGAGTCGACACTCCTCAAGATCAAGTCTCACGTCACCATCTCTTCGCTCTCCTCATATCGCTACAAGTGGGCCTCCGCCGTCGCCGTCGCTACCGGTACACACAACCCTCTCCAGCGTGGCCCGAAGCTGATCGGCTGGTACAAGGACGCCGTCTACGAGCAGGAGTTCGGACTGCGCGGTGTGCTGGAGCATAGTGTCGCAGTTGAGAAGCATCTCAACGACGAGTTCTATCGGCATGTTCCTCGGTCCATGGGCGCACCGTGTAACATTGCCTTCAACGTCGAGCCTCGGATGGTCCATTCCGTCCGTCACCTAGTCAAGGAAGTCCAGATCGACTATGGTGGTATGTCCTTGACCGACTTCAAGGCTCTTGTGCGCAAGAAGCTGAAACAATTTGCTCCACGCTCGCATTGGCTGGCTATTGCGCAGTATGCGCATGGTGATGAGCCTTGCGAGCCGCGTGCACATCAGCTGCGTATCACTCAGTATGCGCACTGCCACGAAGAGGAAGAGCCCGAGTATTTGGACTTCCCTACCCCTGATACCACCCGCAAGGATGTCTGGGAGAAGCACTACGCCCTTTTGCAAGACGTCGTAGCCGCATGTTCGGACTCCAACGCCCCTCAAGCGAAAGTCATCTTTTGGGAAATCTTCGAAGTCCTTCGGGGTGATACACCAGCCGAGTACGCGTCCCGGTTATTGGATTTGCTTGTTTACGACCCCATCGACGTCTCGGAGGAAGATAGCAGGCAGATTTCACAGAAATACTGCATCAAGCCCCTCAAGTTCGTGACGCCCGGACACATCAAGTACATGCTCGACGTCGATGTTGCGCCCCACAAGGAGCCTTCCTATACAGCACGCATCTGGCTCCGCGACAACGCTCCACGTTGGATCGAGCGCCCGTATGATCACCATCCGCAGGCGTGGAAGGGGCGTGGCTTTCCTAGCGCTGTGCCTAGGAAGATTGTGTGGGAATTCTTCGACGCACAAGGCAAGCAGCACGACACCCTGCTTCCCATCGAACAAGTCCTCGCACAGTGTTACTACACGCGAGCCAGCACAGCCCGCTACTGCATCGGCCTCGTCGAGGACGGCGAGTCCTACCCGGAGAAGAGCGGAGAATATCCTGAAGGCCGGGACGGCTTTTTCCAAGACGAACTCGAGGCGGCACTTACTTTCTCGTGGGAGACGCTTCTGAAGGAGAAACATAAACACATGTCGTACAGTGCCATCCAGAAGTGGATCAAGCTCAATCCCAAGGAAGGCGAGAGGTACATCTACAACCGCGAAGTCGGGAAGAAGTTCTGGAAAGCCAATCCCGCGCAGAAGAAGTTCTGGCTCGACAACGACATGGCGGAGTTTCGAAAAGCTACTTGGCCGGACTTCAGCGCTAATGTGGACACGTATGAGGAGCAGCATCGCTTGAAGAAGAAGTTGGGGGCGTGCATCAAGACGGAAATTTCCCCGCGCGACGCTGCCATCTTGAAGGATGAGGCGGCTCTCAAGGCGCATGGGAAGTGGCTGAAACCTGCGCCATGTTGGGAGGACTGGATTGCTGAGCGACGGGCTCGGGAGCGCCGTGCTGAAGAGAAGCTGGAGGCTCTGAGGCTAGCGGCTGCTGGTGAAGACGATGACGATGACGATGAAGGCTATCTGCCTCCTGGTGACACCCCACTGGTTGAGCAGGGCCGGGTTGCTGCATCCGGGGATGGTGTCAAGATTGCTCCTCATCCTGGCTTTGCCCACCATGCACTGCAGAACAAGGAGAATCTGGCTGCTTGCAAGGACTCGCTCTCGCCCGCCTCGAAGAAGTCTTCGGGTGATCCATCTGTCGCTCAGTCTTCCAACACAGCTCATCAGGACGCCGACATTGACTTGGCGCAGATTGGACAGAAGCAGTACGAGCAGTGGAAGTCTTCCGGCCAGCAGCATGGCGCTCCACCTGGAATTGCCCCTCGTCCTTGCGTTGCATCCCCCACCCCCACTCCAGGCTTCACCACCAACCCCCCACACAAATCCATCCTCCTCGCCGCCCTCAAGAATATCATCCCTCAGCACACCACCTTTCTCCCCCCTCTACCCCAACTCTCCTCCCCCACCTATCTCTCCCACTTCGTTCCTCAGCATGTCACCCCCTCCCCTTCCATCCCCCACCACCTCACCATCACCCGCCCCTCCGCCCCCGTTAACGTCAACGCCCTCGACTTCCACGAAAACGAGCAAATCTTCCTCGCCTACACCCGCACCGAAGGCGACATGCGCGACAAACCTCCTCCCCCGAAGAGACTTTCGTCTGTGGCTGGCACAATGATTTTCCGGGGCAGAAGTCGACGTATGCGTGGTGTGGGGCGAAGATGGCGCATCCGCAGACGGTGTGGGTTAGGCCTGATGTTTTGGGGGTTTTAAGGGGGTTTAATCGTGGGTGAGGAAGAGATGGGGATTGGAGAGAGGATGGGCTTATGTTGTCTGTATGAAAAAACGTGGGAAGTGGAGTCATGGGGTGGATGTATTTGGCTTTGTTGATTTTGTCTTGTTGGTTCGGGGATGTTGAGCTACTCGCTCTCCTCCAACGCTGGCGTTTGCATGTTGTTTGATTAGAAAAGACGCGGGGCTTAGTGCTCGTGTCTCGCGGTGTGGGATGCTTATAGTGGTTTATATTGTAATGCGGTGGAGGATAGAGAGGTTGGGATTTCCGCGTGTAGGTAGATCAAAAGCCAAAAAGTGGAAATGTAAAGGAAAATAAGGCTTATGCTTTATGGGTAAAGACATGTTCTGGGTACCTGAATGATTCTACGTCTCTTGATGATAGTGGATGTTGGTGTACGAGCGCCCGGTCTGAAATGTTGAGAGCTTAGACATGGCAGAATATTGGTATGGCTCGAGTCGGAAATTGAGGATTGTTGAGACGGAGGTATAGGGACTAGCATACATACATAGCTTGGCGCGTGTATGGAGGTCGATGTGATATCAAGTTCGCTGCGAGCCTGGATGGCCTTTTACGACTGCAACTGGCGATGGAGAAACCCCGACTCGATTGTTGCAAACATGCAGGCCTGATATTCGCCAAGATAATGCGATATATGGAAGTTAACTTGCTGTGATCGGACTTCCCTTGTTAAGCGCGGATTGTTCTATACGCGCTCGTACTCTTGAGAAATGTGAGTGAGCATTGTGTTGGATGTGTACTTCAACTCAAAGTAACTTCGTCTGCGCACACCTGCATTAATCATGGGGAATGGATTAAACTGATGTAGAGTGTGTTACTCATGCGTCCTGATAAAACTCAGTGTGAAGCTTACAGAAATCCGCCTTACTATCCTGTCCGGTATGTCCAAGAACTACACTGCCCAAATGCCTCGTCTTGCCCCCGTCAGCGGATGGCGAAGTCCTTACCTCCTCACACCGGAGCCGGCGGCGACGAACATGCCAAGATGTCTACGCCTCTATGATCTGTCATGAGTGAGAAACTCGGTCTTATTGTATCTCGGACGAGCAATGGACAATGTGTACGAAGGTGGCAGTGAGGGCTTGATGTAGTTGCGAGGTCTTGGCGGCCTAAATGCCTCAGGCTGTCGTCGGCCACAAATGATGCTGATTGACGGCGGTGAGATTAGACTCATCGAGACCCGCAAAGGCTTGGCAGGCGCATGGGCCGCTAAGCTGTGACGCCACGGCATGACGTCGCCGGCCACCACTTAGCTCATGACGCACGCAGGAGCAGTCGCAATCGCAATGCACAGTCGAGCGTCGCGTTGGAAGACGCAGAAGTGAAGCAAAAACATGCGCAAGCAATTTTCTTTGATGAGGAATTATCTCTGGGCCTGCGACGGGATGTGCAGGGGAAGTGGAGCTGAGGGCCGCTTGGTCTTGCTTGGTGCTGGGGCTGTGCACCGCCAAACGGCGGGTGGGCCAGCGTTTGGCAAGCTTGCAAGCCCGCCAGCCTCCTGTCCGTCATCCCAACCACCAGAGAAAGTTGTGCTGCGCCCTCTTCCCCCTCCTCATCAACGCGCTAAATAGCCATTCCGCTATCAAAGTCCCAAGACTGCAGAAGTGCAATTGATCCCTCCGCCGTCCATTCGCCAAGCGGCTCTTCTTGTTGCTGCCCAGCCAATTGCAAGCATCCCATCGCTGGCTAACCCCAAGCCGCCAAAGCTTGCTTTGAGACGGCCACGGTCATTCATATAACCCGCCAGCCACTTCCCGACACCTCTTGCGCATCTGACTCTCTCGTGAGCCAGCGCAGTATGAGTGAGTAACTATGGTCCTTTGACACATTATCCCCGTCTTCCTCCGTCGCAGTCATCCGCAATCGGCAGTTGCCCGGTCGAGTCAACCGTGTCTTGGTAGCCCAAGCCGCGAGACGTCCATCATCAACGCTGTACGCTGCTGCTCTCCTCCATCGCCAGCGCACCATCTGCAAATATTCTCCCTCGCCCCGGCGGCGCTTTACCACAATAATTGCTAATATCGCACTACTCAGGAACCATCAAGAGAGACTTCCACCGTTTGGGACGCCATCCATCCTACCACCAGCCGCAGCAGCAGAATATGCCCGCGCCTACCAATGGCGCGCTGACCAGCGAGTATACGCCGCTCATCGGCCACACCCAGACACGTGAGGACGAGTCGCGCTTCAAGACTATCCCAAAGCACGTTGCACACATCACCTACAAGGTGCTCACCAGCAGCTATGTCAACGTCCTGCTTGCCTTTGTCCCCGTTGGCATCATCGCGGGCATCATGGGATGGAACCCCACCGCCGTCTTCATCCTCAATTTCATCTCCATCATCCCGCTTGCCGCCCTCCTCAGCTTTGCGACCGAGGAACTGTCTGCGAAAATGGGCCAGACCTTCGGTGGCCTGATGAATGCGACGTTCGGAAATGCCGTCGAATTGATTGTAAGGCCGCGATGCGCCAACATGCGCCCAGACGCCCACTGACTCCCACAGGTCTCCATCGTCGCGCTCAAGCAGGGCGAGATCCGCATCGTCCAGTCCAGCATGCTCGGCAGCATCCTCTCCAATATTCTGCTCGTCCTCGGCTGCTGCTTCCTTGCCGCCGGCATCCGCGAGCAGGAGAGCAGCTTTAACGAGACGGTGGCATCCACCATGTCGTCGCTCATGGCCGTCGCATCCGCCTCGCTCATCATCCCCGCCACTCTCTACGCCGTTATGCGGAACGACGAGAAGAAGGACCCAGAAACCGACAGAAACATCCTCGTCCTGTCGCACGGCACCGCTATTATCCTGCTCGTCCTCTACATCCTGTACCTCTACTTCCAGCTGTACAGCCACCACAACTTGTTCGCCGACGTTGAGAACCAGGGCGGTGACTCCGAGGAAGAGGAGAAGCCAATTTTGACCCCCATCGAGGCCGGCGTGGTACTCGTCCTCGTCACCGTCATGGTAGCCATCTGCGCCGAGTTCCTGGTCGACAGCATCGACTCCATCGTCGAATCCGCGCACATCAGCAAGACCTTTGTCGGTCTGATTCTCATACCCATCGTCGGAAACGCCGCCGAGCACGTCACCGCCGTCATCGTCGCATCCAAGGGCAAAATGGATCTTGCCATCAACGTCGCAATCGGCAGCTCCATGCAGATCGCGCTCTTCGTCACGCCCTTCCTCGTCATCCTCGGCTGGATCATGCACCAACCCATGACTCTGCACTTCCAGGGCTTCGAAACCATCATCTTCTTCGTCTCAGTCCTGATTGTCAACTATCTCATCCAGGACGGCAAGAGCAATTACCTCGAGGGAGCCATGTGCTTGGGTATCTACGCCATCATTGCGCTGGCCTTTTACATCTACCCCGACAACGCCTCGGGCGAGCTGGGCCCCAAGTTCATCCAGACGTTTTTCAGCGGATCAGCTTGAGCGGCGGCTTTTCTTGACTTGACGGATAGAAAATGATGGATATATGCACACATAATCGAACTTGAAAAGAATGCGCGCCCGCTGCGCGGCGTGGGATTACATTTTTCTTTTCCTACTCTTTTGTACATGCCTTTTTCTATTGAATGCGCAGCCTACCTCCTCCTGAGACCAACGGGAGTTGAGAGTGCGTAGACGACCATTTCCCAACAATTTTCTTTACTGTTGTATCGTTTCCTTGTCTCTGTGTACGATTAGGTGATCGTGGGGCGGTTTTTCTTCAGGCATCCTGGCGTTGTTGCATGGGGCAAGAGATTCGTTTGTGCGGCACTGTGCAAAAGTGTAGGCGTGGCTTAGTGTAGAACGTGAGTTAGTCGACGAGAGAAGACGGGGTTGTATATGTAGGATCGAGAAATGTGAAAAGTAAAATACAAGTTTTGTGTGTATTTTTTGATGGGGATGGTGTTTGAAAGGATTTGCCAATCGTTGCGTGTCTGCGAGACGCGATTGTACGGTTCGTTTGATATGTGAATCCCCGACGCTTGGGGTATCATGGCATGTTAACTTGACTTTTATTTGCAAATTCTTACCTCTTAAGTTACCACACAAACACCCCAACACCACTCTGCATTTCCACATCCGATCCTTCTTCCTACAAATATACATACAAAA
This sequence comes from Ophiobolus disseminans, assembly GCA_010093685.1. Taxonomy (NCBI): domain Eukaryota; kingdom Fungi; phylum Ascomycota; class Dothideomycetes; order Pleosporales; family Phaeosphaeriaceae; genus Ophiobolus; species Ophiobolus disseminans. Next base: position 186,821 of record MU006219.1, read on the forward strand.
CTCGGCCGCGCCTGCTTGCCGACAACAAGTACGCGATACAACGATTGACTGTTCGGCAATACGAGCATGTAGGGTCAAACAGCCACGCCAAAGCACTTGAAATTAGATGTAGTGTCTTTGGTTTGGCGGATACGTAATGAATCAGGTTTTGGGGAAAACATATTGTTGTTAATACGACAGGGAAGAGGGAGTGAGCTGGGTATGTGTTTGTGTCTTCTGATGGCAGGGGAGGAAGGAGAAAGGCACTCTTCGATGGCTGACGGTTTTAGGTATCCCGAGGAGTTCGTAGAAAACACACAGCAATATTCCCAATTTCAAATTCTATCGAATGGCGGTCATTGCATCAAACGAACCCACGATGAATAGGAGATTCACACCCCACTGTGTATGTCCGAGAAACCAAAGTACTCCAGCAGAGACCGAGGGTGAAATTGTCTCCCAACCTCCCCGTTCGCACACCTAAATGACCTAATGGAGTCTTGCATGTAAAAGAATCTCCGCCTTTCCCTTAGAAGCCCAGGTCACGCGCCCTACCTACTGCTGCTAGGTCTCTTCTAGCCCAACCTCATCTGGCAGTCACGTGCCCTACGAACACCCCGAGAATGGGGATAAGCTTCCGCAAATATGCTGATCTCACAGCGTTTGTAGGGCTGGGGTGGAACTTGCTTGGATAAAAGGTATCGGGTCCTGCGCATTGAGATATTTCCTTGCCATCCCCTTCGATCCACTCAACTTCTGACACGTCAACGACAATCATGAAGTTCAAAACTTTCATTCGACTATGTCTCCTGGCTCTGCTCGGCTGGGCTTTGCTGTGCAAGGGTGCACCGGCGAGTGCCCCTGAGAAGCTCATGGCTACTACAACTGTGGAAGCGTCCGTCGATTGGTCTACGGGAGTTGTAGTTGTTGAGGGTGTTGTCTCATCTGTAAGTATACATTTTTTGGAAGTGGCGCTCGATGGTCAATTTGTGACTTGGCTGCGACTTCCACACGTGCCCCAAGACACCTCCCAGATTTTATTCTCACCACTCATATACGCCATCCCCACGCGAATTACACGCTTTGATGGACTTACCGCGATCCGCACTCTGCGTACATGTTTATGTTCTGATTATCAGGGTGGTGGCACGCTTGACCGCGCAAATGCGCAAACTTCACATCGCTACAGCAAACTGACCATTGAACCTTCCTAGACTGCCACATCATCGCAATGGAGCTCCTCGACAGAATCGAGCCCTTTGGACTCCTCAAGGACACTCTCGACCCCTACACCACTTCCTAACATTGGCTCACCTACTGTGCGTGATATCTTTACACTTACGCCGGCTTCTGTCTACGCTCGAGATATTGTTACACCGGTCTACCTCCCACCCTCGCCACTTGCGGACACTCCCGTCCACGGCTCGACTGCAGAACCCACGGGAGCCCGACAATTCTTCATGGGCCAGTCGCACTCGAAACCGTCATGGCGTGCGACCGGCAAAGCGATCCTTAGTAACTTCGGTCACGCTCCCAACCCCACAGCCGCAGCAGAAATTCCACCCGACAACATCTTCGTTCCGATTCAACAGGACAACATACTTCCGCAAATTCCGATCAGCGCCCACCACCCGGTGCCGAAGAAGGGCATCGAAGGCGACGGCACGATGCATACGAACAAGTTCTACGCCAACGCTTTCCTAGGAGAGCAGAACCAGGCGATCTGGACCCATCCGTACTCCGTGTGGTGGGGAAAGGGCACTGAGCAACCGGGAATGATCAATACGTGGGGAATGTGTATCAGTCACATTGAAGAGAGTGAGGTGGCATTTGGACCCGGCGATCCTGCGAGGGTAAGTCTACTACGATTCGATCTACGTATATCTGGTGAAATTACTAAAGTGCTTCAGTCCTACGTGAACCCCGTACACAAGCAGTCTCTGATCCTATCCGCAAAAGAGCTCGACCAACAAACCCTGCTCACCACCGACACCCATCTCCCATTCTCAGTCAACATAAACCTCAATGTCCCATCCAGTCCGAAAGAACCGAAAATTACCTTCCCCGTCGTCCAAGGCATGGGCTTCATCACCGCCGGCTACCGCGACGCCTTGCCATCCATCCAAACCGGCAACAAAGGCTTCGTCGACTTCAGCGGCCCTATTGCAATGGGTCGGTCCGCCAAATACCGTGTCAAAGATATGGAGGGCTATGATTGGCTCATCTATGTCAACCCCACCGCGGACAGCAACTACGACGTCATGAAGTTCTTCAAGCTTGATCCGAATACAGTTGTTGGCCCGCCGGGCTTTAAGGGCACTATTCAGGTCGCTAAGAATCCGATTGGCGCGGAGGGCGAAGCGATCTATGACAAGGCGTATGGCTCTTTTGTCACCGAGGCACAGCTTACGGCTGTTGTTAGTGGTGATAAGGGGACGTATTCATTGACTTATAGCAAGATTGGTACGTTCAGGCCCCTCATATTTGTAGCTAAAGCTTCAAAACTCAACTGCTGACCGTCATCAGGAACCTCGCCCCTCCTCATGTTTGTCCTCCCGCATCACATTCAGTCTCTTGACCCCGAACTGCGAGGCCAAGTCACACATCTCGAACTGCGCTCCCCCACAAAGAAGGTCGGAGTCGCTGTCTGGGCTGACAAGCTCTCATTCATTGAGCCAAACCTTCCCACCACCATGTCTTTTGGTCCCTGGATCCCCGGCTCCAACGCTCGTCCTCGCTATCCGCCAGAAGTTCTCGCCTTCATCGCCGCAGTCGCAGAAAAGGATCTCCGACGCGTCATGAACGAGACGATCCCGATTGACTCGATGTATTACGCCGGAAAATCGCTCGCTAGGTTCGCAACTATTGTATGGGTCATCAAAGACGTGCTGATGAACGACGCACTGGCTGCTACCGGTCTCGATAAGTTGAAGCAAGAATTCGGGCGCTACGTGGCGAATCAGCAGCGCTATCCGCTTTTCTACGATAATACGTGGAAAGGCATCGTTTCGAACGCGGGCTTCACTGACCCCAATGCTGACTTTGGCAACACGTACTACAACGACCATCACTTCCATTTCGGCTACTTCGTTTACACAGCTGCTGTCATTGGACACTTCGACCCAGCGTGGTTGGCGCAAGGAGACAACAAGGCATGGACGAACATGCTGGTCAAGGACTTCGCTGAGAGCGACTACCGTGGCCGCGATTATCCATTCGCTCGCAGCTTCGACTGGTGGCATGGACATAGTTGGGCCAAGGGTCTTTTGGAGAGCGCGGATGGTAAAGATGAAGAGAGTACCAGCGAGGATGGTTTTGCTAGCTTTGCAGTCAAAATGTGGGGCAAAGTTATCGGTGACGTTAATATGGAGAAACGATGTAAGTCGTATAACCAGAAGGCGTACATGCAAAGCCAACACCGGGCCGAAGCTGTACGCGGCATTGAGATTGGAATATCGACTAACAAACATAGGCAACCTCATGCTCGCTATCCAAGCCCGCACCTTCAACAACTACTTCTACCTCCAATCCAACAACATCAATCATCCTCAACAGTTCATCAAGAACAAGGTCACGGGCATTCTCTTCGAGAACAAGGTCGACCACGCAAGTATGTACTACCCTCGCACCTTCATCTCGTCCATACCTTCAACCCTGCAATGCCATACCACCTCATACGCACCATCGCACCCTCCTCCATACCCTCAATTCAACACATGCCCAGCTTATGCGTTTCCACTTTGTACACCCTCACCCTACCACAGTCCTCTCTATAACCAGCATTTCTTCGCGGTCCTCTTATTTCCCAGAAAGAAGATAATCCAAGCTAACCCACTCCAGCATACTTCGGCGACGCCCCCTCCCTCGTCCACGGCATCCACATGGTGCCCCTCACCCCCGCCTCACAGTACCTGCGCGCCAAAACCTTTGTCAGAGAGGAGTGGGACGCTAAATTTAGCGACGGTCGCGCGAACCAAGATGACGGTACGTCATTGAAACCCCCTACATCATTTAATCCTTCTCAAGTTCACCGCTAACACTAATATCCAGGCGGCTGGCGCGGCGTCCTCTACGCCAACCTAGCACTCATCGATCCTCGCGCGAGCTACACTTTCTTCCGCGATGGCGTCGATGGGCACTGGGAGGATAGGTGGATTGATGGCGGGGCGAGTCGTTGCTGGTATTTGGTTTTTGCGGCGGGGTTGGGGGAGGCGGGGAGGAGGTAGATTGGAAAACGGATGTTGGATAGAGCTGGGTGCGTCTGGGTAGACGGGCTTGGGCTTGGGATGGGATATGGGGAAATCTAACGGTTGTTGATACTTCGCTTTGCATGTGACTTACATGTGGGCTTTCATCACCGCCATTACGCAACACTAGCATCTCCGCTTCCATCTCGATCGCCACAAGGCTGTGCTCCAGTTCCGTCAGCCCGTTTCTTAACTACCTAACTACTATCCCTCACTGCGTAGCGAGAACCACACCGTAGCGAGAAAATCAATAGGTACTTAGACTTTGCACTTGAAGAGTTCATTCATATATTAACTTAATTAAAATTTTCTGCTTATATTATATACTGTAGGTCTTCCCTAACTATCTAACAATTACTGCCTACATCTTGCTGTTGCTATCGCAGCTTAAGTTATAATAGCCTTGTTTCATAGCTAAGTAGAAGATACCTATCACAGCGCTAAAACGAAGCCTGCACTATCGCTAAAACTCATTGTATGTAGTATTTGACTGCTAGAAACTCAAGATCACGCTGATCGGTCATCCTTAGCCTTATAGCGGCTTGTAGGAAGATAATTTACGCAACGTAGCCGCGCTGATCAGTACCTTCCACATAAGCAAGATGACCCTAGTCAAGGCTTTTCAGCTAACGTAATTATTACAGTGTTACGTACGCTACAGGAGCGAGGAGGCTAAGCATGTGGCTTGCAGACTGTGGCTTATACTAACTGTGGCTGACAATGACTGTGGCTATAGGCTCGCACCGGCTGTGCATTTCACGGACTTAGCACATAGCCTTATCAATAATTTACTGTACATCCAGTCGAGGCGGTTTCATGCACGTCTACAAGGTACTGACTACTAACATATTACTAGATAAAAACAACAAAACAAACAGTGCTTATAGTGAACATAATATTGAGCTTAAGTGCGTCGAGTACGATAGCGAGTGCCTGCGCAAGGGCAGGTAACATGCTAGCAGCGAGCACAACAGCAAGCACTATAACAATAAATACGGCAAAACAATGTTAGAACAGATAATATAGTTGCTTGCGAAATTGGGCGCACTACCGATAGGTCGATGGCTTTTCTGCGAAGACGTGCTAACATGCCTCCTTGCGTGGCGGAAATCCTAGTAGGCCGGAATCAACCAATTAACCTGCAAGGATTATAAGAAATTCTGTGATTCTCGCAAGAAGATTGGTTGATTCCGGCCCACTAGGATTTCCGCTACGCAGGGAGGCATGTTAGTAGGAAGCTTTCCAATACACGGTTAGAATTTTAGATCTTTCTAGAAGTGATGTTCTTCTTTATTTCGTACCAACTACGCTGCATTAAGGGCTTCGTGACAACCCTATTTGTCATGCTGAAAAAGTACTATTAGTAAGTGGATTTTTGCCACTCAGAACCGTAGTTTATATATAAGCGTGCACTGCGTAGGAGGTGGGTGGGGAGGAGGTTATGGATATACTAGACTATAGATTTCAAGATCAATATTTGACCAGAAGAATATCCAAACCCAATGACATTGTTGCGGATAGCAACTTTACTTGCGCAATACTCAGAAGGAATCCAAAGAACCTTTTTCCTATTCCTACAAATCCAATCATCCTCAACACTTAGCAACATCGGAGAAGTTGATTGAGGCCAGAGCGCGCGGACCGAATCCGAATGGCCCTTGAGCGTCTGCAGCGCCTTCCCTGAGCCGGCGTCCCACAGCTTCACC
>MU006219.1:192968-203083 GCA_010093685.1 Ophiobolus disseminans
GGTCCCAGGATCCCGACGCCAGCGTCTTGCCGTCTGGCGAGAAGGCTACAGCGCTGACCAAACCCAAATGGCCCTTGAGCGTCTGCAGCGCCTTCCCTGAGCCGGCGTCCCACAGCTTCACCGTCTGGTCCTAGGATCCCGACGCCAGCGTCTTGCTGTCTGGCGAGAAGGCTACAGCGCTGACCAAATCCGAATGGCCCTTGAGCGTCTGCAGCGCCTTCCCTGAGCCGGCGTCCTACAGCTTCACCGTCTGATCCCAGGATCCCGACGCCAGCGTCTTGCCGTCTGGCGAGAAGGCTACAGCGCTGACCAAACCCAAATGGCCCTTAAGCGTCTGCAGCGCCGGGCTCCAGTTTTCTGCCATTTTTGGGCCAGAAAGAAGCCATGCCGGAACTTCATTTGAGAAGATGTCTTTAATTATACTTGCTTTTGGACTGAATATCAGGCCAGCGTGGTATAACTAAAGCAGTGCCTCCTCAAGTAGTGGTCGAAAAGCTAGAGCAAAGCGTGTGGCGTCGTGAACTACAGCTCGTAGACTTAGGTAGCCTGTGCTACAAGAAGGCACTGCAGCGCTGCTAGCCCTAAGGTTCAGGCTAGTCAGAAAGGTCTTTTTGATCTTTTCTCAAAGCTTTGATCTTGCTTAACTATCTACTTCTTGCTTGCTCTAGCACGTGTCAGCTCTAGTTATAATGCCCTAAGATAGAGAGCTACTTACGTAGAACATATCATCTAGCATATAAATTATATAAACTGCGTTAGAGCTATAGTTAAGCAACGTAAGCGCCTTAAGCTAATGAAGAAAGTGTCTGTAGAAGAAACTTTCAACTTTAGAGCAGTTACTTATGTCTACATCACTTCGTGTACAATAGTACACCTAGAACTAGCATACGTACTGTACATGCGGCTAAATGTGTATATCAATTTCAGTTCTCTTTAATTTAGCTACAAGAGCTGCTGGATCTTAGAGATTGTAGATATCGCGCCGTAGGTGTTTTAACATTAGCCTAAGATAGTGCTTGTACATTTTGCGATGAACTAGTTGCTCTTCAATGTAAAACTAAGGGTTTGAGCACCGCCTAGGATTAACAAGAAAATCGCGGAATAACGGGTGAAGTAGCCGAATAGCACTCGAATCAGATTCTAGCACATTGAGAACCAACTGCAATTTAGCTAAGGTCCTCCTAATAGTTACTACATCTTTCATAAGCAGCCCTACAAGACTAGCTACAGATAACGGATCTTGCACCGTAACAACAGGTCTAACAACCTAGCAAAACTACTTAAAGAGCATCTAGCTATCTGCTTTGTTGTATTCTCCCTAGACAGAGCTAGCTAGAACAGTAGTGTATATCGCGTCAAGTTTGCGCTCTAGGGGTAGTATACTGTCGCTTTCTTAATAGAGAAGTGAAGACAGTCGTGTCTCTGCAAGCTAACTGTCTTCTTTAATGAAGCGACAGGCTGTCGCGGCCTAGACAAAGAGGCCACTAGAGTTCTGCACTAGACGCGCAACAGCTCTGTCCTCTAGCTACCTAGCCCTAAGCCTGTAATTTTGTTGGATATGTTTAAGCCTGTAACTTAAGAAAACAGAAATGTTATGCTTAATAATAGTGGGCTTAACGTCATAAAGCACAAAGTCTTAGTGTTTATCTCTTCGTACTTAGGTAAATCTATACTAGATAGGTACCTTAGGCCTACTTATTAGAATTACGCGGAGCCGGGTATATCGTATTGACTGCACTTTAGCTAGACGCTGCAGAATTTTCTAAACATTGTTCTAGCTATCACACTTATTAAGCGCATTAATAATAATAACGTAGCTCTGTTAGCAATCCTAGTCCTTAAGAGTTGATAGTAGAACAAGTACAAGCTCCTGCTATTGATTGTCAAGAGCTAGGCTTGCAATATTACTGTTTTTTGCTATTGCATCGCATATCTTGCGCTTTAGGCCTAGTATACTGCTTGCTAGCTAGAATGCAATGCTTATAATAAACTTTCCTGCGTAGCTAATATCCCCGCCCGCCCGCAAGAAGAAGAAGCTTATAGTAAGCCGACTCTTTGTATTGTATTGCGCGGCTACTATTTGCGCTATTATTGATTTGCTAGTGCTAGCTAGACTACTTAGCTAGAAGATGCCTAGCGAGTCTTCACTATCCACCTAGTCGTGTATTTCGAGGAGGAGGTCAACGCAGGTGTTAGGCAGGCAGGTTAGGTTGTGTTGTCGCTAGTACGCGTTAAATAGCGCATCTTTAGCGATTAGCAGAGCGTTGAGCAGCTCGTTTAGGGCTAGACTACTAATTAATTTGCGTCGCTATAGAAGCTTAAGTGCGATGTACTTACAAGAGTTGTTGTTGCTGTAGGCGTAGTTTATAGTTCTAAGGTTAAGGCTAGCAAAGCTCTAGCCGCTATTAGTTGCGGACGTGCTATAGATGTACAGAGAGCGGGGTAACGTGTCGCTAGCTATTATAGACAGTACTATAACAACAATAATTTGTTGCAGCAAAAACCTTGTTATTAGATGCGCTAGTGTACAGTAAAGGACTCCTAAAAAGCGCATAGCTCCTCGTTAGATTAATTAAAAAGGTAGTAGTAAGGCGTGCATGGTGATTAGTCACAACCTCGCAGCTGCGTCTTAGCTAAAGCTGCAGCCTACTTAGCTCTCGGCTGCCTGTCGTTTACTCTATGCGCAATAACTAACTAAACTGCATCCGCCTAGTCCCTCTTTCAAAGCACTTTATTGCCGTTGTCCCTTTAGCAGCTTCTGTCTTATTGCTGCGCCTGAAACTCGCTGTTCTTATTGCTATAGATTCTCTTAGCATTACTGCCTCTATTATAGGCATTACTATAGCTGCTCTCTAGAGCACCTAGTTCCTCACTAAAACTATTGTAAGAGGTTAGACCTCTGCTATCCTTAGTGGAGTCACTTCGGTTTAATAAAAGAGCCTAGAACATTATAGAATGTCCTAGAACATTATGGAATGTCCTAGAACATCATGGAATGTCCTAGAACATTATAGAATATTCTAGAGTGTTATAGAATGTCCTGGAATGTCACAGAATGTCCGGGAACTAGCTAGAACAAGATATGTTCTTCTAATAGCTGACAAATGCTAATGTAAGTAGATACTTCTAGAAGCCAGCAGTCTGCTATAAAGTTAGCCTGCTCTCTAGCTCTAGATAGACTCTATCGAATTCATCTCTGTTCAACCTAGCCTTCCTACTGTCTTCAGCCTAGCCCCCTTACATTTGAATTCGATTAACTACTTAAGTAGCTAGTGTAGCTATCCCCTAGTGCTCTACAACAGAATTGCGAGAGCAATACAACGGAACAATTGCGAGAGCAATACAACGGAACAATTGCGAGAGTAATACAACGGAATATAAGGACGCTACTGCAGGGACCTCTACGGTTGAACACCTGCATAAGCACATAACAAATACATCGGACATTAACGGAATTATTGGATATTAACGGAATCATTGGACATTAACGGAATTATTAGACATTAACGGAATTATTGGACATTAACGGAATCATTAGACATCAACGGAATCATTGGACACTAACGGAGCCACTAGGCAACAACGGAAATATTGATAATCACTGGAATCACTAGAATCACTAGAATTACCAGACACAATAGAACATACTATAGAAGAACCTAAGCAAATAGCTAACAGCAGCAATGCTGCAAATGCTCCTCTAACTATAGAGCAAACCTTCTACGCTTTCATGCAGCAAATAGTTTAAAGCAATGCTATTAATCAACAGACTATGCAAGGCCTCTAGAATACTCTGCAACAAAGCCTTAATGCACCCTAATCTAAGAAAAGGAAGGAGAAACTACTACGGCTTTCCGAATTTAATAGTACACGCTCTAAATAGGATAGATAGGAGATTGAAGCCAAGAACAAGATCAAGACTAATAGCAAAGTTATTGGATTAGACATAGACTAACTGCGCTACATCTTTGCTAGACTACGCAGTAATGCCTAGAACATGTGCTTAGCCTTTGTTAGAGCTAAGGAAGAAGAAGAGAATAGCTTAGGCACCTAACTGCTAGAATACTTAGCTAGCACCTACAGCGACCCCAACCGCTAGAGAAAAGCTCTCTCTAATATCTACTTAATTAAGCAGAAGGCACATAAGTCTTTTGCCCGCTTTTTGCTACGCTTTAAGACTAAGCTAGTAGATGCTAGAGCATTGTCATTCAATAACACTGTTAAGATTTCACTTCTAGAAAACGCTATTAGCTACGCTATGCAGGAGAGACTTGTTAGTGTCTTTCTAGTTCTAATTAAGTATAGCGCTTTTACCTCCCTACTTTAAACTATAGGGTTAAGACTAGACGCTATTAAGACACTATAGAGACCCTAACCTCACACTCAACGCTACGCGCAGCAAAACGATAGTATGGATTAGGAGCCTACACATGCCTATGCTGCTCAATCCCTAGGAAATCAACGCGCTAAGTGGGTGAGTAAGGATAAGATTTAGAGACGCAGGAACAGCCGCTTGTGTATACGCTGTAGAGCTTCTAGACATATTATTAGCTTCTGTTAGTATGCTCCTGCACGTCGCCCTTCTTCTACTACTGTTGCAACTATAAAGATTGCAGAGATGCTACAGCTAGAAGAGGAGAATACTAAGTTAGAAAAAGAGTAGCTCCTGCTTAAAGTCACTAGCAGGAGCATAAGGAGAAGGCTTTGAGGATAAAGCAAAATTGGCGCTCATTTCAACCCTATATAAAAGCAAAACCAATTACTGTATATATACTCATTAATCACACTCACTACGCATCTATAATTCTAGATTCTAGTTGCTTAACATATACTCTAGTGAACGCCTACTTTACCTAGAAAGCTAAACTCTAGTGCATTAATTTACCTACTCTAAGGACCCTCTAAGGAGTAGAAGGAACTAGAACTATTAGGCAAGCTTGCCACTTTACATATAATATTGAAGGATATACACGCACAGGATAGGGATACATAATAGAGAACACTTACCTTGGTTTTGATATCTTGCTTAGACGCTCCTAGTTTAATAGACACAATGTTACTATTGCACTAGCAAAGAAGTCTATCTTTATCTACTTAGAAAGGACCTGTATCCGCCTCCGCAGCAAGGAAGAAGAACTGCCTCCTACACTAACAGTCTAGGAGATCTCTGTAGTAGCTATGCAGAGAGATATTTAAGCATCTAAGAAAGATAAGTCTGTTAGTGTATTTGCTGCCTCTATAGCAGACATCTAGAAGGCTTTAGCTCCTAAAACACAATTGAGCTTAGAGCAGATCAAAGACCTCCTACTACTAAGCTACCGCCACTAGCTGCTAGTCTTTAATCCAAACTAAGCTGCTAAGCTCCCTCTACACCGCCCTAGAGTAGACCACCGCATTAAGCTTATTAAAGAAGATAGGAAGAGTCCGCAAATACTATAGGGCCCTCTCTACAATATATCTAGAGATAAGTTACTAGTGCTCCGCAAAGAACTTACATCACTGCTAGACAAGGGATTTATTAGAGTTAGCAGCTCTTCTACTGCAGCTCTAGTTCTCTTTGCAAAGAAACTAGGAGGAGGCCTACGCATGTGCATTAATTACCGCGCTCTTAATACTATTACTAAGAAGGACAGATACTCTCTGCCTCTTATCTATAAGACATTGAACAACATCTGCAAGGCTAAGTGGTATACTAAACTAGATGTTATTGCAGCCTTTTATAAGATACGCATTTAAGAAGGAGATAAATAGCTTACTGCTTTCTAGACCCGCTTTGGACTTTATAAATAGCTTGTCACTCCTTTTAGTATAGTTAGCTCTTCTAGCACCTTTTAGCGCTATATAAATTAGGTTTTACGTCGCTTTCTAGATGACTTTGTATCTGCTTACCTAGATAATGTTCTAATATACACTAATAGCTCACTTCAAGAACACCGCATCTATGTTAACAAAGTCCTAGACGCTCTTAAGAATGCTAGCCTTTAACTAGACATCAACAAATGCGAATTTGAGGTCAAGACTACTAAGTATCTAGGTTTTATCATCGATGCAGAAAATGGACTGTGCATAGACTCTAAGAAGATTAAAGCTATTACTAACTAGAAAGCCCCTACATTAGTGAAAGGAGTCCGCAGTTTCCTAGGATTTGCTAACTTCTACTAGCGCTTTATTCAGGACTTTGCCAACATTGCAGTACCCCTTACCTAGCTTACTAGGGACGTTAGCTAGCGCTAGACACAGCAAGAGCAAGAAGCCTTTGACAAGCTTAAGGCTATCTTTATTAGCGAGTCTATCCTAGCGTATTTCTATCTAGACTAGAAAATAGTAGTTGAAACAGACTCATCTAGCTATACTGTAGGTAGTATCCTCTCTTAGTATAATGACAAGGGAATACTTAGGCCCTGTGCCTACTTTTCACGCAAGAACAACCCCTATAAATGCAACTATAAAATCTATAACAAGGAAATGCTAGCTATTATACGCTGCCTAGAAGAATAGGATTCTAAACTCAAGACTGTAGAGAAGTTTACTATCCTCACTAACCACAAGAACCTAGAGTACTTTACTAAACCTAGGATGCTTAATAAAAGGCAGATTAGATAGTCTATTCTCTTAGGACGCTACAACATCACGCTGCAATACTAGCCTAGGAAACTAAATAAGAGAGCAGATACTCTTTTAAGAAGAAAACAAGACCTGCCTGCAGATGCAGAAGATGCACGCCTTAAGCACTAGTATTAACAGCTTCTAAAGCCTACTACTACTAAAGAAGAGATAGAGGACTCTACAGATGCTGTTATTTCCTTCACTAGCATAATTCTGCTAACTTATGCCTTTTCTGCCCGGATTAAACCTATAGAGCCTGCTGCTCTAGCAGAGTTGTTAACAAGCAAAACAATCAAAAATATTAGCTAAACTTGAATTGATTGATCAAAGCTTACAGAAGCAATTGAATTAATTGAACTTATACGAATTTTTAGTGCATTTTGATTGCATTTTGATTGAACAATTGAACAATTGATAACCTTACCTAAGAATCTAGCTACTAGACTAGTCACCTAGAGTCTGTATTCTAGCAACAAATATTATAAACCCTAGCTATCTCTTTGTTAGTAATCTTACGCTGATTGCGATCTAATAGAGGCTTAAAACCCGCGTCGTGCTAGCTGCGTACACACTGTATTGCTCCTAATAACTAAGACCTAATTTTGCGCCTCCGCGGCTCTAGTAGATCGCCGAGCTCGCTGAAGAGACGCTCGCATTCGCAGCTTAAGGCAGGGATAGTCAAAATATTAATTGCGAAGCGCGCTAAATTAGGATATTTTGGCTGTAAGCCTATCTAGTATGCGACAGGGTTACTACCCTCTTTAAATTGTTCCTGCGTCTAACGCGGCTCAAAAAGACGCTAACGCTTAAGCTTATTAAGCTTATTAGCCTTAGGCTTATTACTAAGCTCCGCATTAACGAGCGCGTTGATAGCATTATTTATGCCGCCTAAAGTACGGGCTTTTTAGCGGACAACGTGCGATAACTGCGGCTTGTACTGCGCCTATAGCAGCTAGAGACTACTATTACCTAATTCTACCTAGGCGGGCTTGTCGCGCTAGCTGTTTTCACAGTAGTGCTTATAGTAAGGATAAATGCAAATAGCAGCGTAATACGCAGGCGAGTTGTTAAGTTTAGCGTAGTAATTGTTAGCTTTGGCCTAAGCTGCGCGCAGGTTAATAGGCAGATAATCCTTAGGTGCATCAGCTTCGTTGTAATCGACGTCGTCGTAGGCTTTAAGTAGCTGCTTATACACGCTGAGTATAGCCTCGAATACGGGTATAACCTTATATATAGCGCCAAAGCGCCCTAATTTGCCGCGAGCTTTGAGTTGTTTAGTAGCCTCCTTCAGCGGTTGCAAGACCTGTATGTATTCGTTTACAGTCGCCTAGTTAGTAGCTATTAGTCTATCGCTGCGCATCTATGTAGGTACTTTAGGAAGCTAATTGTTACAGCTTCGAGTATATGCGTCGTTAGCTTTTGTGCGCTTAATGTAGAACTAGGCGTAGGCGTTAACAGCGTGATAGAGCTAAATAGCGCGGGTGAAGGTATCGTGAAAGCTGTTCCAGCGCGTAATAACTAGCTTTATAGGCTCTAGTCGTGCCTGTACAGGCGTCCTGTTGTCGTGTCGCTAAAAGTCTGCAAAAAGATTATGCTGTTACGGCGTTTTGATGTAATTAATAATATCGATTAGTATACTAAGAGGGCCGTTCTGCCGCTAGTCGCGTAGGTATGTTGTCTCCGTCTTATATTTGTTAGTGTCGTTGTTATACGCCTGCGCGTCGTAGCTAAAGATTAGCATCTGTCTAACGAGGTTAAGCGTGTAAGGGCCGCAGCGGAGGCGACGATAGCAAGCTTTAAAGCTGTAGAGCTCCCTAAGTTTAGCGATAGCTGTATTGTTGGCGTAAGCGTTATCAAGCACAAAATAGCTAAGGTTGCTGCTATTAATGTTGAAAGTTTCAAGCGTTTTAGCGACGACTTTAGCTATCCTCTCACTAGTATAAGCGCTAGCGAGCTGCGGCAGCGCGATAGGCAGGTCTCTGACGGTACTAGAGGCGTCACAGAAATAAGCGACAATACTAAAGAAGCTACGCTTGCCGCCCTTTGTTGTCTATCTATTAAAGCTAATATAAATCTTGCTAACCGCTGACGATAGTCCCGCGATAACCTGTAGCTCTATATAGTAGTACACTCGCATTACAAAGCTAGCGACGCTGTTGTAGCTTGTCTATAATGCGTCTGCTACCTCTAGGTTTGCGAATTCGATTATACGACGGAACGACAACGTCTCAAATTCGCGAAGAGGGTAGTTGTTTTCGACGAGCTAGGTAACGGCAGCATATCGAAAGGCCTAAATGTCGAAGTTTCCTAACTTATTAGCGACCTCTTGAGCTATGTAGACACTAGATTTAGTTAACAATCGTAGAGACTTCTAGCCAGCAGGTAGCACAATTTTAGCGGGTTTTCTATCGCGCTTAAGGCTATGACTAGCTCGAGCTTAGGCGAGGTAAGTGATCGCTGCTGTTATCGACCTTGTAACCTTAAGCGGCTTAAAGCTATAGACCTTGTGCTAATAACAATGCTTGCAAATCTAGTACGTACGCGCTAGGTCGCGGAGCATAGCAACGCGGTAACTGTACTTAAAGACCTAGCTCTTTTTACGCTTTAAGGTGCGTAGCGGCTTTATGTAGTACGGCAAGCGCGCCTAGTCGATACTATCGAAGTTATCGCTAAGACTCTTCTCTAGCCCCTTCTCTCTATCGCTTTGTGCAGCCGCAGTTGTAGCTACTGTAGCGGCTTCGCTGCCTTCGGCTAGCGGCGTAATAGTGTCTTGAGACGCCGCATCGCGCAACTACGACTCGAATGTCGCATTTTAGGGCGCCTCGCTTGCCGCGGCAATAAGGGTTTTACGTAGTGACAGGCGCTGCGATAGAGATAATAGCTGCTAGCTCTTATCTACGACGACAGGCTGCGACGCGGTGCCTTAGGTAGCGACGTTCTAGCGTTTTCTCAGGGCAGCAGTGCTGTTGCGGAGACGCTTAGGAGCTATCTTAATAAGAAAGTAGTAGCGATAGTAACTAAGAGTAACTAAGATGCAATAGCAAATGTTAGGTGCGAAGAATTAATAACGTTAATAGCTTTGATACCGAGCTATTACATTGCGGATCTAGGTAACTGCCCCTAACGTCACGCTAACTAAGCAAAACAACCTAACAAAGTCGTGCGTACACTAGACTTCGGAACTTTGTTGAGATTAGCCTAGCGCAGCCTTAAAGTACTTCTAGCTATCAATTATCTAATTAAGTCAATCAAATTTCGAAGTAAAGATTAATTTGCTTGCTACTTTAAACTATTAATAATTGACTTAATTGACTTGACTTTAGGCAATCAAACAAGCAAATCTAATTAAGCTTTTTGCTTACTGACAAGTCTGTGCTCTAGAGCAACTCTAGAAACAAGGTGTAAAGGAAGATTAGACCTATTGCACAGCACGCTAGTCTGTCCTAGATAGAGAACGACGCTTTCTAGTACACCTAGGACTAAAGGCCTTAATAGCAGAATGCTATGTT
>MU006219.1:205530-249417 GCA_010093685.1 Ophiobolus disseminans
AATGAACATTGATCATGGTGTGCAGAACAGTATATATCGTACAGGCCGCAGCCGACGCATGAGGCTTTGCCTCACATGCGCGCGTGCGCCTTACAGTTAGGCTCTTCGGACTAGAGCGAATTAAGATATTTAGAGAACAGCTTAGCGACTATAAGAGTACTCTTACTATAGCACTCTCTACAGCGACGACGTACGTGTCTTTGCTTCTAATAGCCTGTTATACAACGCTCTAACGCCTAGTAGTCTTACTATGTCCTGTTAAGAGAATGTAATACAAGAGATAAAGAACATAATACTTAAATACTACAAGGGCGTTGTCTAGCAGCAGATAACTTAAGCGAACACTAAAACAGCAGAGGTAGAATGTAGCATGCAGCAACTTACAGCGCGCGGTAGCAAGTTAAGCCTAGTATTATAGGATTAAGAATTAGAACAAAGTAGATAGAAGGTTCTCCTAGAACTTAGGCAACAACAAGTCGCTATTAATATCTTAAAAGAGATTTGTAAGAAAGCACTCTCTTACACAGTCTTTAAGCGCACAGAATAGAAGATTAAGGGTGTTAAAGCAATAAACAATAGTTTAGCTCTTGCTGGATTTATTAACACGTCTAGAGAAGAGTTAAGAATTGACTAGAACATCTTAGATGTCACTGCTAATAATTAGAGTGTTGCGGCTGCTAGAGTTATTAAAAATATAGACTTTAAGGACATGCGTCTAGGAGGGCTAGGCTAGAGCAGATATAACGTTGCATCTAAGAGCTGTAGCGACATTATCTTTAAGCCGATAATGCTATTACATAATATTGATATTTTATGCTATCTACGCAGTATAGTAATTAGTCTAAATGCTGAGATTAAAGTTAGAAGCTAATTTCCTTAGCGACTGTATGCTAGACTTGTAACATAAACTCTTAATTAAAACATCCGCGCCTCTAGAGCTTTCTATAGCTTTAGCACAATCTTAATCCTCTTAACCTGTAGTGCTGTGTGCACGGCATCCTTTAGCTTTAGCGGATAAGCTTTGCCTTCTACAACCTGTGTTTTACACCGCACAACATTTGCCTTTAACTTTAAGCGACTAGCTTCTGCGCCCTGTGCTTTACTCTTATTCACAACCTTAGTTCTTAGCTCTAAGGGGCCCGCTTCGGCTTCTGCGTTCTGTGTCTCACTTCTCCGCGCTACCTTAGCCTTTGGCTCTAGTGTAGCTGCTAAAGAACTCCTCTAGGCCCGCTCTCGTTTCTTGCCTATAATAGCTTCCCGGGCCTCTTTAGTAGCCTTCTTTTCCTCTTTCTCTGCACGCTCTTGACGCTTCTTCTTAAGGTCTTTCTATATTATTACTCTCGCCTTCCCTAGTATTGTTAACTTTGTTACTCGGCAAGTCTTGCTTTTGTTGTTAATTTTAGTTAGGAATTTATTATAATTGCAAAGGAGAGCATTCTTCGCAAGGAATGTCTAGGCGGCATAGAAGACCTTCTGTTAGAGCCTCTCTTTGTGTTAGTTGCTCGCTTTATTACTAGGTTCTTTAGGTACATGCTTAATTATAGCAAGCAGCCTTGCTAAATCCTCTCCTAATTTTAGTGTTGTAGGAGTTAGCAATGCTTCGTAGCAAGACTGCACTATCGTCTTAATATTTATCGGAATAGTTAGCTTAACAGGAGGTGGTTTTGGTATATTAGCAAGCACCCTATTAGGATTGAACAGAAATAAACCGCTCTCTCTCTACCCTGCAAGGATATTCCTTTTAGTAAGTGCATTATCCCTTGCAGGACTGTAAAGGTAAGTGAAATGTTGCTTGCCGATAGTATTTACCCCTCTCCGCTCTATCCGCTTAACTTAATTGCGATAGGCCGCCTTAAGCGGTCTAAATACTGCAATATTACAAGGCTAAAGCTCGTAAGAGGTATAAGAGGGCAGGCGGTAGAGGATAATGTTGTTCTTAAAGCAGAACTCTAAGATTTTAAGGGTCTTATGCGTGCTAAATCTATCCTATATTAGTATATAAGGTTTCCTACAAGCCTGTTCTTTAGTCTAGGGATTAAAGACAAGCTTTAGCCACTGTAAGCTGATATAGGAGTTAGAAAATCCTGTTTTAGAGAATGCATAGACCTAGCTAGAGGTAGGGAAGGTAGTCTAGTTAGCTCGATAGGTTAAGGCGGGCTAGACTATTATAGGATTGAGACACCTACTATTAGCGGAGATACACTTAATAGTAGTTACTGTAGTACGCTTAACGCGTGCGCCTCTACAGCTACTTCGCATATTATTCTTACTAACAAGGACTTTAATAGAGTTAGGCATGCTTAGTATAACTCTAGTCTTATCTATATTATAGGCATTCTCTAAGAGAATATTTTATAGCTCCTTCTCAATAACTTTAAACTAGTGTACGACCTTGTTATAGATATTGAACTGGTTCTAGTCCTACGCCCTCTTCTTTCTCGCTACGATCTCTAGGCGGCGTCTTTCGAGTGCCTTAGCCTAGTTCACGCCTAGAGGCTTCTGTGGTCTATTAGCTTAGGCCTAATAGTAGGTAGCACTAAACGCGATTGCCGCTACATACTTTATTTGTACAGGTTGCCCTAGAGATATTATATATAACAAGAACTCGACGACAGCGTTCTCTTCGCAAGAGGTAAGATACTACTAGCTTTGTGCTTTAGCTTCTCTTAAGCGTCGTCTGCGTGCGCGATAATGTAGTGTAGACAAAGGGACGTTGCTGTGTGCAGCTAGAGCTGAGTACGTTTTAGGTAATCTATCTAGAACCCCCTTAGCTAGTACTTAACTAGCCCTGTCTATGTTAGACTTGTGTTAAGTGTAAGGGAGCGTAGGTAGCAGATATCTGCTAGGCGCTAAACAGTCACACAGGACACAGTAGCTATTTTAAGCTAAATAAACTAAGTAAACTCAACAAACTAGACAAACACTCTCTAGTGCTGAGCTACAGATAACTAATAGCGCTAAAGACTAATACAGACGATAGATACTACTAACCTAGATTAAGCAGCGCTGAGAGCATAGACTGCAGAGATCCCCTCCTCCTCCGCTCAGCGAAACTCTTAGGTTCCTCAACCTTAAGCCCACTAATTCTGAAACTTAGATAGTTAATTGTTTCCTAGAAGCGCTTGAGTATTCGAGTTCCGAAATCTAAACACGTGTCGACAGTCGTCGTCGAACAGAGAAGAAACAACAAATGCAGATCCTAACGCTATGACGTTCAATTAAAAGCAACACTAACACAGTTGTAATTTTCCTATTATATACCAATACTAGGTGTAGAAACAGCTAAACTAAGTGTAAAGACTTACGTAACCTTATTCCTTCACGTAGGGAAGAGCAAAGACATCAAAATGTAAGATCCTTCTCGTTACGGGGTGGTTCTCGCTACGCAGTGAGGGATAGTAGGGTGGTACTTACAAATCATTGTGCCGTCAGACGAGTCATCGTCGACTGGATGGTAGACCACGCCTTCTTGTGACAATTTGCACGTAAGAGCTTTGCAACTGGCGAAGAACCATCAGTACTTATTTGCACGGCTTCTTATCACTTGCATCCCAGTCCTCCACAAGGCTGGACCAATCGTGCCTGCCTATCTGCGCCGTGGCTGACTAAGCTGCAGCACGCCACTTCCTCAGCCTGATACATTTCAGCAGGCAGCAGCTTCCCCTCTTCTTCTCTTCTTCGCGTTTACCCCGCTATTTCGACTTTCGATTTTGCTTCGACTTTTAGCAATATCATGTCTCTTGCGCGCTATCTTCCGAGCCTCGATGAGGATCTGTCTGACAATGACGAGTATACATCTAACGACGACGACCTTGCTCAAGCAAGGTCATGGGTTGAAGCTTGTATCTCACAACACAGAAACTGCAGTAGATGTTGCTCGACATTGAGGTCACAGAAATAGCGGCCGGCTAGGGTCCTCGAGATTACATCATCTCACGTTCGACTGCAATGTAACGTGAAAATCATTGACGATTTCAGCTACATAACTCTCAGCCATGTGTGGGGCGCCGATCTATCCAAGCAGCTACGTTTGCTACAATCAACACTGGCAGAGTTTCAAAACGCAATCCCGATGCACAAACTGTCAGATAACTTTGACGAAGCTATACGGATCACCCAAAAATTAGGTTACAAGTACCTCTGGATTGATTCCCTCTGTATTATCCAAGACCTTGCAACGGATTGGACGACCGAGGTTGCCAGGATGTCTTCGACCTATTGCAACGCTGTTTGTAATATCGTTTTCCTATTCTCACCACAAGAGAGCTTCGTCCAATATCGAGAGGATTCCAGAAGCATGAGCCCCTGCATTATTCGAGAGTCGACTGATACGAACAAAGGGCTTTTCATCTTCCACACTAGATCGTCGACAGATGGTGAAGTGGTCTATTATGATTGGGTTTCGCCTACGACATGGCCTTGGGCTTCCCGAGCGTGGACGTTTCAAGAACACCTCCTGAGTCCGCGTACGATCTACTACGGACACAGAAACCTGATGTGGGAATGCTCCCAAACGTTCTGTGACGAGCTACTTGGCGCAAAGATTGTAAACAATTATGGTGCCATGCCGTCGCGAAGAATCAGAAAGTCATTCTTAGCTCATCAATGTGTACACTCACAAAAATCGTTAGCAATGCGTTCATCGGATATGACCTCCGCATACCTCTGGTCGTGGTGGAAGCTGGTGCATGACTACAGAAGCCGGAAGCTGACCCAACCTGAGGACAGAATCATGGCCTTTGCCGGGATAGCAGAGGTTGTCCAAGCAGAGCACGTATTAACGTACCTCGCTGGGCTGTGGCTAGAGTCCCTCGAACTTTGTTTACAGTGGCACGTGGAATTCAGGGAAAACGACCACGTGATATTTCCGCCTACTGTCTGCGAGCCAGCAGCTACTACAGCGCCTTCCTGATCGTGGTTCTCCTAGCCTATCTACAAGGACTCCGAGTTTGGCGTTGCGTACCAATACATAGACGCTTCCGATAAACAAACGCTCTATAAGACTAGATTGACACACTTCCAATGGCCTGGCATACCTCGGGGACTAAGACCTAGCTCAGCTTACCACGACTTTGCTGGGCTACGGACTGCTCTCGAGTTGCCTACGTTCGTAGCAACTCTCCAGAGCGAGGAAGAATATCCACCAAGCCGTTCGTCGTCATCGTCACCAGAGATGTCAAGATCAAGGTCCTTCAAATGTCGAAGCCTACAATCACAGCTTCTTTCACTCTATGAGTATTTTTGCGACTATCTGGCTACGATTGCGGTAGTTGTTGCATTTGCTAGTGGACTTTCAGTATTTCTCTGATGATTACACGAATATCGAGAAACCTCCTGATACCATTGTTCTTGCCCTCGTGCTTGAGCAACTGGAGCCGTACGAAATGTCGCTCCATGATACTCCACTCGGAATGTGGGTCGATAGTATCATCACGGCCATCGTAGGTGAAACACATCGACTAAGTGGATTGGGACTTGTCCTTGGAGAACAAGAGGGTACATGGAAACGTATCGGCTTCTGGGAGGCTTATGTGAATTGGCCTTGTTACGGAATGACTCTAGGAGAGAGAGAGAACCTTGGGTTCTTAGACCGGGAGCCAGACATAACCGGGACACGCGCATTTTTGGATGCTAGAGCCAAGAGTGAAGGACACCCTCCACGAAGAAAAGACAAAGGATCCAGGTTCATGCTTCTCGATGGCGTCAAGATGGAAACTATCACATTGGTCTGAGTACCACGCGGCGGAAACCAGTGTATGTTCCGACTCCATTATCTACATTCAGAGCCGAAGAGTACAGACAGCAAACGCGTACGCCAACCCCGATTCCAAGCTCATCAACTCCACCCATCACGACATGCAGTCATACCACCAAACGTACCTAATACACCCCGTGTTCGACCTCAAGCATTCACTGCCACATGTATTGTGACTGGGGTCGTAAGTAAGGTCCGGTGTAATATCGACATCAAGCGTAACCCTGCCTCCCCTCGCCCTCGTCTCTTGCTCTAGCCAGTCCACAAATGGCACAACAAAATCACAATGTGGTGGCCCATTACGTTGGAAATAGGGGGACTCCGGCGAATTACACCCCAGACTCAGCTTCTCCAGCTTCTCGTGCTGGAAGACCAGGCCGAAGCCAGTCGTTGCCGCGAGCTCCTGAGCTGTTTTGCGCTTAGAGGGGTCGTTCGGTGTTGTAAAAAGCACGGCAGTTTCGACGCGTATCGTCAACTCGCGCAGCTGGGGACATCGTTTAACCAGGTCGTAAACACTCGATAAGGGCGATGCAGTAGCATCATCGAGATCACGATCATATCGCATTTGCGGCTGCGTAACTTCCAAACGCCGAACACTCTTGAGCATCATCCCCGGCGGAACAACGCACGACACATCCACGGGGTTTCGCATCACAAGGTCCTCCACGACAAGCAGTGTGTGATGGAAAACCGCGTTGGCGGCTTCCTCGACGATCTGCCTGTTGAGCCGGAGACAGAGTGGCAGGTTTCGTTTGAGCTGCGCACGCATGAGAGAGGTCGATTGGGCGAGCACTGTGAGACTGGTGATGTCTCCAACGACATATTCGTAGATTCTGTTGCGCAGCTCCAGGGGAAGGCGCTGGAGGCGATTGGCGTTGTTGCGCTGTGTGCGTCGCGATCTGGGCATCGTGGGTGTTGGGTTTAGCTGTGATTGACGATTGTGATGGGATGGGCAAGTGTGTCGACAGTAGCCGAAAGGGCTACCAGATAAGTCCATTTATTCTCTACATATTCCTGAAGTATTCGACACAGCCTCGGAGGCAATGTGAACTGGCTGAGGCTGTGTCGAGTGTCAAGGCTGCGAGGTTGCTTTCGTGTGGCGCAGCGCCCAATGAAATGTGATCGACGCCACATTGAAGCCTGAGGCTCCACAGATCAACATCGAGTACAAGCGGAAGTGCAGATCAAGTTTGAACGAATATTTGATGTTGCTGACGGAGCACTTGCACCTAAATGAAGACAGCTGCAAGACGTGAAAAGGATGCTATGCAATGATGATAAGCAACAATAGGAAACATCAAATTACCGCCAACTATGCTACATTCAACAACACACAACACTGGATATCTCAAACATTCTAAGCAATATTCGGAAAGCATTTCAGGGAGCAGGCTTTCGCGATTCGAGCTTGCGGGGTGCCTTCTTCGGCGCGGAGGTCTGGTTCGATTGTGCATCACCGCTTTTCGCGGTCAGCTTCCTCGGCTTTCGTCGCTCCGCATCGGTCGCTGTTGGAGCCTTGTTCTCTTTGCTTTCACCGGAAGAGGGTCGTTTGGTCTGTGTGGATGGTGATGCTTTCTTGGTGTCCTGGGGTTTTGAGGCCTCCTTGGCTGGGGTAGGCTTCGGCTTCGAGGCTTCTTTGGTCGGTGCAGGCTTGGGTTTCGAGGCTTCCTTGGCTGGAGCAGCCGTCGGCTTTGAGGCAGCCGGCGCAGGCTTGGGTTTTGGGGCAACCTCTTCCGACTTCGGGGCTGACTGCGACTTGGAAGACTTCTTTCTTGGAGCAGGCTTCTGTTTTGGAGTCTCTTCGATCTTGGGTGCTTCTTTGGGCGTCGGTGCTTCCTTCGGCTTGGTTGGCTCTTGTGGCTGTTGCGCCGCTTGCCTTGTCGACTGTCGAGTGGCCGATTTCGGTCGTTGGCTTTGAGATTGCGATGGCTGTTGAGACTGACCCTGTGATGCTTGTGGCGGTGCTTGCTGTTGGCTTTGGCCCTGGCCTGTCCAGGACGACATCGTGGCGCCCAAGCCTCCCAATCCTAGAGCTGCACCTTTCGGCATCGATGGCATAGACGGCATGGATGGCATGGACGGCATTGAAGGCCTCCAACTTGTCATGTCCTTCGTAGTCTGCGACCAGTTCTGTGGCATATCGTCTGGCGCATCCTTCTGCATCTGCTCCAGCTCTTCTTTGGTAGGCGCTTGCGTATCCCTCGTTTGCATAACCATCTTCTCCAAGGCTTTTTTCTGCGATGGCGTGGATTTCCAATTCGGGAAGTCCCCAATGACTCCTCGAACACCCTTGCTCGCCATCTCTCCGAGATCCCAAAATGGCCCATTCATCGCACCGTAAACCGAGCCAATCCCGCCTCCAAGTAATCCAGTCACCGTTGACACAACTCCGCCAACCAATGCACCAGTAATCTTTCCCAACGTCACACCTGGCTGCACTCCCAGTCCAGCACCAGCGGCAAGGCCTTGGAATGCGCCAGACCGCGTATACTTTGCTGCTTTTCCGAAAGACTCAGCTTCGATCTCTTTGTTAATAGCTTTGGCAAGAATTTCCTCTCGCGCATTTGGGTCGCCTGCTGCATTTGCTGCTTGTCTCAGGTCCCAGGCTTTTTGTGCGGCCTGGAGTGCCATGCTGGCGGAAATGCCCGAATTCTGTTTGATCTCATGCTCAGGAATGCCTCGCTGCTCGGTGGGCCTGCTGTCGGCCATTCTCTTGTTCGGAGTGTTCGCACCCTTCGATTTTGGGTTATTTTGTTGTGCTTTCTGTGCAGACATGCTTACTGCAGCTTTGGTGTGTTTAGTGAGGTTTTGGTGTAGATGAGTGTCAAATGTAAGTCTAAGCATGCCTACGTCATCCCAACTCGGTCGTGGTGGCACGCGGTTGGCCCACAGAACCTGCTTTGCGGGCTCCAATCGGGCCGTGGGACATGAGATCTGCAGGGACATCCATGTCGGATTTTGACAGATCGCGGGTCGTGTAAGATCGATCACGGCTGGTAGTGTTTCGGTAGGCTGGTGTTGCTCGGGAAATTGGTTGCTGCGATCTTGTGATGACGTCGATGCCCGTGCACGCGGAACGTCAACCTTCAGCTGGAGCCTGGACTTCTCACCAGCCGTACAGCTTTGATGATGTCCCTGCACTGTCATGTGGCCCCATACTTGTTGTTTGGCGTTCGGGCGGACATAGCGACATTCCAGTATCGCAACCTGCATATGCATATTAGATCCTACGGATCAGGCTTCTAACATTCGTTGTCCTCAAAGACACCACTATCCAGCTCGAATATCGACTTCCAGGACTGGGCCAAAACACGAACGGTGGAGACTTTGAGAAGCAACACATCCGAAAACATGGAGCCTTACCTGGGATCTTTCCCTACACCTTGGCTCACTAACAGCCTGCATCGCGACGAATTCTGTACTGGAATGCTGCAAGAGACTTGACAACTTTGAGTCAACATTCTCAGCCACGGGCCATCGTCCTGACCGAGTTTTGTCTCGGTGCGCCTTTATCGGACTTGCAATGTCGCACCCAGTACTGTTGCGGGACCATTAATTCAAGCATTACCATATCCGATGATTGCTTCCTGGAACTGTCACAAGTCGACATATTCCAGAAGATGGTTCCGTTCTAGGTCACGTGAGTGCATTCTCTTGCAGGGCCTTGCGCATCCACAGCGTCTCGCATGTTGGTGCACTGCCACCATACACATCTCACAGCGGCCCTATCAACTAAGGCAGAAAGGATTCTCGGGAACAGCACGGATTGAGTCGAACATCCGCAACGGTACTTTGCCCGAAACCGAAGACTGTCACTCGGGGTTTCGCCCCACCAATCAAGAGCCAGGATTAACGAGCCGTTCACGAACATACTCGGCTGAGCACTTGTCTGTCCAGCCTGGTTATTACATACCAACTGACTTTGTAGTCGTCATGGTTGGAATCAATCTGACCTGTTGTGTCTCGTTTTGCATAATGAACTCGAAGAACTCAGCCACTGTGCTGTGGAGAAGTAAGCACCAAGGCATAATCTGGAGCCAAGGGTATTGACGACTAGACGACAAGGCTCGACCCCAAATGACAAAAAAATTGTTGGCTGGCCAATTTGTGTCTTGTTTTCGTATGGGCGAAGATTGTAGACGAGAATTTTGCAGGTGCGTTGTGGCGAACCTGCCTTTCATACCCTCTTTTGGTCTCCGACTCCTATCTCTCAAGTACACGAGATGTCGAACCGTCTATACGAAGTGTGACTTCTGATTTGAGAACCTTCTAGTAATTCAAGTATAGAACCTTGTCTCAAGAGATGGGAAGGAATTGAGGCGGTGGAAGGCCCGACGAGACTTCCTGGAGAAACGAGGCGTCATTGCACATGTGCTCGTGTAAGTTCGATTATGATAAGGAATACTACCGCTTCAACACAGTCAGAGTCGTTGTTGTAGCTGAGCTCAGGAACCGCCAGGACCCATCGTGGAAGATATATAGTCTTACTCAACCGACGCTTTTGTGCAGGCCAACCAACTTCATCGCACCGCAACTCGAACATCTTCATCTTCAATCTCGTCGACCCTTTGCTCCAAGCACGATAAACGCAATGTTGTTCACTCCCACCCTCCTCGCCGCATTCTTGCTGGCCACAGCCAATGCTGCTCCAACCAGCCCCTCCCCGCAGGACGCCGTCGGAAAAGCTCTGGAAATCAGGGACTCCATCAATGATTGCGGCGACTCCTCCTTCGAAAATCAAAGCAGCGGCGGCTCCCCCAAAGTCAGCGACTGCCAGCAAATGGCGCGCAACATCGCTGGCGGTGGAACCTGGGTACGTTCTCCCCGCTAAAAACGAACACCTTTTCTAACTCCCCCAGACCACGACGTTCTACCTGCAGCGCACGCTCGTCACACACAAGACCTGCGCATTTGGCGTGTACTCCCAAGGCTCCAGCAACACTGGTACCGCTTTCAACGTCGGCAATCAGGATATCATCGATTTGGTCAATACGTCTATCGCCAAGTTTCAGTGGAACGGACTTGTTGGGGCGAAGGGCAAGATGCCGTGTGAGGGTGTTCGGGCAGACTGGGCGGATGTTGAGTGGGGACTGTATCACACTTGAGGTGTTGCGAAGAGAGGTTGCGAAGTTGGATGTTGATCCTGTGGTTGAGAGACTCTTAAAAGTCGGTCCTATCGTTACAGTATGACTACCTCTTTTCGGTTTTTGTACTGGGGAGTGTGACATGAATAAAAAGCGATTAATGATCATAGTGCGGCCTTTGCCGGCGGCTTGGAAAGATCGGAGTCTATACGAATGGCTGGCTATGATATCCACAGCAAAAGACTATACTGCCCAACAACGCTGCTGTGAATATCGTCACTATGCTTTACTCTTCCGGCCAACTCAAACGACCACACTCTATCCCCCAAAACTCGTAGCACAAAGCTTCTCAACAACTCCTATCTAAGCTATCAAGCTGCAGTCGTGAATACATTGGGTCTCCTTCCTGCCTTCCTCGCCGCTTACCCGCTCGGCCTTGCATACATAAATCCGTCAGCCTACGCCACATCGCTATTCGAATCTTTACACAACCTCTTCATCTACACTGGACCTTCAACTAATCACTCAGTCAACTCCACAATCAACGACTAAACCCCATTTCCTCACCACTAAAACCTCATCAACGCACACAACAAACACAACCATCATGAAGCTCTCGGCTATCATCCTCGCCCTCTTCTCCACCGGCATAATGGCCTCTCCGGGCCCCCCTAAACCCCCTACTTCTGCCGACCCTGACATATACAGATCTCACTCAAGCGCTCCTTCAAGGACATCGCCAACACAAACCCGGAAGACCCCAACGGTACCGTTCAGGTCCCTTGCGTGGAGTGTCTATGCGACGTAAGTTTCCAATCTGACCAGATCTTCTGCGTGACGAGATGGGGCTGGCTAATGATTATGTGCCAGGGTTTCTTCGGCAAGTGTCATTGCGTTCGGGATGGGTGCTGCTGTCCGTCGTGTGGCCCGCCGTGAGTCAAGGCGGGAGAGAGTTCTTGTGACGGACGCTTGACTGGCTTGATCATAAACATCTACACGGCGTAGAAACGATGCTGATTCGACGAAGGACCCTTTTCACATAATGGGTGTGAGGATATAAGTGTGGATATTTATGGAGCTGAGTAGTATCACGACTAGAAGATTGAATTGAATGAAGTAGGACAAGAATAGCACGACGAGGAATGTGATAAGGTGTGTAGATGTGAAACATACATTGTCATTGCTTGAACGTCATGGAAATATAACATCACTGCTACTAAATCATGGTATCCAGAGTAAAATAGTACTTTTCACAACAAGGCTGCGTAAACTTTTTGAAGATGTTGAAGTTTGAGACGCATAATCTACCTACTGCGCAAACGCCATCAAGTCATCCGTTGAATCATTTTACAATCGTAGCAATTAGTGTCCAGGCCCCAACGCCCGACTACCATAGCGAGTTTGGGGGGTCCCTCGAGTGTGTGATGCAATAATCTTAAGAGGTTAGCATATAACAAATATATTTTAAACCTGTGTTAGCTTTATTTTGTTATAATTTTAGACGTTGAAGTCGCTCCCCTCAACACATCCCAGGTCCCAAGCGCGCACTTCGTCCGAACAAGAAACGAATCGAACTTTCGAGACTCAACTGCACTGCACCACCTTGAATAACCCGCAATTCCTCGATTCACTTAAGCTGTTCTAATACCCTGTCATCTAGCCTTAAGGCCATAAAACTGGGGTGGAAGTAACGCAAGTATCCGCGGCGGACTTACTAGCTGTATAGGGTGGGAAGAGCTTGAGGTGGTGCGCGCGAGAGGAAAGGGGAGGGGTATTGGAGAGGGCTGGGCGTGGGGAGATGGGAGGGAAGGGGATTGTGCAGAGGTGAAGAATGGGTAGGAAAATTTGTGGAGGTCAGATGTATCGACGACGACGATAATACATCGCGCTATAATCGAGATCTCATGTACACAATAAGCACCCATTAAATATCACAATTACACCAATCCATTCCTCTACACTACCAACTTCCCTCCCCTGTCCCCACTTAAACAAGCGGCTTCCTCAACGCCGCCACAACACCCTGTTTAACAATAACCCTCGGCCGCACCCCATCCTGATGCGTCTTCTTACTAACCCACTCTTTCCCCTTCGGCACCCTCAAACTGCGCTCATACTGCTCGCGGCTCTCAAAAGGAAACGGCAATCCACTCGCCAGATACTTAACGGTCGGTTTCTGCCGTCGCTCGTTAATAATGACTTTATCCAACTTCCTGTCCTTGCGTTTGTTGGCATCAATGCCCGGCCTCTTGGAAACAGTTCTCTGTCCCTTTTGGTTCGAGTTGGTGCCGAGACCGGTCCAAGAGCCCCAACCAGGGAGGTGGGTAACGGTCTCGGTGGATGCTTCGTCTGCGATTGTAGTTGCTTTTTCGGCGGCGAAGGAGGCGGCGACGTTGTCACCTGCGAAGCCTTTGGCGGTGAGGGCTTGGTTGCGGTGGACGAGGGCGAGGTTGATGCCCGAGTCTGAGGCTTGGGGGTCGGCGTCGGAATCGTCGTCTTGGCCGCCGAGGACGGTGGCCCAGCCATCTTCATCGGCGGTGGTGACGCGCTGTTGGAGGAAGGTGTCAACGGTTGACTCTGGGGGTGGTGCGTTGGCCTTTGCTTTCTTGGCTTTGGGTTTGGATTTAGGCTTGTCCTGAACACCAGCTCGTTCCGGCTCGACGAATTCGATGTCCTCGTAGGAAGGTATCAACTCTTCTTCGGGTTTGGCCTTCTCCGCCTTCTCTTTCTTCGCTTTGTTCAAGTATGGGTTCGCAGTATCGACCTCAGCATTGACGGCTTTGGTGGTTCGGGCACGTTCTTTGCGCTGGGTCTTGCGTGCGTTCGCAAGAACGCCATTCGCAAGCGGACCACTTGACTTCTTAGCCTTCGACGATCCGTTCGTGGCGGGCTCTACCTCAGCATCTGCTGTCTTTGGTGCACCTTCCTCATCTGACCCAGATTGTTCTTCCAACTCGTTGCGGTTGATTTGAAGTGGAAATGCCAGGTCCTTGCCGGGTCCGTACTTGCGACGTCCAACCCGTGCAGAGTTCTCCGCCTCTTGCTCACTCATACTATCTTCTCCAGCAAGCTCACGGCGCATGCGCTCAACATCCTCATCGTTCTGCATGCGTCTTGCCGCTTCGGCCTTTTGCATGAACGCCATCTGGCTGAGTTTCGAGTTGTCGGTCGAGAAGGGATTCGACTTGAGCTTGCTGAGTGATCGGGTTAGGCCAGCGTTGTCATTATTCTCGCCATCGCTGTCGTCCTCGCTTCCGTCATCTTCACTAGGCAGATCCGAAGCATCCTCATCCTCATCACGCACGATCTTGCCCTCGACGCGGCGACGAAGCTCTTCGTTTCGCCTCGCCATCTCAGTGACACCGTCAAGCGCATCTTGGTCCCATGCAGCACGTCCAGTAGCTTTGATACCCTTAGCCCATTTGCTCTCACGATGCTTCGCGCCCATACGCTCTTCTGCTCGCCGCCGGTCATTGTACTCGCGCTCTTCCTCTGACAGATCGACGCCATCGGCCTTGAGCTGGCTGCGCTCCTTCTCCAACAGCTTCTCGCGCTCCTTGCGATGTACACGTCTGTAAGCCTTGCTCTTGATCTTCTTGATGCGCTTTGCGCGGATCTCTTCGCGAAAGGCAAATTCGCGTGCCAATCGTAGCTCTGCGCGCTTCTTCATGACCTCCTCAATGGGCCGTTTGTTGAGCTCGAGTTCTTCACCTTTGAGGATCTTGTCTTCGTCTTCTGCGCTATTTGATAGACCGCTCTGCTGCAGGATGGCTTGAATTGTGCTTTCGAGTTCGTTGGTGGGCGCAGACATGGTGGTTGGCTGGAGTCGAGTCTCGCCTACTGGCTCGCCGCCACTCTTATTCTGTAGCGGGAAGATGAGATGCTCGGCGCGACGGTTGCGCTTGATGGTATCGGTCCATCGATCAAGTGTCTCGTTCGCTTTCGTGTTTGCAGCAGCTCGGTCAAGCTTATCTTGCTGTCGCTTCGGTAGAGGGGCGTCGAGCTTCCTGGCAATGTCGGTTCGCTTCGAAGACTTGTCGTCTTGTAGTAGCTTCAGCGCGCGCTTTCTCTCATCGTCGGCACCTTTCGGCTTGAAGCTGAGCAGGTCGACCTTCCTGGCAACGCCAAACTCGTCCGGTACCGCAGACTCATGCGCCTCGACTCTCCTGCCTCTGCCTTTCTCTTCGCTTTCTGTCGCCAGTGACGAGATGAGATCATTCAACTGTGCCTGTCGATCGTCCTCATCATCTTCATCCTCGTCTGAGGACAAGTCCGTAGCGCCATCTGCGCCAACATCCTCCCCTTCGCTCGGCGATTCATCACTATCGCCAAAAGCCGAGGCCTTATTTTTCTTCTTTTCCTTCCGCCGCCGCTCCTCTGCCTCATCCTCCTCGTACTGATCAAGCGCAGTCGCCAAATCAATAGCATCCTCGCCCAGATCATCCTCGTCACTATCCTCTTCCTCGGCATCTCCCTCATCCATGTCAATATCATCGTCCTCGTCTAGCGGCTGCTGTTTCCGTGGCTTCGGCTTCGGCTTCGGCTTCGGCTTCGGCTTCTTCGCCTTGTTATTCGACGAGCTACCGCGGAAAGTAAAGTCTTCGAATCGCTCCTCGTCGCTCTCGCCAAACGCTTCGTCGGAATCGATGTCTTCGTCGTCGTCATCTTCGACATCTATGTGGCCCATAGTCCACGTGTTGCCGTCCGAGTCGCTGCCCTCATCGAAGGTGTCTTCCCCACTCCGTCGCTTGCGCCTCTTCGGCTCGCCATCCTCGTCTTCATCCTCATCCTCCTCCTCTTCGTCGTCGCGCGGGCGCTTGCGCTGAGCAGAAGGCTCGATCTCGCCCAGACGGTTCCGGCTGATTTTTACCTTCTCCGGGTTTTCGTACTGCGCAATCGAAAAGGCGTTGAGCGCGCGCTTCGCCGCCTTTTTAGGATTTCTCGGGTTCGATCGCGCCTTAGTCGGCTGACTGCCCTGCAGCGAGCTGCGAGCTACTCGTGGCGGCATGTTGTGGTATGGATAACGAAATCGCGTGCAGCGGCGGAAAGTTGGTGTTGCGAAATCTTGGCTCTCGCTTTTTTGCTGCGCAGGGCACGGACCACACCTCCGAGCAGAACTCCGCAATCCTCAATTCACCTATCATCGGCGACATCGAGACTCGATCGCATCTCACCGCACCGCCGAGATGTTCAAACCCACGCCCTTCCTGCAGAAGATGCTGCGGCGTCTGCCGCTCTCGCCCAAACAAGCCGGCAAGGAATACTACAAGGGCAACCGCGTGGGATCCATGGGCGCAATTGATCGCTTCGGCAACTTCGCACCCGACTGGAGCAAGATACGGACTTATGTGTATCCATTGCGAGATCCGAAGAACTGCGAGGTGCGTAAGCAACTTCTACCACACTCCCCGCTCCCGTTCAGTCTTACCTCTCCCATCCCATCCCACCCCAACCAATCCGCCTACTCATCCACCCATAGCTCACCCCCTTCGTCGCGGAAAACACCCCCAAGCAACAGCGTAAGGAATTCGGGTACGAAAACTACGCGAAACGCTTCACGGGCGCGGATTACCTCAAGGCGTGGAAATTGGCGGGCGGGTACGATGTGGTGCAGACGGCGGAGCAGACGACGCGAAGGAATATGCCGGCGCCGTTTGAGGAGAAGGTTGTGAAGGCTTGAGGTGGGAGGAGGGGAGAGGGATGGGGTGTTGCAGGGGAAGGGGAAGGGGAAGGAGAGTGTATATTAGGTGGGAAGGGGGTTGCATTTACAAGGCGCTTAAGATGGGAGGGGAGATTTGCTCATACAGGGCATGTATTCCGCATATGCGTGCATTGCATTGGAAGAATATCGGGAAGCTATCAGAACATGCTGTACATTGCTCAATGGGTATCATATAAGCCCTCAATGCAACCACACCACACATTTCATATACATCACCCAACTCTCCTAACCCCCAAAAAATAATTCCCCAACCTCTCCCCGCCCCTTACCTCCCTCCACCCCACCCCGGGCACATACACCACGCCCATCGTCTGCACCTCACCCCACCCCCCTTGCCCGGCAAACCACCTCCTCAATTCATCCTCATTAACATACTTATTCCACTCATGCGTGCCCTTGGGCACAATACCCAACACATCCTCCGCCACGACATTCGTCACCAGCCAGCTCGTCCACGTGCGCGCAATGGTGCTGAGCACGAGCCACCCGCCCGGCTTCACGTGCGGGGTTATGTGTGCGAGGAAAGGCCCCGGGGCGGTGACGTGTTCGAGGACTTCGAAGAGAGTGACCATGTCGAAAGCCTCTGTGGGGGAAGATGGTAATGGGAGGTCTTCAATCGACGTATTTAGATATGTCAACTTCCCCAGCTCTGTCAAGCTCGGATCCCGACGTTTATGGCCCTCCGCAATCTTCATAACTTCGGGCGTGGGATCAATAGCCGTGACGGACTGCGTATCAGCTAACCGCGCAGCTGATTCAGCAAATATGCCGCCGCCGCACCCGATGTCGAGGTACCGCAGCTTGTGTGTGGTTGGGGCCGTGGATGCGCGGCACCGCTGGATGAAGGTGTGGCGCAAAGGGTTCATGAGGTGTAGCAGGCGCGAGGGGCCGTGTGGGTCCCACCATGAGGATGCGAGGGCGTTGAAGTGAGATACTTCGGTGGGGTCGACG
The DNA here is from genome assembly GCA_010093685.1 of Ophiobolus disseminans. Taxonomy (NCBI): domain Eukaryota; kingdom Fungi; phylum Ascomycota; class Dothideomycetes; order Pleosporales; family Phaeosphaeriaceae; genus Ophiobolus; species Ophiobolus disseminans. The sequence goes on from MU006219.1 coordinate 223,043, forward strand.
GTGCCGGGGGAGGGGGTGGAGGAGATGGAGCGGGTTAAGATTGCGGGTGCGATTCGGTGGGCGACATTGCGAGTCATCGAGCTTCGTGGAGATCGTGGGATGTATTGTCGTATTGAACGCGCTGCAATTGCTGGGTTGTATGGCTTCATTGTGGAATGGGAGGTTGTGATGTCAATGTTGTGGTCTGATGTTGACGTCGAATCGTCACCACCAGAAAAGTTGAGCACGGACCATCCGTCGGTCGTGCATGAACTCGTGTTCGCTTCTACCATGACGTCTCCTCCTGAATCTCGAATTTCAGTACGTCGGGAAGTCTGGCGCGATTCTGTCTTCAAATTCCCATTTTCTTGCCAACTCCGTGTTTTGCAGCTAGCAGCACTATCGTCCCTACACAATATATAGCACCTACATCTTCAACAACTATCCCCACACGCCTCACAAAACGCCTCACATTCCTCAGCCTCCACCTCCAACTCATCATCCCATTCTGCAAATTATGAAAATCTCAGCCAAGAACCCCCACACTTGAGCCATCCCACCTCCAGATTCTCGCCCGCCATTGTTCTTACTTTTCCACGCGCCAGCTCCTCTAGGCATCTTCAATCAACCTCCACTACTCAAAGCTCCTCTTCGCTGTCCTGGTTGGCCCACGAGTAGAACCTAGTAGCTAATGTTACTTTCGATCTCAGTTTCCTCAGATTGATAGCTAGAGAATATGGCTTTGAATCTGCGCTCGAGCTAATTGGGGCTTCGCTAGTTAGTACGAGACGAGGTGCATTTTTTTGGGTCAGCGGTGTGTTGCAGTGCGATTGGATCTGGATATAGTAGCTTTTAATAGAGTTGTAGTATTAGGGAACGGGACACTGGTTGATTTGCTTTATGAAGGCTTGGTCCAGGAGGCAGATCACGAGATGCTCCCGTCTGGTGAAGTAGTGGCGTTGGGGGCTGTGGGAGCGATAGGGCGATAGTCAGCTTGGTCGGTGGATGTACAGCAAAAAGGTTGTGCAGAATTTCTGCATATGTGTGTGTGTCTGTTGGGTCGAGGTTTTGAATGTGGAGGCGCATTCGCGCCAACGAGGGGAGCTGCGAGGCTATTCAGCCTGGCCATGTTGCTACTCCAGTACACACCGCGGCATTGCTGCATCAAACAGTGAGTACATGTTCTTCTCTGATGTAACATGCACGGTCACCGTACCGTGCATGTGCGCTAGTCGCCCCAGGTCGCTAGTCGCCCCAACCCCACCAAAACAACAGACAAGCCACTTTGCACAACGCCTCATAACTCAACTACTATGGCTCTAATTGATAATGCAATTGCAGAAATTGAATTGCTGCAACTAGGAGAACACTTTTTGTACTAGGCAGTTGCCAGAAAGTTCAACATCAGCAACTCAACGCTAACCTAGAGACACTAAGGTTGTTAGAAGCCCTAGCACGCGCAAGAAGCCTCCTAACAGAAACTTAACCTACAATAAGAGAAGGAGCTTATATAGTACATTAACAGCCTTATAAAGAGAGCTCTGCCTCCTACAAGAGCTATAATACAAAATTTCGCGTTGCATATAGCCCTAGAGCCAGTGAGTGAGTTGTAGGTGACGCGCTTTTTGACGCAACACGCCGATTACCTCGTCTCTAAATAGACCTCTAGGATAAATTCTCTCCGCTACAAAGCCGACTCTAGGGCTAAGTACAAGCTCTATTTTGACCTACTGCATGCTAAGATAAAGTAGTATAACGTACAACCTGAGCACATATACAATATAGACAAAAAGAGCTTTATAATAGGCATGTTAGGAGGCTCAAAACAGGTGTGTAGTTGCTAACTTTAGGAGGAGAAACAGGTCACTGCGACCCTCTAAGATAGCTCTTAAGAGTAGATAACCCTCCTAGCAACTATCTGTATAGATAGGACAACGCTGCTACTAGGCCTTATCTATGCTACCGCATTTAGTGCAATATAGTTGTTATAGGTAGTAGAGATTAAAGCTAGAAAGCACGACGTCTTTGCAGCTTTATCTCCGACAGAATAGAGTAATAACAACGTTAGATTAGCCTAGCTTAAGCAGGTTTTTAATCGCTGTACGCGCTAGAAAGCTTGTTAAGGTTAGAATTAGCGTCTTCTTATACTTAATGGCTACGGCAGCCACCTTACAATGGATTTTGTTAACTACTACGACTCTTATAGCATCCTCCTAGCTGTGTTTCCGCCTTACAGTACCTATACTTTGCAGCCACTTAATGTTGTTATGTTTAAACCTCTCTTAAGCGCCTACTCTACTGCCCTTACTAACTACCTCTAGCAGAGCTAAGGGTTAGTACCTATTAAGAAAGGCGACTTCTTCCTACTATTTTAGGCAGTGTAGCAGTCCTCCTTTACACTAGAGCTTGCCCTTAATGCCTTTAAAAGTACTAGTATATAGCCTATAGACGGAGAGACTATACTAAAGCGTTTTACAGACGATACCTTAGAGGGGCCTGCACAGCCCTCTACTCTTACTTCGAACGACTAGCGTTATATAGAGCGTCTCGTACGCTCTGCAGTGAGTGATTGGGGCGCAGATAAGTTAAAAAAGCTCTCCTAAACGGTCCACTCACTAGCTACCCAGAACGAGCTACTACGCCACGACAACGAGGGCTTAAAGGATGCTCTTGTAGTTAAAAAAAAGTGTAACGATGTGCCTGCACAACGTTCCTATAGTTAAATATTAACTCCGCATTGTACCCGCGTTACCTCTAGTCCGACTCCGGATCTTCCGGATCGACTAGATCGTATAGGGCAAAGCATGCTTAGCCTCTAGTGTATTTAATTAAGCTAGTCCTATAGATAGCTTAGTAGTTTTTTAATATCCTTTCGTACAAGGCCTATAGGTGTTATTAGAAAATCTAAGGTTTCTAAGTCTCTACGCACTCCTATATGCCTCTAAGCTAATTTACACTGCATTTGGATATCTTTTATCTTACCTATACTGTTATATTATATTAAAAAACTCCTTCTAGCTAGTAACAGCCTTTGAATAATATCGGAATATTGTTTAATAGATTACGTCTAAGCCCTAAGACACTACTAATTTGATTTAGGTTAGAACCTTACACACTGTTACGTCGAATCACTTAGTTATAGATAGGATATCTAAGACCTTCTCTCGACCGAAGCCTTTAGGTTTAGAAATTCCTATCCCCTGCAATTAGGATTACCTTTGGAAAAGTTGCGTAGAGCGCGCTACAGTAGAGACACAGAGACTACTAATAACCTAGTAGAATTAGAGTTAATCGCTAATGTCTACCCTACTACTACAACCTAGTTCTACAGGATTAACAAGACAATTAGCTCATAAGCAGAGCTAAAACTAGAGAAAGAGTATAGTTGAAGATAACCGCAATTTAGAGTTAATTTATACTATAGCGTTACAAGAGCAGATTGCATAGCTATAGGCTAAAGTTACGCGCTTAACGCAAGAACGGTTAGCTAACCTAGAACAACCTATACCTACAACCGAATCACTACTAACAACGTCTTAATAATCTGCTACTATGCCTAGCGTAAGATTCTAGTCTAAGACACTAGCGCTAGGCTAAGTTAAACTATCTGAGCGTACACCTAACATTAATTGCCATACTAACGGCAAGCAACTAACATTTAGATAATAGCAAGCGTCTATTATAGGCTAACTTAAGATTAATACTAATTACTATTAGAGTGAACGCGCACGTATAGCATTAGTTTAGGGACACACCTTAGGTACCGCTATAGAATACTTAGAACTACAATACCTAGCCGAGTCGGCGCTACAACAATTCCAAACAGCAGAAGAAATAATCTTATTGCTCTAATTATTCTTAGGCAATAAACAAGCAGAAAGCTAAGCTGCTTTCTACCGCTTAACAATAGACAAGGGCGAGACCTTCCTAGCTTTTAAGGCACAGTTTCTTAGTGCTGCAGTAAGGGGTTTCGTATTAAAAACAGAGTGGTCCTTCTACCTATAGGAAAAGATAGCTCTAACCTTAAGGGTACTAAACCTAGGATTCAAACGTTTGTGGAACAATTCCTTTAAACTTATAGTAGAGTGCCTTACCTTATATAATATAGAAAGAAGAAACACGCCTATAGGATACTCGTCTAATTAAGCTACAAATCCTCTCCTAACCGCTGCAAAGAAGAGTTTAGACTAAATCTACATGCCTATTAGACCTACGCTAAAGGTTATCCACGCCCTCTCTGGATTACCCCGCATTCTGAACTACGGTCTTTCTACCCCCCTTGTTCTAAGACAAGCTAGCAACACTCCTAGACCTAAAAAGACTCTAGTACTAGGAAATTGCTACAATTGCGGCAAGCTATAGCACTACGCCAATAACTGTACTGTACCCTAGGTTAGGGAAATTGAAGTCGAACAAGAAGAAGAGTTTCTAGACGCAGAAGAAGAATACTCGGATCTAGGTCTAACGGGAAATGGCGACACCTAGACAAACACTCCCTTCTAGGCTTAAACAAGTATAACCTATCACACATTGATTTGTCTAACTTATTTAGAGGAAAGCACTTCTAAGTCCCTACTATCTTTTGTTAGAAAGAATCTAGAGTACAATTAAATTCCTTAGTAGATACTAGCGCACAAGGGTTCCTTTTTCTTAATTTATCTATTGCGCGGTCACTATCTGCTTTTTCTAGGTTCTTATCCAAAAACTGCCCTTTAGAATTGTAGTCTAAGGTTTTCAAGATTAAATCCAAACTCTAGTTTCCTAGTTCATCCGCCTCCACATGCGAATTGATAGTTGAACTATTTGTAACTGCCCCTTTGTTATTATAGATCTAGGCTCTTAGGATTGTATTATTAGCATTAAATAGTTGCGACGTTTTAAACTCTAGCTAGATCCAGACTAGAATCGTATGATATAGCTAAGTAGATACCCTGCTACGTACGAAGCTTTACCGCTACTGCTTATGCAGCTAAACTAACCCGCCCGCAACTAAGAAGCCAAACTAGATATTAGTCAACGCAATGCCCTGTAGGAACAACAACGCTTTCAGGAGGCAAACAGTCCTACTACTATTAACCGCATTTAGGGATTGTTGCGTCTACCTAAGAGTTTCCAAATCAACTCTAGCAAGCCTTTATCCAAAACAGCTCCGAAACCTATCCCTCTACTGCCGCATACAAAAATTGCTCTTATCTCCGCAAACGCGCTTTATTTTAATATAAAGCGAAAAGAAAACGAGTTCTTTATAACAACGCTATATGAGATTGAGACAATTCTAGAAGGGAAGACAACTATACTAGCAGACGACTAGGAAAACGAAGCCTTGCTTAGTAACTAACTACTATCCGCATACAATGCGTATCGCGACGTGTTTACTAAAACTGCCGCAGATTAACTTCCTAAACACCGCCCTTATAACCACAAGATAGTTCTCTTAGAGCACCTCCTAAACAGCTACAGTCCGCTGTACAAGCAGAGTGTAAAGGAACTCGAGGCTACTAAGAAGTACATTTTAGAGAATTTGCAAAAAGGGTATATTAAGCACAGTTAAAGTCCTTTTGCCTCGCTAATTTTGTGTGTTTAGAAGCCGAACAGTGACCTCCGCATCTGCGTTAACTATCGGAAGCTAAACGCTATTACCCGCAAGGATTCCTATCTAATACTACGCATTAACGAACTACTAGCTCGACCTTTAAAAGCTAAAATCTTTACAAAGTTTGACATTCGAGCGGCCTTTAACAAGATTTAGATAGATCTAAATTTAGAAGAGTATACTACGTTCTAGACTCGATACGGGACTTACAAGTGTAAAGTACTGCCTTTTGGACTATGCAATAGTCCTGCAACATATTAATATTACATAAACAATGTGTTAATTAACTACCTAGACGACTTTTGCATAGCATACCTAGATAACATCCTTATCTATTATAAAGACGAAGCGACCTACCTCCTCTACGTTAAAAAGGTCCTAGAAAGATTACGACAGGCTAGTCTTCAAATTGATATTAAGAAATGCGAATTCTACGTCACTCATACAAAGTACCTAGGCTACATTCTAACTAATAAGGGTTTAGAAGTAGATCCTAAGAAGGTAGAAGCGTTACAGAACTAGAAAAAGCCTACTATAGTAACAGGTGTAAAGTCATTCTTAGGCTTTGCTAGATTCTGTTAGCAATTTGTTCTAGAATTCTCTTGTGTTACTAAACCTATTATCGCACTACAAAGCCCCTCGATACCTTTCCTATAGACACTAGAGTGTAATACAGCTTTTAAAAGACTTAAGGCTGCCTTACTATTAATCCTGACTCTTTGTTATTTCTATCTAGAAATAAATACTAAGATTGAGACCGACGCCTCTAACGGAGTCATTGCCAGAGTGCTATCCTAGAAACAACTAGATAACAAATAGCATCTAGTTGCGTTCTACAGCACCGTCCTATCTAGGTCCGAACTTAACTAGGAAATCCATAACAAGGAGTTGTTCGCTATTATTACTGCATTCTCTAAGTAGAGACCTAAATTAAGCTTAACTTGCACTCGAATCTAAGTATACACTAATTATCAATTGTTAGAGTACTTTATAACAACTAAGGTTCTTAATTCGCGACAAGCTTAATAGGCAGAGGAAATAGCCCTGTTTTAATTCCGGATCGAGTACACTCCTAGAAGGAATAACGCCTAAGCGGATATTCTTAGCCGGTACAAACAAGATATAGAAAATCTTCGAATAGCTTAAGTTAACAACCGCTCGCGCGTCTTACTAGGACTACATCGACTGCACGACTGAATTAACTCTAAGTTAGCTTATACTTATATTGCTTAAACTAACACTTAAGCTATGACTCTAAACGTTATAGAACTGTTTAAGAATGTTATAGCCCTAGATTCTCTAGAAGTAATAGACTCTCTTCTCTAAGAAAACCGCTCTTCCTTCTAGCAGGAACGTACTACCTTACCTAAGGGATATTAGATAGAAAACAGACTACTTCTCTACCTCAACCGCCTATGTGTATTAGCTAGCTCACAGCTGTACACTCGACTTATTCGAGAGGTACATAATTAAGTGTTATCTGCATGCACTAGCCACGGCCAAAAGGCAGGCACAAGTTGAATTAACGGTGTTTAACTTACGTAGTCGATATTTATGCAGCATAAAGACATATAAGGCGTGACTGCGCCGCTCTTAAACCCACTAGTAGGTCCTGCATGGGTCTAACCCATCACATTACCCCTCACTTAGCTCGCGCTAGCAGGGTACGTGAAAATACTGCTTGCCCCTACTAGTCTCTCGACGGTGTAAGCCAAAGTGACTGGCTAGAGCTAGATTAAGCTCACTGCTAGGGTTAATGATCGCCTTAAAAAGGAACGCACACGCGAACGCTACTACACCGCCCTTAAGCCTATGCGCAATACACACAATTGGGATACATAGCTAGTGGAATATAATAAAGCATTATTAGATGCAATAGTGCATAGAGTGTCTAAGGTACATGATATTGACAATATTACCAAAGACTTCCTGCAGGCTGTAAACAAGGCAGCACCTATGTAGGCTGCAACCTTCTAAGATACTAGAAGGTTCAATCCTCTTATGACAAGAAAGGAGATAATAAAACGCTTCTAGGAATACATGAGCCTGAATTATCCGCTGAAACCAGTGAATAAAAAGCAGGCATTTATTGCTGTAGCTGATAACTCCTTATTTCTCGCTGACAGTGGTGCAACTACCTAGGATAGCTAGAAGGACGCTTCTAAAGCTATGGAAAACAGCGCGCTATCCAAACACAGGGAAAGAAACGGTAGTGGAAAGAGAAAGAGCAATTAATCCTCCTCTTAGTCCAGCAAAAGACCTGCTAGTAACAAGGCATCTTTAGGTAAGAAGTGCCCAGTATGTGACCAAGTCCATGACATCAAGGATTGCTAGTATATCAATAATGACTAAGCACCTAAATAGTAGAAGCCAAACTCTACTATGCGCACTCTTATAGAATACAAGTGTAAGCACAACACTGTCCTTTAAGGAGCATTAAGAAGCAAGAGCAGATTAAAGTCTCAAACTCCATACATCAAGAGATCAGATTCCTAGACACTAATTATCTAGGATGTCTCTAATAACAATTAACAATGACTAGAAGGTCGGCAAATCACCGCAATTACTAAGGCCTTATTCTAGGTCAGTGGCAATTAAGGTTACCCTTTGAAACACTCCTTTATTCTAGACTTAGGCTTAACCTGCTACATCACTAACAACCTAGAGCGCACCTATAACAACAGACTATGTACACCTAGCGACTTCATATAGGCAGGCAACTCTTAACTCTAGATTACAGGGTATAGCTCACTAGACCTATTCCTAACCAATTAGGGCAGAACAACTAAGCTTATCCTTTATGATGTTGCTATCTGTCTAGATATCCTATGCAACCTAGTATTATTCCGCCTCCTTAGGCAGCTAGGCATATAGTGGGAAACTAAGCATGAACCCACTACACTTAGGAGACCAGATAGATCTATTCTAGAAAGGCTCACTAAGCTTCATGGCCAATAGGTGTTAGAACACTACTTAACTATCAACTCGGCCTTCTACACAACAAACTTAAGAACACTAAGAGCATTACAAAGATCCTTAGCTATCACCTAGCACAAGCGCTTAGGCTATCTAGGCCTAGCAGCTATTAAGCACCTTGTTTAGCAAGCTAAGGGGATGCGCATCAAAGGCATCACTACAGTTAAGTGCAACTTATGTAGCAAAGCCAAAGCGAAGCGCTAAATACGCCGCACACTACGCAACAATGACCTAGGACTAGGAGAAAGACTAGCTATTGACTTCCACTCCTATAAGGAGCAGAGCATTACTAAGGAGAAGAGTTAAATACTTATCACCTGCAGGTTCTCTAGACTCTAATAGGACATGTACTTCACAGACAATAGAACTGCTAACTCTATTATTAACAAACTCAGGATCTTCTTTACCTTTTTTAGGATCTATTTCAACATCACTATTAAGATCATTGAAGCAGACAATGAGATTACCACTGTTAAGCCACAAGTTCAGCGCTAGCTCAACTCTAAAGGGATTATCATTAAGCCTTCAGCTCCTAATACTTAAGCCTAGAATAGAGGTGCTGAACGCTCAGGGGGTGTAAACAAGGAGAAGGCACGCGCTATGAGATTGGATGCCAACCTCTCCTAGGAACTGTGGCCTAAAATCACTAGAGCAGCAGTTTACCTTTACAACAGAACGCTAAATTACACTAACAACTAGAAGACACTATATAAGACCTTCTTTACTAGGATTGCTTTCTCTAATGGAATTGTTACTAAACTCCGCAAACCAAACCTCACTTATCTTAAAGCATATAGATGCAAGTCCTTTGCAATGACTGATAATACTTACAGAGGGAAATTACGCCTCTAACGCCTAGACCTAAAGGCTTAGGTTGGCTACCTAGTTGGATACAGATTATCTAACATCTATCGCATCTAGATGCTATCTATAGCTAAGGTCATCAGCACACGTAATGTTGTGTTTGATAAGCACTTAGTATTTAATAGCAAAACTAAGGACCTAATAGACAACCTTATGCACAGCACACTAGAAGAGATTGCAACCTATATTAAGACTATAGAGCTTCTAACACTATCAACCAATCTAGAGGTTGAATTATTCTTTAAAGATAGCACCACTGAAGACTTAACAGCTTAAGAAGAGACTAATCCACCTAGCTATTACTAAGAGAGGAAAATTATAGGAAGAAAGATTATGGGCATATACCCAACACCTCCACTATCACCACTACTACCTGCTGCATTGCTGGCTACATTGTTGACCCTAAGCAAGGCAACAGGATTGACGCAGTTATGCTTATCTAAGACTGTTCTATAGGCAGCTGCCTTTATAGCAGGAACTTAGGCTAGACATGTTAGCCAACATGAAGGAGAAGTGGTTGACAAGGCTAAGGTAAAGAGGCTGCTTGCCTCAGGCATTAAGCTACACCGCAGTTAGCTCCCACCTCTACTAACTTATAAGACTAAGCTTAAAGAACACCTAATAGGAAAGCTGTTTAAAGAAGCAGAACGCGACCATTTGGCAAGCTATTAAAAGATAGAATCATAGAGAGAAGTATCCTATGCCTTAATCAGACTAACAGGTCACTAGATCCTGGACTGCATGTGGGTATACACCTACAAGTTTAACAAGGATTATTAATTTACTAAGTGCAAGGCGCGCCTTGTAGTCAGAGGAGACTAACAGAGACAGATCTCTTCCTAAGACACCTATGCAGCCACCCTAGCTAGCAGATTATTTCGCATGCTTATAGCAATTGCAGCTAAGCACAACCTGGAACTTAAGCAATACAACATTACAAACGCATTTGTTTATGCCACTATAGACAGGGAAATCTACATAAGGATGCCTAAAGGATACTAGAAGATAGGTATTATTCTTAAGGTTTAGAAGGCCTTGTATAGATTGCGCCTCTTACCTATGCTCTAGCAGAAGGAGTTTACAACAACTCTTAAAGACCTTAGCTTTACACGCGTCCCTTACGAGCCTTGCTGCATAATTAAGAACAGCATTATTATCTTCTTTTATGTGGATGACATTATCCTAGCCTATGCTAACTACAAGACCAAGAAAGCACAACAAGCTATCCAACTCCTACAGGACAAGTATACTATGACTAGAGGAGAAGATCTCTAGTAGTTCCTGGGAGTAGAGATGATTAGAGATAGAATAGGAGGACTTATCTATCTCTCACAAGCTGCCTATGTGGACAAAATCTACAGGCTAGTAGACAAGCATAAGCTACGCCATAATACACCTATGAGTTCTATTGAACTTAAGCCCTTAAACTCACTGTCAACACCTGCTGAGATCAACAGATACTAACGCAAAATTGGGTCACTACTCTTTGCTGCAGTCACTACTAGACTAGACATTGCTTTTGCTACCTCACGCTTAGCACGCTTCCTCTTAAACCCCTCCTAAGAGCATTACAATGCCGCAGACCGCGTTCTTCTATACCTATTAGACACAAGGTGGCTAGCACTTTAGCTTAGAGGAGGAGACACCCTTTAAGTGGCTAGTAATGCATTATTTGCAGACAACACACAAGACAGGAAAGGCTCTTAAGGCTATGCAATTAAGCTCTTTAATAGCCTTATTGCCTAGAGAGCTAGCAAGCAAGACACTGTCACCACATCCACCACTAAGCCAGAACTCCTAGCCCTATCCTAAGTAGTTAAGGAAGCTCTCTTCACATCACGCCTACTTAAAGAGCTCTAAATCCAGCTTCTATCTAACACAATCACAATTCATTGCGATAATATGCAAACTATTAGACTAGTTACAAAAGAGACATTAAAGCTTTAAACAAAGCTTAGGCATGTGGACATCTACAACCACTAGATAAGACAGGAGGTTGTAAGTGGAAAGATTACTATAGAATACGTTCAATTATCGGAAATGATAGCGGATGGCTTCACTAAGGTGTTGCTAGGCAACAAGTGGCCAAACTTTCTTTATCAAGTGGGATTAGTTAAGGTATCACTACACAAGGTGACTAAGAAGGCACTATTAGAAGAAATTTAAGCAAAACTTAAGGACCTTAACATCACCTAAAGTTACTAGCTTGCAAAATACATCCAAGCTAAGGGGGTGTGTTAGATATCAGGGGTGCTGTGAGGCTACCAACACTAAAAGAAACAGGAGGGGCCGGCACAAGCGCCTTAGCACACTAGTACTAGATCTGATACCTAGTTAAACTCCGCACTTGACCGGAGAACACTAGGATAGAACACACATCATCATCAATTCATCTCATCTATTATTAGGTTTTAATACCTCATCAAATCTGACAGAAGGAGAGTCGTACCTCAGCACTCTAACAGTCCTGCGGGGCACTGCTTTAGACATACTAGGGTGGTGGAAAGAGAACGAAGGACACTATCCCCACCTTGCGCAGGTAGCAAAGGATATCCTAGCTATACAGATTGCTTAAGTAGGTGTCGAACGCGTCTTTAATATTAGTAAGGATCTTATTAGGGATCGAAGGCATAATCTCTCTGCGCAGACAATCAGACAGATCATGATCCTTAAGCAGTCTATATCTAGAGAACTAACTGCGGTGTTATCTCATCTAGACGATGATAATGGTGCAGCTCCCTTAGACGAGGTGAATGATTTGTTTAAGTTGCTAGCTGGCGATAGGATCGTGCCAGTTGTTAATGAGTTTGTGGATGATACTAAAGAGGATAAGGGGCCAACGACTCCTTCGCGTTGAGTCCCACAGCGGAAATGGAGAAAGCCCGCGCGCTACTTAGACAAAGACGCTAGTGCTGGCGCTGTGATAACTCGACGTGTTAATACCCTATTAGAATGAAAATCTTTTCCCCTTATGCAAGCGACCCTTCTTAGTGCAAACCTATAAATATTAAATAATACGAGTATTATATACTCTTAAATGAGCCTAGTAGTGTGCAGCCTAGCTGGGTACCTCGGACCTAACCTCAACCCATGGTCCGTGCGACCCAACCCAACCTATACCCAGACTAAGGGGTACCCAACCCAACCTCTACCTATCGTCCATGCGACCCCGACCCAACCTATACCCAGAGGCTCGTGCGACCCCAACCCAACCTATACCCACTGCTGGGTACCCCGAACCCATTTACTAGCCTAGTCTGCGTTGTTTTGTAGATACTGCGTCGGGCCGCTGTGCTAGGTGCATTTCAGTAGGTGCTAAGTGTAGCCTATTTGTTTCTAAAGAAGATTAGGAGAAGGTGGCAAAGAAGAAGCGTGAGAAGCGTCTTGCTTTAGCGCGTCTAGAGGCTGCCACTGCGCAGGCTCGTGTGGAGCTACTAGAGGTCGAAAATCAGGAGTTGGAGTATTCTTGTCGGGATTTGAAACTTCTAGACGTTCAAGACTAGGCTTCTAAGGCCTCGGGTTCGAGTACGCTGCCGACCACCTTCGAAACTCTATTAGCTGATCCTGGCTGGTCACAGGCTCCTAACCTCCTTCTTGATTCTTCTTTTAACCTTGCTAGTTTCGATAATTTTCTGTTATCTCTAGATAATCCTTTTCTTAACCTAGGCTTGTTAACTCTAGTAACAAGTAGTGCTTAGTTGTATCGTCCGTTCTGGAAGTCGCGGAACTATTCGTTGTTCTGCTTCTTAATTTCTTCTAGTGAGTTCTTAAATAATTAAGTGAAGTCCTCGTAGTTGTAGGCGTGTTCTGGCCTAAAGCTGTACGTAGCGTAGTAGTCCTTAAGGATCCGCTTATAGTTGTATAGGTTTTCGTAAGGTTCCTATGTGTTTTCAGACTCTAGGTATCCTTTCTATTTTACTAACCATTGCGTTTTGTGTTTGACAATCTAGTATCCTTAGAGATCTTTAACTTCAAACTTAGTTTCTTCTTCTAGCTCGTAGTGGAAGGTTGTCTGTATTAGCGTGTCTAGGTCAGCTAGTTTAAGTAGCTTAATGTAGAACCTAGAGTAGACTTTTGTGTCTTTTAGTAGATTAAGTGTATATGTAACTAGTCTGTTGCGTTTAAGAATAAAAAATAGTCTAACCTTGACGTAGTCAAGACTTTTGTTTAGTTGCTTTGTTTAGAAATTGTTTATTTGTAGATATACTTTATCCCCCTTTTTTAGCTAAGGTGCTGTTTTTCTTCTTTTGTTAGCGTGTTGGATGCTGCTTTCTTAAGCATTCTAGATCTTGTCTCGCATAGTATCGTAGGTCTCTTTTATTTCTTCTATGTTTGTAAGGGTCTTTTCTGCCTTTAGTCTAGGTAGGGTTCTTTTAAACAGGTTTAGATGTCTTCCGTAGTTTGCGAAGAAGGGCGTAGTTCCTATTACCTTAGATACCTTATTGTTGTGTGCGAGTTGCGCTATAGGTAGTAACTATACCTAGTTATTTTGTTAATAATTGCAGTATATTTGTAAGTACTGCTTAAGCGTGCGGTTTATTCGCTTAGTTTGTCCGTCGGTCTCTAGGTAGAAGCTTGTTAATAGCTTTCGTTAAGTTCCGATTGCGGACATTAGCGTGCTCTAGTAGTCAGAAGTAAAGAGCTTATCTCTGTCGCTAATAATTGTTTTTAGGATACTATAATGTCGAACAACTTTATCGCAGATTACGTAACCTAGCTATTCTGCGGTCTAATCTTTGCAATATGTTATAAGTTCGATTGCTTTTGTAAGGCGGCATACTACTACGCATATCCTATCGTAGCTAACCTCTGTTATAGGGTCTTTAGATAGCAGTAGTCCTGTAATAAAGTCTATTAATATATCTTCCTAAGGTTTTCCTAGAAGTTTAATGCCTTGCATTTCTCCGTACAGTGCGTGCGTGCTATGCTTGTTTTGCTAGTAGTCTGCGCACTTTTTAATGTATAAACTAACTTTGTTCTTTATGTTTAGAAAGTCGTAGTTTCTCTTAATTAGTTCTATAGTTCTTGCGATGCTAGGGTGTCTATACTCTATACTGTCGTAGTAGTCTCTAATTAGAGCTTCCTGTAATTCGCCTAGTACTTGCAGGGTAATCGTTATAATTTCTTCGATTTCGAAGGTATCGTTGATCCTAGTGGCGGGGCTTATACTCCTATCCTTATTTTTCTATAGGAGAATACCTTTGTTGATGTGCTTAACGCCTGCGACGTCGTATCGTCGGCTTAATGCGTTAGCTCAGCTATTGTCTTTGCTAGGTGTATAGATAATTTGGAATTTTAGTCCGCTAACTTCTTCCTACTATCTAACTTGCCTATAGTTAAGAGCCTTTGTCGTTAAGAAGTAGGTTAAGTTCTTGTGATTAGTGTAGATGTCGAGCTCTAAGCTGCTTTCCGCATAAATCCTCTAGTATTTAAGTGCTTCTACTATTGCGAGTAGCTCTTTGTCGTGCACATTATAGCGTTCCTTAGGGCCGCTAAATTTCTTAGAAAAGTAGGCGACTAGGTGCTATTTCCTATCATGCTTTTGTAACCAGACTGCTCCTATAGCTAAGTCTAATGCGTTGGTTTCTATCTTTAATAGTTGCCCTAAGATAAAGGTTTTGAGTACTGGTTCCGTAATACATGCTTCTTTTAGCAGTTAGAAGGCCTCTCTTTCCTTCTCGCTCTATACCTAAGGGGTATCCTTCCTTGTAAGGTTTGTAAGTAGAGTAGCAATCTTAGTGTAGTCTTTGACGAACTGTTAGTTAAAGTTAATAAATCTATTAAAGGCTTAGGTGTCCTTAACATTTCTTAGTTCTGCCTATTCTCGGATAGTGCGAATCTTGTCGTTACTAATCTTTACTCTATTAATTCCTACTATATGTCCTAGGAATTCTAGTTCTGTTTTGTAGAACTTACATTTCGATAGTTTAAGTCGTAGGTTATATTTATTAAGAAGCGCTAATACTGTCTTAACGTGTTGCTTGTGTTCTTTCTTGTTCTTAGAGTAGATTAGTATGTCGTCTAGGTATGCAATAACGAATATATCTAGGTGTTTTCGTAATACGTTGTTAATAAGGGACTAGAAGGTTGCTAGTGTGTTAGTTAATCCGAATAGCATCACTGTATATTCGTAGTGTCCGTATCTCGTGCGGAATGCCGTGTTCTATTCGTCTCCTTTCTTAATGCGTATCTAATAATAGCTATCTCGTAGATCTAGTAAGGTAGATATTCTAGCTCTTAAGAGTCGGTCTCGTAGCTTAGATATATTAGGTAGCAGGTATCTATTCTTCCGCGTTATGTCGTTGAGCTTGCGATAGTCTACGCATAGTCTTAGGGATCTATTCTTCTTAGGTACGAAGAGAATCGGGAATCCTACTAGCGAATCCGATTCTTAGATGTATCCTTTGGCTAGATTTTCTTTAATGTACTCTTAAACTGCTTTTAGCTAAGGTTCTAATAGTCTGTATATTAGTAGGAAAGGCGGCGTCTTGCCTTCTTCTAGGTTAATTTCACAATCCTAGGGTTGATGTTTAGGTAAGGCGTTGTAGCCTGTTTTGTTCTAAAACATATGCCTCTAAGCGTAGTATATCTTAGGTATGCTGAAGAGAATGTCTTCTCCTTCCTTTAAAACTTATATAGCTTTGTTTATCTTAGCTATCGTGTTAGCCGCTTCACTCTAGCTGCGTGCCTTAGTCGAAGTGATTTTACATATTATCTTCTTATCTACTATTAAACGCTGCTGATACGCAGGCTTTAATTTACATACGTCTGCGTAATCTTCAAACGAGAGAGTTCCGTTTATCTAATCTATTTAGGGATTAGCCTCGCGTAACTATAGAAGTCCTAGAATAACGTCTTTGCTAGCTAAGCTTATAATGTCTAAGGAAATCTTCTTCTAGTATTTACTAATATAGCCCGTTGCTAATATCTTGTGCGTAATTAGCGTTTGTCTAGGTATTTGTTTTCTATTCGCGACACGGACAGATACAGGATTCTCCTTAAGCTTAGTAGCGAGGCTAGCTCGTTTTACGGCTTCTAGAGAGATTAGATTTATCGATGATCCTAAGTCCATTAATGCCTTTATTAGTCGTCCTTTAACAACTACTTAGAGTTTATTAAGGGGTGCGGAGTTAATGTCGTTGCATAACTCAGTTCTAAAAAAGACTAAAGAGGGAACCTATTAAATTGTTTCTTCTCTTAGTACTATATACACTCTGCGCGTATGCAGGTGTACTAGTGGTCGTTACTGCACTAGTTGTTAACGAGGCAGTTTTAGCTCATTAGTTTTTTTTCTGTTATCCTAGAGAATACGTTAGTAAGACGATTATTCTATAGGTGTATAGCGCAAGCGTAGGTTAGGCAATCGTACGCTATCTATCGGCACTACATCTATAGTCTTAGGAACTATCCTAGTGCGGTTTTCTCGCTGTAGTGTACTTTATAGTAGTTAGTAGTACAAGTTGTCTAGCTTAGTTTACTGTAATAGGGATGTCGTAGGTTCTAGCTGTACGTTTAGAGTCCGTACTATTTATAGCTTTGCTTTTGTTAGTAATTGTATCGTTTTTCCGCTTCGTCTACCTAGTTTTCGTAGTCTAGGGTAGTTATCGTAGCGCGCGCCTTTATTGCGCTGCGTACGGTATCCTCCTAGTAAACATACAGTTCTTGTTTATTAGTTGCATAAGTCTTAGTGGTCTTCTTGCCCTGCTTCTTCTCCTTTCGTCTAGGAGGCAACGCTTTCTTTTTCTAACCTACAACAGCGTCTTCGCGTTTTAATATTAGGCTGTTAGGCGGGGTACTAAATACTTAGTCTGTATTGTCCCTGTAGTACGTTAGTGATGTGTCGCCTATCTGGTAGGCCTATACGTCTACTCGTTTTCCCAGGTGTAGCGCGGAGCCTTCTTCTCGTTGGGTAAAGATGCCTATATCTTCGAAGTTAATTATTCTGTGTAGTGTTTGCTTGAAGGCCTCGTTAAGGTCTAGCTTGTAGAAGAGGACGTCGTTATCCTCGCTCTCTATAGCGGGCGAATAGTGTCTTGCTTTCTTATAGTCGCTAGGTTTAACAACTTCCTATTCTTCGTAATCCTTAGGTCCCTTATATTCGATCATGTTAACCTATCGTATAACTATGTTTTTCTTTGGCTATCGGTAGTTCCTAGATAGATGTCCGGGCTTGCCGCAGTTGTAACAGAATCGTGTTTCCTTGCTATAGTTAGGCTGTCTCTTGCCTTTGTACCTAGTAGCAGGCTTGCTGTTACGTTTTTTGTTATATTCCGTATTATCGACGTGCATTAGCTTAGGCCCGTTGTTCTCGTAGAATCTACAGGGCTTGCCATACATATTGCGTAGTCGTCTATTGTTAGGTTTGTACGTCTAGCGGGACTAGACTATTTTGCTACTAAAGGCCTAGTTTTCTAGTCGTAGTTCGTATAGCTCATTGTCAATACGGATAGTTTCCTTAATTAAGCTTTCGAGGCTAGCGATCGTTGCTCTAGTCCTTATTAGCTTAATTCTAACGTTGTCTTTTAGTCATTGCTTAAAGAACTGTTTAAGTGCGACATTATTCTATTCCGTCTAAATAGCATACTACTAGAACAGAATAGCGTAATCGCTAACGGACTAGGTCTGTTTTAGGCTCTGTATTTTGCCTTTAGCAACGGCTAGTTTTTTAGCAATACCGAAGTCCTTGCAGAGTTATTCCTTAAACTCGTTGTAGTTTTTAAAGAGTTTAGTATTGTCAGCGTTAGTAATATTGTTGTCAGATTTGATAACGTATTAAAACCTAATGATAGATAAGATAAATTGATAATAATCTGTTCTATTGTAGTGTTCTCCGGTCAAGTGCGGAGTTTAATTAGGTGTCAGATCTAGTACTAGTGTGCTAAGGCGCTTGTGCCAGCCCCTCCTGTTTCTTTTAGTGTTAGTAGCCTCACAACACCCTTAATATCTAACACACCTCCTTAGCTTAGATGTATTTGCAAGCTAGTAACCTTAGGTGATGATAAGGTCCTTAAGTTTTGCTTAAAGTTCTTCTAATAGTGCCTTCTTAGTCACCTTGTGTAGTGATACCTTGACCAATCCAACTTAATAAAGAAAGTTTGGCCACTTGTTGCCTAGCAACACCTTAGTGAAGCCATCCGCTATCATTTCCGATAATTGAACGTATTCTATAGTAATCTTTCCACTTACAACCTCCTGTCTTATCTAGTGGTTGTAGATGTCCACATGCCTAAGCTTTGTTTGAAGCTTTAATGTCTCTTTTGTAACTAGTCTAATAGTTTGCATATTATCGCAATGAATTGTGATTGTGTTAGATAGAAGCTGGATTTAGAGCTCTTTAAGTAGGCGTGATGTGAAGAGAGCTTCCTTAACTACTTAGGATAGGGCTAGGAGTTCTGGCTTAGTGGTGGATGTGGTGACAGTGTCTTGCTTGCTAGCTCTCTAGGCAATAAGGCTATTAAAGAGCTTAATTGCATAGCCTTAAGAGCCTTTCCTGTCTTGTGTGTTGTCTGCAAATAATGCATTACTAGCCACTTAAAGGGTGTCTCCTCCTCTAAGCTAAAGTGCTAGCCACCTTGTGTCTAATAGGTATAGAAGAACGCGGTCTGCGGCATTGTAATGCTCTTAGGAGGGGTTTAAGAGGAAGCGTGCTAAGCGTGAGGTAGCAAAAGCAATGTCTAGTCTAGTAGTGACTGCAGCAAAGAGTAGTGACCCAATTTTGCGTTAGTATCTGTTGATCTCAGCAGGTGTTGACAGTGAGTTTAAGGGCTTAAGTTCAATAGAACTCATAGGTGTATTATGGCGTAGCTTATGCTTGTCTACTAGCCTGTAGATTTTGTCCACATAGGCAGCTTGTGAGAGATAGATAAGTCCTCCTATTCTATCTCTAATCATCTCCACTCCCAGGAACTACTAGAGATCTTCTCCTCTAGTCATAGTATACTTGTCCTGTAGGAGTTGGATAGCTTGTTGTGCTTTCTTGGTCTTGTAGTTAGCATAGGCTAGGATAATGTCATCCACATAAAAGAAGATAATAATGCTGTTCTTAATTATGCAGCAAGGCTCGTAAGGGACGCGTGTAAAGCTAAGGTCTTTAAGAGTTGTTGTAAACTCCTTCTGCTAGAGCATAGGTAAGAGGCGCAATCTATACAAGGCCTTCTAAACCTTAAGAATAATACCTATCTTCTAGTATCCTTTAGGCATCCTTATGTAGATTTCCCTGTCTATAGTGGCATAAACAAATGCGTTTGTAATGTTGTATTGCTTAAGTTCCAGGTTGTGCTTAGCTGCAATTGCTATAAGCATGCGAAATAATCTGCTAGCTAGGGTGGCTGCATAGGTGTCTTAGGAAGAGATCTGTCTCTGTTAGTCTCCTCTGACTACAAGGCGCGCCTTGCACTTAGTAAATTAATAATCCTTGTTAAACTTGTAGGTGTATACCCACATGCAGTCCAGGATCTAGTGACCTGTTAGTCTGATTAAGGCATAGGATACTTCTCTCTATGATTCTATCTTTTAATAGCTTGCCAAATGGTCGCGTTCTGCTTCTTTAAACAGCTTTCCTATTAGGTGTTCTTTAAGCTTAGTCTTATAAGTTAGTAGAGGTGGGAGCTAACTGCGGTGTAGCTTAATGCCTGAGGCAAGCAGCCTCTTTACCTTAGCCTTGTCAACCACTTCTCCTTCATGTTGGCTAACATGTCTAGCCTAAGTTCCTGCTATAAAGGCAGCTGCCTATAGAACAGTCTTAGATAAGCATAACTGCGTCAATCCTGTTGCCTTGCTTAGGGTCAACAATGTAGCCAGCAATGCAGCAGGTAGTAGTGGTGATAGTGGAGGTGTTGGGTATATGCCCATAATCTTTCTTCCTATAATTTTCCTCTCTTAGTAATAGCTAGGTGGATTAGTCTCTTCTTAAGCTGTTAAGTCTTCAGTGGTGCTATCTTTAAAGAATAATTCAACCTCTAGATTGGTTGATAGTGTTAGAAGCTCTATAGTCTTAATATAGGTTGCAATCTCTTCTAGTGTGCTGTGCATAAGGTTGTCTATTAGGTCCTTAGTTTTGCTATTAAATACTAAGTGCTTATCAAACACAACATTACGTGTGCTGATGACCTTAGCTATAGATAGCATCTAGATGCGATAGATGTTAGATAATCTGTATCCAACTAGGTAGCCAACCTAAGCCTTTAGGTCTAGGCGTTAGAGGCGTAATTTCCCTCTGTAAGTATTATCAGTCATTGCAAAGGACTTGCATCTATATGCTTTAAGATAAGTGAGGTTTGGTTTGCGGAGTTTAGTAACAATTCCATTAGAGAAAGCAATCCTAGTAAAGAAGGTCTTATATAGTGTCTTCTAGTTGTTAGTGTAATTTAGCGTTCTGTTGTAAAGGTAAACTGCTGCTCTAGTGATTTTAGGCCACAGTTCCTAGGAGAGGTTGGCATCCAATCTCATAGCGCGTGCCTTCTCCTTGTTTACACCCCCTGAGCGTTCAGCACCTCTATTCTAGGCTTAAGTATTAGGAGCTGAAGGCTTAATGATAATCCCTTTAGAGTTGAGCTAGCGCTGAACTTGTGGCTTAACAGTGGTAATCTCATTGTCTGCTTCAATGATCTTAATAGTGATGTTGAAATAGATCCTAAAAAAGGTAAAGAAGATCCTGAGTTTGTTAATAATAGAGTTAGCAGTTCTATTGTCTGTGAAGTACATGTCCTATTAGAGTCTAGAGAACCTGCAGGTGATAAGTATTTAACTCTTCTCCTTAGTAATGCTCTGCTCCTTATAGGAGTGGAAGTCAATAGCTAGTCTTTCTCCTAGTCCTAGGTCATTGTTGCGTAGTGTGCGGCGTATTTAGCGCTTAGCTTTAGCTTTGCTACATAAGTTGCACTTAACTGTAGTGATGCCTTTGATGCGCACCCCCTTAGCTTGCTAAACAAGGTGCTTAATAGCTGCTAGGCCTAGATAGCCTAAGCGCTTGTGCTAGGTGATAGCTAAGGATCTTTGTAATGCTCTTAGTGTTCTTAAGTTTGTTGTGTAGAAGGCCAAGTTGATAGTTAAGTGGTGTTCCAACACCTATTGGCTATGAAGCTTAGTGAGCCTTCCTAGAATAGATCTATCTAGTCTCCTAAGTGTATGTAAGAGGTTAGACCTCTACTATCCTTAGTGGAGTCACTTCAGTTCAATCGGAGTCACTTCGGCTTAACGGAACATCACGGAAGAGCATGGAACGCTCTAGCTATTAAAGAGATTACAAATAATGACATATGCCAATGTATGTAGATACTCCCAGAAACTAGCAGTCTGCCTATTTAGACAGCCTGCTCTCCAACTCTAGATAGTCTCCATCGAATTCATCACTGTTCTACCTAGCCTTTCTGCAGTCTTCTGCCTAGCCCCTTACATTTAAATTCGATTAACCACTTAAGTAGCTAGTGTGGCCATCCTCTAGTGCTCTACAACGGAATTGCGAGAGCAACACAACGAAATCATTGGACATCAACGGAATTATTGGACATTAACGGAATTATTGGACACAACGGAATCATTAGACATCAACGGAATTATTGGATATCACTGGAATTACTGGAATTACTGAAATTAACTAGACATAATAGAACACGCTATGGAAGAACCTAAGCAGATAGCTAATAATGCTACTAATGCTCCTCTATCTATAGAGCAAGCATTCCATGCCTTCATGCAGCAGATAGTGCAAAGCAATGCTATTAACTAGCAAACTTTGCAAGGGCTCTAGAACGTTTTGCAACAAAGCATTAACCCTCTACAACCTAAGAAGAGAAAAGAGAAGCTGCTACAGCTCTCAGAATTTGATAGTACACGCTCTAAATAGGATAGATAGGAGATTAAAGCTAAGAACAAGATCAAGACTAATAGCAAAGTTATTGGATCAGACATAGACTAACTGCGCTACATCTTTGCTAGACTACGCAGCAATGCCTAGAACATGTGCTTAGCCTTTGTTAGAGCTAAGGAAGAAGAAGAGAATAGCTTAGGCACCTAACTGCTGGAATACTTAGCTAGCACCTACAGCGACCCCAACCGCTAGAGAAAAGCTCTCTCTAATGTCTACTTAATCAAGCAGAAGGCACATAAGTCTTTTGCCCGCTTTCTACTACGCTTTGAGACTAAGCTAGCAAATGCTAGAGCATTGTCATTCAATGATGCTATCAAGATTTCACTCCTAGAAAACGCTATTAGCTACGCTATGCAGGAGAGACTTATCAGTGTCTTTCTAGTTCCAATTAAGTATAGCGCTTTCACCTCCCTACTTTAAACTATAGGGTTAAGGCTAGACGCTATTAAGACACTATAGAGACCCTAACCTTACGCTTAACGCTACGTGCAGCAAAACGATAGTATGGATTAGGAGCCTACACATGCCCATGCTGCTCAATCCCTAGGAAATTAACGCGCTAAGTGGGTGAGCAAGGATAAGATTTAGAGACGCAGGAACAGCCGCTTGTGTATACGCTGTGGAGCTTCTGGACATATTATTAGCTCCTGTTAGTATGCTCCTGCACGTCGCCCTTCTCCCACTACTGTTGCAACTACAAAGATTGCAGAGATGCCACAGCTAGAAGAGGAGGATACTAAGTCGGAAAAAGAGTAGCTCCTGCTTAAAGTCACTAGCAGGAGCACAAGGAGAAGGCTTTAAGGATAAAGCAAAACTAGCGCTTATTTCAACCCTATATGAAAGCAAAACCAATTACTGTACATATGCTCATCAATCACACTTATTACGCATCTACAATGCTAGATTCTAGTTGCTTAACATATGCTCTAGTGAGCGCCTAGTTTGCCCAGAAAGCTAAACTCCAGTGCATTAATTTACCTACTCTAAGGACCCTCTAAGGAGTAGAAGGAACTAGAACTATTAGGGAAGCTTGCCACTTTACATATGATATTAAAGGATATACACGCACAGGATAGGGATACATAATAGAGAACACTTACCTTGGTTTTGATATCTTGCTTAGACGCTCCTAGTTTAATAGACACAATGTTACTATTGCACTAGCAAAGAAGTCTATCTTTACCTACTTAGAAAGAACCCGTATCCGCCTCCGCAGCAAGGAAGGAGAGCTTCCTCCTACACTAACAGTCTAGGAGATCTCTGCAGTAGCTATGCAGAGATATATTCAAGCATCTAAGAAAGATAAGTCCGTTAGTGTATTTGCTGCCTCTATAGCAGATATCTAGAAGGCTTTAGCTCCTAAAGCACAATTGAGCTTAGAGCAGATCAAAGACCTCCTACTACTAAGCTACCGCCACTAGCTGCTAGTCTTTGATCCAAACTAAGCTGCTAAGCTCCCTCTACACCGCCCTAGAGTAGACTACTGTATTAAGCTTATTAAAGAAGATAGGAAGAGTCCGCAAATACTATAGGGCCCTCTCTACAATATGTCTAGAGATAAGTTACTAGTGCTCTGCAAAGAACTTACATCACTACTAGACAAGGGATTTATTAGAGTTAGCAGCTCTCCTGCTGCAGCCCTAGTTCTCTTTGCAAAGAAACTAAGAGGAGGCCTACGCATATGCATTGATTACCGCGCTCTTAATACTATTACTAAGAAGAACAGATACCCTCTACCTCTTATCTATAAGACATTAAACAACATCTGCAAGGCTAAGTAGTATACTAAACTAGATGTTATTGCAGCCTTTCACAAGATACGCATTTAAGAAGAAGATAAATAGCTTACCGCTTTCTGGACCCGCTTTGGACTCTATAAATAGCTTGTCACTCCTTTTAGCATAGTTAGCTCTCCTAGCACCTTTTAGCGCTACATTAACTGGGTTTTACGTTGCTTCCTAGATGACTTTGTATCTGCTTACCTAGACGATGTTCTAATATACACTAATAGCTCACTTTAAGAACACCGCATCTATGTTAACAAAGTCCTAGACGCTCTTAAAGATGCTAGCCTTTAACTAGACATTAATAAATGCGAATTTGAGGTCAAGACTACTAAGTATCTAGGTTTTATTATTGATGCAGAAAATAGACTGTGCATGGACCCTAAGAAGATTAAAGCTATCACTAACTAGAAAGCCCCTACATTAGTGAAAGGAGTCCGCAGTTTCCTAGGATTTGCTAACTTCTACTAGCGCTTCATTTAGGACTTTGCCAACATTGCAGCACCTCTTACCTAGCTTACTAGGGACGTTAGCTAGCGCTGGACACAGCAAGAGCAAGAAGCCTTTAACAAGCTCAAGGCTGTCTTTGTTAGCAAGCCTATCCTAGCGCATTTCTATCTAGACCAGAAAACAGTAGTTAAAACAGACTCATCTAGCTATGCTATAGGTAGCATCCTCTCTTAGTATAATGACAAGGGAATACTTAGACCCTGCGCCTACTTTTCACGCAAGAACAACCCCTATAAATGCAACTATAAAATCCATAACAAGGAAATGCTAGCTATTATACGCTGCCTAGAAGAATAGGATTCTAAACTCTAGACTGTAGAGAAGTTTACTGTCCTCACTAACTACAAGAACCTAGAGTACTTTACTAAACCTAGGATGCTTAATAAAAGGCAGATTAGATAGTCTATTCTCTTAGGACGCTACAACATTACGCTGCAATACCGGCCTAGGAAGCTAAATAAGAGAGCAGATGCTCTTTTAAGAAGAGAACAAGACCTGCCTGCAGATGCAGAAGATGCACGCCTTAAGCACTGGTATCAACAGCTTCTTAAGCCTACCACTGCTAAAGAAGAGATAGAGGACTCTACAGATGCTGTTATTTCCTTCACTAGCATAATTCTGCTAACTTATGCCTTTCTTGCCTAGATTAAACCTATAGAGCCTGCTGCCCTAGAGCAACTCTAGAAACAAGGTGTAAAGGAAGATCAGACCTATTGCACAGCACGCTAGTCTGTCCTAGATAGAGAACGACGCTTTCTAGTACACCTAGGACTAAAGGCCTTAATAGCAGAATGCCATGTTGAAGGCAACACGCTTCTGCACTACCGCAACTAGAAATAGGTTCCTGCTCTTAAACTACTGCGCACAAGACTTATCTATGAAACTTATGCTTTACTAGCTACTAGTTACCTAGAAAGGGAAGGGACATACAAGATCCTAGCAAGAGACTACTGCTAGCCTAGCATGTCTAATAATATACGCCGTTTTGTTAGGAACTGCGACACCTGTGGACGTGTTAAACCATAGCGAGATAGGCTGCAAGGGTTTCTAAAACCACTCCCCCTTCCTAAGAGGATCTAGAAAGAAATCTCTAGAAAGCAATAGTTGCACAACACTTCTTGTGGTTACAGACTAGCTTAGCAAAGATATAGTTCTTATTCCCTTAAAAGACACCATAGCAGAAACACTTGCTGCTAACTTCCTACGCTATGTAGTTGCCTATTATTAGCTGCTAGATGCTATTGTGTTAGACCGTGGTACCCAATTCACTAGCTATTTCTAGGCCATCCTAACAAAGATAATAAATATTACCCGCTAGTTATCTACAGCATGGCATCCGCAGACTGATAGGTCTACTAAGCGCATGAACAGCACTATTAAAGCCTATCTACGTGCTTACATTAACTAGGCACAAACTAATTAGGTAGACCTCCTTCTAATAGCCTTAATTGCTATTAAGGGGCGTGAAGCAAGGTTAACAAGAGTCTCCCTCTTCTTCCTACAACATAGCTATAATGTTAACCCTGTCTAACTAAACATCTTTTAAGGACTAGATCTAGAAGAACTAGAAACACGTGTGCTGCCTAATTATGTTAAGGCTAAGGCTATTGTTGAAAAGCTCAAGCAAGCCTTTAATATAGCGCAGACTACAATAGCTGAGGCTTAACAAGAATAGAAGTATTAGGCAAACTAGAAAAGACATAAGCAGCCTAACCTTAGAGTTAATAACAAGGTCTAGCTTTCTTACCAGAAACAGCTCTCTAATAGCCGCCTAAACCGGAAACTAGACTAGAAGAATGCT
>MU006219.1:850145-1282565 GCA_010093685.1 Ophiobolus disseminans
ACCGCTCGGTTGTAGCACAATATTTTCCCTATATAAACTTTTTCCAGAAAGTCCTACACTCTCACACGATTTTGATTAATCTTTATCTCCGGGCATGTGGAGCATATCAAGCCTGTAATACTCATATCACTCTTCCTTCAATCGCTTCCCTGTTCAGTTGCTTGGTGTGCCCTTCACCCAACACTTCGACACCTGGATCCTCACACTCGACCGGAAGTACACTTTGCGATGCTTCTTTGCGATAACAGAGGTTGCATAAGATGAGAGGCTATTTTCCTACTGCGCATGGCCTCCATCTTGTACTGCCACTTGCATCGTGTGGATCCCGTTGTCAGCAAAAGAGACTCGAAACAGTGAAGCGGGATCGAAGTAACACCATGAAGCTCACACTCATGTCCCGCTTCACTTCACATACATCTTCATACATATCCCTCCACCCGGACACTCATATGGCCGTTGCCGGCGCCGGAGATCTCCGGGGGGCGCTCGGATGCATATAAACACAGGGTCGCACACCGGTTTACACAGAGCACCAACAACAACAGCCACGACTACAAGTTCAGTTGCATATTGCACAAGAATTTTCAGCCGCTTGGACAAAGGGCTGAGAATTTGGAGTACTGGCTGTTGAAGAGTAAGATGGCACCTACCAACGGACGTTCAACTCGCCGCCATGGGAACACTGCCAACAACGACAGAGGTCGTCCATACCGGCACGCCAACACGCACGCTGGGGTGAGCCGCGACTACTCTGATGCTCCTAGAGATCGATACCGCTCCAGAGATGCGCACCGCAGACCGGTTCGTCACCAGCGCTCTCAAGCTCCGGCCAACGCGCCCACTGGTCCTAGATCTAGCTTCTCGAGGCGCATGACGTTCGATGACGGTCGTGATCGTGCCACACCCTCCAACGGCGACAGCTACAGGCCACAGCCTCAACGTGGTCGGCCCCGTCCTCAGGAGCGCCTCACTGACGCTAGGGTCAGTGGTGGAGCAGTCAAGCACGCTATGTTGAACCGACAGATCAACCACCACGCTCTAGCTCAAGTTATGGCCACCACCGCGGTGAACGCAGATGAGTCTGAGATGGATGACATCGACAAGCTCATTTTCGCTACTCCGCGCGCTGCCAGCATTGCGAGCAATACGGGCCAAGCTTCTATTACCTTTGGTAGCTCCCAGCTCACGCAGCCCGCTGACGTTTCTCTACCGTCCTCACCAGTCTTGCCGCCGACCATGTTTACTCCGCATATCCGCTCGGTCCGCCCTGCTACTTCATCTCGCCCCATCCGTATGTTCAACGCACCTGTCGTGGACGTTCGTCGGGTCGAAGCAGACGCGGAGGCCATCCCCAAGCGCACCGAGCGCCCCGTCAACACCTACCGCGGTAAAGACGCCATCAAGCAGCTCGTGCAGAACAAGACGTTGCAGAGGTTGTTCGCGGACAAGCCCACTCTGAAGCCACCGAAGAAGTCCCATCTGGAGAGGATGGATCTGCGAATCGGGGCGAGCAAGGTCACGAAGTAGGCACGTGCTTGTCGGGTACATGACAGGAGCTATGCTGGAGAGTTGTGATGTGTTGTGATGGGACGCGGACTATTGCACTACCGGTCTGTGTTCCGGATATACTGTGACATTCGAACGCCTGCTAATATACACCTAGTGGACTGTTGAGGCGCTGCCATTGGGTGCTGCTGACTTTGTACGGGACGAGATGGGATGCAGACTATTGCACTACCGGTCTGGCATATCCTTTTCTCGACGTTCGAATTGATGCTGACTTTGGTGTTTAGCTTCGCTACTTTACCTCCTTGGATCGATGTACTCACAGGAATGTCGCGAGATGATTGCCTGCGCGACTCTTACTTCCGACCCTTGTTGATGAAGGCAAGGAGCTTTCAGGGACTTCATTTTGGCGTTCTGGACGGTTCGGAATGGATGATACCCTTTTCCTTGCTATTTTCTTGCACTGGAGTTGCTTGCGGCTACAATGTAGGGAAGCTGTGGAACGAGGGTGTTCAGGTGGCCTCCGTAACATTTCTTGGGATAAGTCGTACCTTCCCTACGACACAGTGCCGAGCCACTAGCTTCGAGTAGCTTCAAATGATAGCTCGAACCCATTCACTCTCATCACAGGATAGTAATTATCTACTCGAAGACCACGTCGCTTGACAAGCTAAAATTGAGTAGCTGTCAGCCTTGCTTGTCGTCCATGTGTTCTCGGCTATGCACGCATTTGCCCTGCCAAAACCAACCTACGTCTCCGCCACGACTTTGCCTTCACATTCGCCTTATGTGGTGCCTGATGAAGCTCAATCACGTATTTTACACTCTAAGTTTCGACTGCCGGTTCGTAGCAGCAGGCTGAGAGTTGTTGAAGAACAGCCTCCCAAGAGGCGAGGTACAGCGAGCCCCTGCAGACCCGAATTCATGGCTGATTCCTGGTTGGCCGGACCGCAATGAAGGACTCGCCTCAGCCACCAGTTCACCGACCACTTCACCGGTCAAGTCCTGCGCAAGTGTTCCCTCCTTATCTTCCCGCGAGGCCCTACTTGTGGTGCCTGAACTAAACGCCATCTTCTCCTTTTCGTTCTGCTACCACATCACTTGCACTTGTACTCATACAATTTAAACCACAAATGGAGGTATTTGGCGGTATTGCTGCAGGTATTACCCTGGGCGCAGAGATTTTGCGGCTCAGTCGGTCCCTGCTCAAGATGGCCAAGAGGATCAGATATGCGCGACGTGAGATCTTGAAGCTTGTGAAAGAGATGGGAGTTTTTGCAGACCTATACGAAGACTTTTACGCAGTGTGTATCTCGGACCAGAGGAGAAAGGTTCGCCCTATAGCTTCCACCAGACGACTCGTTGACTGGACCCAAGAAGCAACACACGCTTTTAAGAAGCTGCTAGATCAAGTGCGAGCCTTGGCTGACGACTCGAGATACTCCATGCTTGAGACTTTCACAGCCCACATGAAGTGGTTCTTCAGTGAGAGTGATGTCAAATATTTGCGTTCATCGCTCAGTGTGGCACGTGAAAGTATGAGAGGATTTTCCAATATCACTTTCATTGCAACAATCGATGAAGAGATGGACTTGCTGAGGGCAACAATCGCACAAGGGGATCGACAACGTCTTCAAGATATGGGCGTTCAGCTTGGAATGAGCGTGGAGGATAGGCTAAACGAGCTGAAGCAGACTAGGTAAGTTTCGTAAATTTGGAGAAATATGGGCCCAGGCTGACATTCGAAAGTCGACATCGTCGCACGCAGAGGCACGCCATCAATTCGCGTATACAAGAAGCAGTCGAGCTCTTAGAACAGCAGAGAAAGAAGGCCAGTGATAGTGATGTTATCCCAGAGACCAAGGGACTCATCAAATTCACGACAACTGTGGAGAGTTACGCAGAAAGCGTCCGGAAACGGCGTAAACGCAATTCAACCATGACCATACATTCAGAACAGGATTCCGCTCGAGCCGACTCTGTCCAGCCAACATATTCAGCTACCTCGAGTGTGCCCACATCGAAACCTTCTTCCTTCAGCGTACCTATTACGATTACGTCTCCCGCTGCCTCAACAGAAGACGTGAGCAGAATTTTGAACAACTGTGATAAATGCGGTGGCACCTGTTTACGGGTCGAGGAACATAAACCCGATGTCCGGCCTTCTCCAATACCTGATCCTATCCAGAAATCCCGGAAGATGATCGATGAACACATACCTCAGCCGTCTAGCAGGAGACGGCGTTCTGTTCAAGACACCACCGCATTGAGCGAAACTTGGCGACCACATTCCCCGTCACATCTACCACGCACAATACGGACAGCACCAGATCCAAAGCCCACATATGAGGCACTCGAGCCCGTTGTTAGGACGCAGAAAGACTTACGTAGAACGCATCAAGATTCTCGCAGACAGTTTGACGCGTCAAGCATCAAAATTGAACATCCGGCTCAATTACATGTTCCAGAGACGCCAGATGATGAAGAAGACTTTCCGTCTCCGATCGATGAAGAGTGGCCTGAAAAGCCGTCTTGGGATGAGGAAGGGGCGTCTGAAGTGTCAGAACTGGAAGAAGAAGAAGAAGATTCAGGTGTAGTTCATCCATTTACAGGGCTAGCAGATCGACATAAGCGGAGTGAGTCGCCATAGGGTTAGTGGCATTGTAACTTGTAGTTTAGACTTGCAAGGCTTCTTACGAGGGAAGAACAATCACTGGGATATGTGTAGACTTGGAAGGAAATCATCATCATCATAATGTATCACATCGTACACCACGCGAACCCAAAGCCCGCGAGTATACGTACATCTTCCTCTTTCCAGCCTCGTGCAGCCATATACGTGGCAGCTGATCTGCAGATCTACCTCACATGACCAGGCTGAAGTACATGCGGCCAGCGAACATGATAAGACTTCCCCGCATTCTCACCTCATTTCACCTACCATCATCGCCTTGTAAAAGAATCACAACACTGCGTCCCCTTAACAAATATGTGCTACAACACCTTCACGTACAGCTGCGGCCACACAAAAGACCTGTATTCCCTTATCTGCTCCTGCGACACAAAGAAGCCAGATATGACGTCTGCTGTGAAGTGCAAGTCAGATTGCACTAGTTGAAGCTTGCGTGTGGTTGGAGTGAGTTGTTGGTACGGACGTTAAGATGCATATTGATAAGTCTTCAGAATCATGAGTGTGCGACTAGTGCTGGAGGGCGTCGGGTATGCAGGCAGACGAAGATGAACACGCCTAAAGCAATAGAGACGGGAAGATACTCATGTATAAGATGCAGTGCAATGAAATAGGCTGTCATAACACGTCTACTCATGTAACATGCTCCATAGTTCCGACCTCGATTATCCAGGACGCCCATACTCCGTGGCAAGCTGCCGTCCATCTTGCACTAACGCCGTCCGTAAACACGATCCTCTTTCTTGAAACCCAAGCTGCCCGCCTTGCGCGCCGGTCGCGGGGCAGTCGTGTCCGCACCCTTCTCGAGCCCGCCTTCCAACACCCTCGTGCGTCCATATAGCTTCTGGTCGTCCACCTCGTCCACGCTACCAGGCTCGTACTCGGCCTCACGCTTGAACAGCGCAAGGATATCCTTCATGCTGAGCTTGCCGATGGCCTTGCCGCCTTCGATCGCAGCGTTAGCGAGCTTGCGCTTTGCTTCTTGAAGCTCGAGGATGCGCTCTTCAACGGAATTGTGGATGGAGAGGCGATAGACGGTCACGTCGACAGTTTGGTTCAGGCGATGAACACGGTCGATGGCTTGCTCTTCGACAAACTAATTGGTGTTAGCTAGTGCTTAGGAGGATGAGGGTAGATGTACTCACAGGGTTCCAGAAGGGCTCCATGATGACCACACGACTCGCTGCTGTCAAGTTCAACCCCAAACTACCGCACTTGAGACTACACAGCAATACACGTGTGCGCTTGTCCTCTCGTAGTCTCTGCAAACTTGCTTCACGTAATTCGTTTCGCATGCTGCCATCATAACGGGTGAAGTTATAGCCTTGACGC
Source organism: Ophiobolus disseminans (assembly GCA_010093685.1). NCBI lineage: Eukaryota > Fungi > Ascomycota > Dothideomycetes > Pleosporales > Phaeosphaeriaceae > Ophiobolus > Ophiobolus disseminans. The sequence goes on from MU006219.1 coordinate 855,673, forward strand.
TTGAGGAACGGTTCGATGAGGTCGAGCATGGACGTGAATTGCGAGAAGACGATGACCTTGTGGTCAGGTGTCTCTTTTTCGAGGATCTGGAGAAGCTGACGGATTTTGGTGGAAGGGGTGAGATCCGAGGCGTTGTACTCCGGTTCGGAAGTTTCGGTTTCAGAGTCTTCTTCTGAGTCTGCTTCCGAATCAGAGTCGCTGTCAGACTCTGAAACGTCTTCTTCATCGTCAGAGTCGAGACTGATGATACGCGGGGTCTTCTTTGATAACTCCTTGCGTGACACAGGGGCCTCTGGTTCGCTATCGGTGTCATGTTCGATGAAGGAATCCAAGTTGCTCTTGCTCTCGTCCTCGCTGACAGAGGCTTGCGAGTCAACGGAAGCTAGAGTGTCACCACCGCCTTCAACGTCCTCATCATCTGTGCCCCCAGCTTTGCCAAGGTTGTCAGCTTGCCGTTGATCTTCCGGCACAAGCCATTCGCCTCCCTCTTCGTCCTCATCATCGCTGTCAACAATAATACGGCGTTGACGCGAAGCTTTCGCGATCTTGGGCTTCTCCTCAGCTTCCTCGTCTTCAGAATCCAAGACCAGTTTCTTGACCTTCTCGCTCTTGTGCTTGTGCTTCCGATGTTTCTTCTTATGCTTCTTCGACTTCGGAATTGAAGTATTGAGATCATTCTCACATTCAACACATCGTACAGCACCAGCGTCGGCATTGTCTTGCGTCAGGGCGCTCTGGCAAATGTCGCAGCGCTTGGTAGCAACACTAAGGCCACCAAGCAAGTCCGCAAGATCGTCTGCGTCATCTTTGGCGGCTTTGCGAGGGGTCTGAAGGCCTGTTTGGGCTCCAGGTTTCGATCCTGTTGTTAAAGCATCCTTGTCATCCTTCACATTGGTTTTGGTCAAGTTGGGGTGGTTGCAAGCTTGCCGCAAGCGCAAAAGCAGCACCAATGCTCCAATGTAATCCTGCTTCGCGCCACCCATCATCTCATCGAGACGAGACTGCGCACGATCAGACAGGCGGTCGTAGAAAGCGCGCTCTTTTGCCGTGAACTCTCCTATGACGGTCTCGACGTTTCGCTCGACGATCTGGAAGGCAGGCTTCTCTTCGCCGTCTTTGGGCTTGCCACCAAAGCTAAGAGCACCTTCTTTCTTCAACACTTCCTTGGTTCGGCGCTTCATGAATGCCTTGAGAAATATTTGGAGTCGTCGCATAGCAAGATTTCCGCGTCCGTTCTTCATTGGGCCCGAGATGGAATCTTTCCAGTTGGACATCTCGCAGTAGGGCTGAATGCGCAAGAACTTGATAAGACTCTGCAGCTCATCGAGATTGTTCTGCATGGGCGTGCCTGTCAGACACCATCGGTAGTGTGAACGGATGTCGTAGCAGGCTTTCGTCATTTTCGCATTGCGATTCTTGATGGTGTGCGCCTCGTCCAACATGGTGCGGTACCAGTTCACGGCAAAGCATCCCTTCTTGAGACCATCTGGCCCATCTCCACAGCTCGCGTGCTCTGATGCGAGGACCTGATATGTCGAGATAACGACATCATATTGCTTCAACTTGTCGGCCGACTTCGTTCGGTTCGGGCCGTGGTGTACCAAGACCTTGAGCGCATGGGATTTCGCGACTTTAGTATTGATCTCAGCCTCCCACTGCTTGATGAGTGCTAGGGGCGCAATGACTAGTGTACCCTTGCCGGTGCTGTCCGAAATCCTGTTCTTCTTGTTCTCTGGCTCGATGCCTTTCTCAGGTCGTGGGTTGGAGAGGATAAGCGCCATGGATTGGATCGTCTTTCCCAGTCCCATGTCGTCGGCCAAAATGCCACCTTTAGGCAGCTTAGCACGCTTGTTGTGCATGCCTGTTTCTTTCTCGATCATCCAAGCAACACCGTCGACTTGATGAGGCAAAAGCTTAACTTTCAGGCCATCGACTGTGCCATCGTCTTCTTCCTCTTCTTCCTCTTCTTCGGCGGTTGCCTCTTCTTCAACCTTAACCGCAAGAGCTTGCAGCCGATTTGCCAAGGACTTACCGACGTCATCCTCCTCCTGCTTCTTCTTCTTACGAAGTCGCGTTCTGGGAATCTTTTCGTTGTCCTCATCGAAGGCACCCTCCAGCAGCGCCTTGATGTTCTCACTGGCCTGGCCAGAATCTACATATGCATGCATGTCTGGGGCTCCAAACCGATCGCCCTCGGCACGAAGAGCTGCGTCCGGGTCGAAGTCATCCTCATCATCCAAGATGACGGTCTGTCTAGCGGCCTGTAGAGGGTTGTGGGTACCTGCGTTAACGGGCTGAAACCCATTGGCCTGGCCCATTGAAGAGTACACGGGACGTGGAGGAGGGTAGGAGGTTCTCGGCGCAGCATTGGATGGCTTGGGTGCAAATACTGGCGCTCCTTGAGACGGCCGTGGCTGGAAGTGTGAAGGAGGGATCTCCATGAAGTCAGAGCCAGTGGACGAGGCCGAGCTGTAACGAGGACCCACTTGGGCGGAAGGCACCATGAATGGCCGGTTGAGCGTGTCCAGATGGTTGTTCTGTTGTGGAGGACGCTGCTGTGTCGTGGGCTGCGGAGGGGCTTGGGACGGTATCCGGGGCGCGGCCGCGAAATGCTCCGGTCGGCGCTGGCCTGGCTTAGGCTTGTTGAAGAGGTGCGCATACTCTTCGCTCTCCCTGGCCTGCTTCAATGGGTTTCTCAGCGGGCTTGTTTGCCCGAATTGCGGTGCAGGGTTCTTCAATTCTTGTAGAGGCTTCGGCTTCGGCACCGGCGCAGGTGCGGGCACATCGTTACGCGGTGGCTCTCGCTCTCGCACCATCTTGTGTTTGTTCGGAACCGGTCGCGGGCCTTCGTAGCCTTTAGTGAAGGTCGGCTGCGGTGAGAGTCGTCTAAGGAGTCATTTAGCCCAGTTCAACATCTTGTGGTGGGGCAGAATCCGCAAACATACTGTGGGCTTATATGGAAGCTCTCCTCCTCAAAGAGGCTACTAGAGTCTCCTAGATATGAAATAGAACGCCCCTCCAAGAAAGAGCTACCGTTCTCTGCGTCGTCTCGAGGGTTACGCGTTGCAGCTTCCGACTGGAAGCTTGGCTTCTGCGACGATAAGGTGTTGATCGGTCGGAAGGGTGTGTGGTGTTTTCGGGGACTGTTGCTCATGGGCTTGATAAGGTAAGAGTTAGTTTGGGTCTAAAAGCTGTCTGCTCGACTTACGAATCACCATGTCGTCGCGAAAAGCGTGTTTGCGTTCCCAGATTAGGCATCGACCCTGAGCTTGGCGGATGACGTTGTCGTGGCAGCACACGTGGAGCCCCACTCATAATAGCACGCTATCACGGGATCATCTGAACTCGGTTCAAGGAAATACATAGGGTCCGCGCCTAACGTCCTCGTCAAAACAACAGCATTTTACGAGCCACGGTAATGCCTTCGGACAATAAAACTTGTCAATTCAAGGCTGTTGCATGATACACATCCGATGTCTCGCACCATATGCATAGCGCAAACTTCGACGACTACAATCCCCCTAGCCCCACTGCTCCCAGTCCGAGCGCTCCAACTGCTGCCGCCCCCAACAGCCCTCCGGTAGCATTTCCAATCTGTCCCACAGCGACACCGAACGCCAAACTTGCAATGTCCACGGCGTCGACAGCGATGCCTGCCCAGATTGCTCTTCTCATCTCTCTACCACTTATTAGCACCGAACCAATAGTTGCTCTTCAATCACTTGCCTTCTCCCTCCATCCCCACTGTCTTTATCCTCTGCAGTGATGAGCAGCCCACCAAAGACCACGTCCCGAATACCGACCATGCGCACGACTATGGCTTGCTCGGCTGGTACACTGATTCTGAACAGTGCACACGTGTAACGAGGTGCGACAAGGCACGCTGCACCTGTGACGACGCGTATGAGCGTCAAGACTTTGACAATCGCTTGGGTCGTTGGAGATATGGGTTGCAGCGCACGATCACTCGTGAGCTTGGGTGAACTTCCAAGCAAAGGATCATTTGAATCAGCGCGGTCAGAATGAGGCATGTTGATTTGTGTGGTAAAGAGTCAATTTGAGTCCACTCTCTTGAGAGAAACTGTGAGAATATATGTTTCCTGACGCTCATTGACCTCAGCAACTATTTTGTCCGTTTGAAGATGACGGTCATGCAGCACGTTCGTTATGCTCACTTTTAGTTACCTAGGGGTGGTCATACCAGCATGTTGCGGAGCATAATTCACGTCGGTGGGTGTTACTTTGCTTAGGACCGGAGACAAAGAATACGATGATCGCCATCAGGATTAGCCCAACTCGACCAATCACCTTCATGAACGCGCAGCTCGTACTTCGCATCGTTGTTCCATCCAGCTGACGGAGGGATTATTGCGCCGTCCGCCAACCCCACTTCATCCTAGCAAGCCATACGACCATAACGTTATGCGCTCCTCCGCAGTGTCATATATCATCAGCACTACACTACCAAATCAATTAAGCTTCTTCATCTTAACGTGAAGCGCGAACGATCACGACATGTCTGCAGCAAGGATTAAGAAAACCAAAACTCCGGATTTCGTGCCTGGTGAGGGAGACCCGGATCGGAAGAGAGTACTTAATGTACTAGCACAAAGGAGGTACCGTACGTGGTCGATAGATTGTGCGGAATGTTATCAACGCGTTGACAAGCGAGGCAGGACAGCGGAGACGGGAGAGGATTACAGCGCTAGAAGCACAAGCCAAAGATAAGGTTCAACCCTTCAATGACCAAGCTTTTCTGCAAGAGAAATCCGCTACCGAGTCAAGAAACACCGAGGTCATATTTCCGGATCGAATTCCAGAGGATGGCTGCATTGTTGACGACGTAGCGGGAAGCCATTCACCGTCCACTCTGCCTATGCCTGACTTTGATCATGAGCTACTTGAAATGAGTTTTATGCAAGATTACAGTAAGTTTTTAAACCCCAAATGATATGTGTGGCATTCACAGTGCAGCCGATGTAGACTATGGAAATCTCCCTACCCCCCTCCCGTCAACACCTCACTCGCCACCGCTTCAACCTCCCATGTCATCAGATGGCGCACTCTTGCGCATTCCAATTCTCGACGCCCTACATGCTTTTTCCACTGTGGCCTTCGCATTCGGTGTTATGCCACATGTATGGGATCCATCTTACCTTCACGTTGTGCCGTCTCCGACAGCTGCCGTAGCCGCGCTCCCTAAGAATCTACAGCCAGTCTCTGCGCAATTGACCATCCCACATCACCCAATGCTGGACCTGTTGCCTTGGCCAACTGTGAGGGAGAGGCTGATCTGCATGTTTTCAATGCCATCTGCTTTCCGTCCACCGGTAGCTCAAGAAGATGATGGGACCGAAGACTGCTGTTACTCCTCGGCAGTAAGCTCCACGAGTCCAAGTCAGGGTTTGGTTGGTGGAGGAGTCAAGCAGAGCAAAGCAATCATGCGACTAACACTTGATTTAGAGTGTGTTCAGGGTGGTGAAGGTCTCCGAGTACATAGTAACACAACTTCCTGGAGCGAGGGCAACGAGCTGACTGAAGACGCTTGGGAGATCGGTGATGAGTTTTATAGAAAGTGGTGGTGGTGTTTGGACCAGAGGATTGTAGAAACGAGTAATCAGAGGAGGAGGGAGAGGGGGTTGCCACGGTTGAAAATGACTGCGGAAGGACAATAAGCAGTTGATAAAGGCAAAAAGGTGGCACGCATGTAGCGACGTAGAAGTTTGGGTGTTTTAGCAGTGTTTGAAAGGAGCTTGCGGAATTATTCTTGCTGCTAGGACTGGTCCCGGCGTTGAGATCGATGATAGGAGACTTTGTAGCTTGCTCATTACCGACACTGACGCAATTCGCAGTTGATTTGTTCTCTTGACTCTCCTTTCAGGGCGAGCTCCAGGCTCGATTCCTTTCGCCTTATGATGATACAGGCCTATTTTTGTCAATGTCTGACAAACTCATTTAGGCGTCAGAACTTTTAGTGACTGAGTGGGAAGCGAATGTACCATGATCGTTGGCGCTTTGACCTGAAGGGTCGTTCAGTTCATATCCAAGTACGATCTGCACGAGACCTTCGATCTCGCCCGGTCTCGGTTCAGCCCTACCTACCTACTGCCCAGGTATGTTTTGACATGAACCGCACCTGGACCGTGATCGTGATCAGGGGTGCAAGGCCACCCACAAGAGACGGGATTGATGACACGGCGCCTCGCTGAAGACATCAAATCGGCCCGAGATCTAGCGTGTTGAGCTACTTCGCGGGACGCGGAACAGCGCACCGACGACGCCAAAAGATGGCGGCGATTAACACGCGAAAACGAGCGAATTACATGGCGTATCTAGGCATACTACCCCTGTCTGATCGTTTAGAAACCTTCGGTAGGATATTTCCTGGGCAGCCTCACACGCGCACGGCCTGCGACGGTTCAAACGCTGGGAACGATAGAGCACAGCATGAATCGCGTTTGCCCAAGTCTCGAGCTCGATGGCGCACCCTCCAAACCTTATGGCTCCAGGGGTGTGGGGAAATTCGTGCGACTCTGGCAACGCTCTGTATTGACACTCCCGAGGTCAAGTCGTGTTACGATGTCACCTACAAGCTCGAGGTGTTCAGGCCTTCCAACACTCCAGGTTACCTACGTACCTGGGTAGCTATGAGCAACGAAATATCCATTCTCTCTGGACATAGAAATCAAACCCTTAGAACAAGCATATCACCTTACGCAAAGAGAGTCTTGAATAAGGTTTTAAGAAAAGCAGATTGTCCCAGCCTCGCATGCCCCACTGTACACCCATGACTTGCTTGTATTGATCACCTGGGCATGTCTCTCATTGGTGAACGCCGACGCTTGCTCGGAACGTTCCCGTGCTAGTGGCCATTCCTCATAATCCATATATCCCAGGACTCCAATGATCAGATTGTGTGGGTCGGATTACCGGGATTGTACTTCATACTTCTGGCACTATAGTGTCATTCTGACAGTATCAGATTCTACCACCACGATGGTGTCTTCACACAACTCTCGAAGTCGCCAGGCCGTTGAGGTCTCAACAGCATTTACAGTTCTTGCCGCCATTATAGTAACGTTGCGCCTTTACACTCGCTTCTTTCTTGTCCGGTCTCCAGGCATCGAGGACTATGGCATTGTCTGTGCAATGGTAATATCACTCTAAATCATGTTTGACTGTACTAAGATGTTGTTAGGTATGCTCTATCGGGTTGACGATTTGTATCGTGTTCCGTACGTATGCATTCTGAATCTTACGATACCGTCGCTTACAATGAACAGAAGCGAAATGGGGCATGGGGCATCACATCAATGAGCTCGAAGAGGAGGTCATGCAAAAGTCACTAAAGGTGCACCTGCAAAGCCCATATCAAGACTCGTCTAATCGATAACATTCAGGCTTTCTGGGCTTCCTTGATCGTATACAATCTATCACTGGGCCTGACAAAGAGCTCTATGCTCCTCCAATACCGCCGAGTCTTTACCACCAAGAACTTCCAAAACACATGCTGGATCTCCTTGGCTATTGTGATTATCTACACGATCGGCACAGTCGCTAGCAGTATCTTTTCCTGTGTCCCAATCAAAACATTCTGGACAAGAGACCCTAGCGCCAAATGTTTGAACCAGTCTGCAATGTGGTTGTAAGTTATGATCTGCGTCACAACTTAGCGCACAAGCTAAAGATGGTGTAGCACGAACGCAGCTTGGAATATCATTACCGATTTTGCTCTTATTATCCTACCCATACCCATAATCCGGAGCTTGAACCTCGGACGTAAACAGAAGATAGCTTTGATTTCCATCTTTGCTGTTGGTGGCTTGTAAGTGCAACGCCACTTCTCAACTTCCCCAGGGCCCACGAGGATAACTGACACGGCTGCACTGTCGCGCATGTGTGAGTTTGTGTATTCAAACATGGAACATCATCCACGCATAGCAATCGATGTCACCTCGCGGCTCTTCGTTCCTCGTATCGCAGCTAATAGTGATATCGGTATAGCGTTTGCATTGTTTCAATTCTACGCCTACACACCCTAGTTGCCATCTCCAACTCCAAAGATCCAACCTACGACAACCCACCAGCAGCGACTTGGAGCTCCGTCGAGGCAAACGTGGGCATCATTTGTGCATGCCTGCCCCTCCTGCGTCCACTCGTGACTCGCGTCTTTCCCCGCGCCTTCACATCTCGAAATCGAAGAAGCACTATCGGACCCAGGCAATATGCTACCATAGGTCGCACTATTAGGGGTCCTCGATCACGGAGTACCAAAGCAATGCAATTGACGGGATATTCGCTCAGCGACGATGCGAGACACGACATACAAGTTGTTACGGACATACAGGTGCAAGTTGAGGATCACAAGGGAGATAAAGGTGGGAGGAAAACGCCTGCTGAGCATAGAGGGTGGGAAGATCGAGAACATGCGAAAGCCGATTCTAGCACCGAAACACTGGTCAAGGAGATGGCATAAGTTGAGCTACTTGCGCTAAGTTAGACCCCCTTTCCTCCTAATACGTACTTTTGCAACTAGAGTGTAATCTCCATTCCATGACTTCTCTATGCTCGAAGCCATTCCACGTGGATGTGCTGCACATTCTGTTTCAGTACCAGACATTGCGCCAGCCGATAAAGGCGATTTTTGGACGGTCAAATGAGTCTATTCCTTCGCCTTTTGTGGGTCTACACCCTTTTCATAGTTCCAAAGTTCTTATCATTCTCAGCACTATGGTAATAAGCCTTCCGGTTCTTATCTCCATTCTCGTTATTCAGTCATGTGAATATCAATTGGGCAACTCACAAAAGGTCCGCACTAAATCTACACCTGTTCTTTCATTCATTCCCCTTCGCAGCCTCGGCGTTTGCAGCGGGTGGGCCTTTCTTCTCACTCGAACCCTCGAACTATTTCTTCTCACCAGCAATGCCTTCGCCAGACCTTCAACCTTCCCCACATCTCAACTCTTCTACCTAGATCAGACGAGACAGAGCACACCCACTTCTCAACATGCTTGCGCAATTGCTCTTAGTTGCGCTCATGCAACGCGCAACCACGGTCTATGCGCCTACCCCTGAGATCGCCCGGAGACGAAAAGATTCTGCTGTCGACGTCGGAGAACTGTCTAAGCAGAATTCGTGTCGCACATGGCAATTCGTTCCGTCTGAGCAGCGCCGTGCGAAGGCTGGTGCGGCGCATCGTCGGAAGATGTGCTATCATCTTTCCCTCTTGCAGGTCGCTACAGGCTCCTACAATACTTACACATCCTTCGAACACGCCGACCAGACCACTGACGCCACCGATATCTTCAACGGTGAGAGCACAGAAACCGCTCTTGTCGTACATCCTGTCTTTGGCCGCCGACATGAGCTAGTCGATTGCATGACTGCGGAGCACCTCGGTGCAGCATCGAAGGACGTCACAATCGCTGAGACGTACGCGGATATCTCTCGCCCAATCTCTCCCCCCCAGTCTCCTCTCTACAAAGCAGCAGCACACACTCCTTTAGTCCAGTCCAGCCCAGGACGCTTTCTCACATTCTTTCCACCCAACTACGAGCTCTCTACCCATGATGTCGCCATCCTCTCAACCGACGAGAAGGATTTTACCAGCCTCATGAGCCATCTCGAACCCTCCGACGCAGCCCTTGTCAGTGTGGTCGACTTCGGTTGCTCCCTAAACACGGTGTTCCAGGAAGACCCTCACGCTCAAGTCGCTGAGTATATTCGCTTTCCCCTAGAGTTCTACCGCGCCATCGAAACCGGGAAGGATGAGTACTTCATCGACGGATTCGACCCCTCTTCCCTCGTCAACGGCGCATTGAAATCCCACACCTGCGAAGCTGCCTTCATGGACGAGCTCCCCGTCGAGCTACAAGGCCTCTTCATCACATATCTGCAGCATCTCACCAGCCACTGGTGCCGCAACATTGCGCGCCAGCCACACAAGGCTGAGCTCCGTATGCGACGCACCGAAGCCGAGTTTGAAGATGCCCGGTTCCTGTGGGCACTGCTCTTGCGCGAAGAACCCGACTCACCCGTTCCGTTTGGACAGAATCCTATGGTTGCGGAGTACTGGGCACGTCGAGATCTGGACTACCGTCGTATGAAGGAGGAGTACTTCTACAAGCAGGCCAAGCATGCGCATAAGCAGGCGGGCGAGTGGCTGTCTATCGAGGAAGAGGAGGAGGTGAACCTTTACCGATACTTCCACTTCGATGAGCCGCTCAGCGAGCCTTGGGAGTTTGACATTCCCGAGATGCAGGAACTGCCTGTTGAGTTTACGGATAAACACCCTGTTGTTGTTGGCAAGAAGGCCTTCACTCGTGCATACGAGGCTTGGGAGCCGGAGGTGGTGAGTGGTGAGGAGAAGTTCCCGGATTGCCCCGAGGGCGACGCGGCGAGGGAGTGTTTGGAGAATTATCAGTGCGAAGATTATCCGCCTGAGTTTCTGGAGTGGAAGAGGTAACAGGAGTCCGAGTAGAAGAGGAACACGACTCTGAAGAACAAGTTTGTGAGTATAGTTAGTTGGCTTAGTGTTGGACCCTTGGGGTGTCGCGTTATAGGTCTTGCATTCTTTTTTCTTCGTCAGTTTTCTCAAGCTTACGGTCAAGCTTGCAATTCGTTGCATCTAGCATTAGAAAGGAATGACGTTCTCGGGCTGCCTGTAATATGGTTCCTTCTCCAGATTGTTCGCCCATGTTTCATACCAAGTATCTCTACTGCTCCATTCGAATAATATTTGCCAATTTTGAGACGAGAGATATCCAAATGTCGAAATGGCCATCAAGCCTCCTAAATACTCATCTGTCCTACATTTTTATGCCCCACAACCTCGAGTAACTCCTCAAAATCCATGCGTATATCTCCTGCCAGGAAGCTCAACACCGTTCCGGCAAGAGCACGCGCCATTTCCACAGGGCTCATACTAACTGCGCGATCAAGCTGCCAAAAGCCCCAGAATAATGACATCGCAGCAAGCAAGGCTAGAAGCATAGTACCGATTGCGACCCACAATGTACCGTAACGTGCCTCATAGATCATGACTGATCTTGTGCATGTGTGCATCGAGACTGCACCGGTTTCATTACCTGCACTTACATCAACAATACAACCAAACAAACAACTGCTGTAACGATGAACTGACCAAGAGCCGAAGTGACGGCTAATCTGAACATGACTTTGTGCATCTTCCAAAGCACATCTTCTGTCGCATTTCGCCATCGCAGCGCGCAAAAACGGTTCTTTGCTTCTTCAAAAGTGGGGAAGTCGGCGTGTTGTCGACACACAGTACCATATGGCTCCCATGCAAACTGGCCGCCTGGAGTGTTTGGCTGCATGCTTGTAGCGTTGCCTTCAAGGTAGTAGTGAGGAAAATAATTGAGGGCTGAAAGCGCACTGGCTGGGTTACCATTGATGGTGTCGTCGCTGACTGATGGTGTGATTTCAACAACGCGAGGATACCGCGTAGTGTCGAGTTGCACTGCATACCCTTGCTGGATGGTGTCGTACGCAACAGTGGCTAGTTGCATGGAGCAGTGTTGTATGGCGATAGTGGCGCGGCATTGTTGATCCGCCTCGCTCATGTAAGAGAGTTGCATGTCGAGCAGGGGTCGGTGGTCGGCACTGAATGTACGAGAAAATGTAAGGTCGAAGAGAATTGCGCCATTGCTGGTTGCAAGGGTGAGGTCGATGTTTTGTACTGAAGAGTTGCAATTGATGGCGATACCGGCACCGTTTAATGATCCAGTACAGAGTCCCTCGCAGATACTAGGCGCTTCGATGGTGATGTTAGCGTCCCAGACCTTGAGTACATCGTCGAGGTCCCCAGAAGCAAAGAGGCCAGTCGGTGCTGTACTGTCCACCTCACCAACCCAACCCTGCTTGATGGAACTCGGAAGTGCCCAGTCTTGCATGTGATTATCGATGCGTTCCGAGATAACAGGCTTCATTGATCGTTGGAGAAGTGTGTTGTCCCACAGTCCAACGGCTGTGGCCAGCAAAAGGACCACCACAACTTTGCGCGCGTCACGCCCAAGACGCGGGTACACCTGAGCGTCTTTAGAACCATTCCACTCATAAATACAATGCAAATTGAAGAGATCAGTTCCTTGCGTAAAGCGCGACACCACGCAATCGTGATTCCATTGACGACGAAACCAGTCAAGCAGGTGTGGAACATCGATTGGAGCAAACCCATCAAGACGGGAAGGGACACGAGGAATTCAGCTGCCTACGGTGCGATCTTCTGATATATAGACTATGACCACTAGTCCGGCGAGACAAGAGAAACACACCAGGGCCAGTATCATCGATACCTTTGGCACAGCCGAAGTTTTTCGATGGGGACGAGCGAGCGAAAATACATCTTTCCCCGAGACTTGGACATACTCCGTTGTCGTGACGGACGATTTGGGTTCGAAAATAGACATGATAGCAAAGAATTGACGTCTTAGGATTGAGAACGACATGGGGAAGTCCATAGATAAATGCTATGGTCTGAACAAATGTGCGCTATGACCCTAGTTTGTGCAATGTTATTGTACTCAGTGCTTCTCTCCTGTGTACAATGCGAGTGATCACACACCTTTTGACCGACAATGATGAATCGACCAGTTCAGATTAGACGCATGCTTCGTTGACTGTACCATGTCTCACCGGTCCTTGTTGAGCAGGTAGGACGCAAGAGGTGCTACGGACCATGAGTCGAGCCATTGATTATGACACCTATAGTCAGATGTTGACTTCGTATGCTATATCTCTTCATACGTTTATTCAGCAGGGCTGTGTTTTGATTGGTGTAGCACCATCTCCGTTGCATTAGTCATGCGTGCCATTAAGCTTTTGACAAGGGACTTTTACCTTAGACTGCGATAGATGCTGATCTCAACATGTTCTCACCAAGTTAAATCGCTTTTGGGCGAGAGGGTGCGGATTGAGTTATGGCCGCTGCTGTTGTTGCTGCTATTGTTAATCTCCTGTGCCCTTTGAGAGCGACTGACCGGCCAAGGGAACGTTACGTCGGAGTACACGGCATGAAAAGCTGGCCACGTTAAGTGATACTTCTCTCAATCTAGCCTATGAAAAGCCCTCGGCGCTCTGAAAGAGGTGACGTCAGCTATAGATCTTCACATAGCAATTCGCGAAAGTCGGATTCTGTGCGGACAGCATTAGGAAGAGGAGCCACAGCACCCGAGCATTAGGTTGAAGCAAGGAAGGATAAAGAGACCCATAACGATGCTTAACGATCATTTGCATTACCTTTGCCGTTGAAATGCAGGAATAACCTCGATAGCTGAGCTACATAAGAGCTTGTACATTATCTTTCTTCCTTTGAACCTTCTGCCTCACATGTCGTAACCACAACCACGACCCTACTGCGGGGGCCGTTGGTCTTGCATCGCACTCCAGTCCTCTTGGTTGGTATTCCCACCATAGTCGAAGTCCATCTGTTCGTCAAAGAGCGTCGTGAAGTTGCCATAAAAGAAAGGGTATGGCTCCTGGCTGAACTGGACGTTGTTGCCATAGGCATGGGGCAAGGGCCCGGCGAGGGGGTTCAGGTCAAACGATCCTAGGTTTGCCTGGTTGTAACCATCGTCATTGTAAGGTGCTGAAGGCCATGTAGGCTCGCCACGGTACTGCAAATCGGTGTTGGAGTACGCCTGGGAAGCTATACCCACGGCATCGCTTGGCTGGTCCTCGAATGCTTGTAGAAGCCCTTGTGGCCATTGATGGGGTATCGCATTTTGAATAGATTGTCGGTTTCGATTCAACATTTTGCACACAACGCTGTACGCGCGATCGGCTACACTATCAACAGACTTCATGGCTTCCAGCCAGTTGGCCAATTTCTCCACGCATTCAGCAATTTTGGATCGATCTGCGCGGTTCGTGTCTTGTGCCAGTTCCAATAACAGGACAGTTATAGCTTGCATGACTATGTGCCGTTAGCTATCACTCTTCACTAGAAGTAAAGACCTACTAATATGTACGCTTGACCACCAAGGTCCCCTCTCATAAAGCCACGTTGAATTTGCGGGCTCAGGAAGCCATGATGAAAGGTCCAAGGCAGCCTGGATGCAAGATGTAGCTGTTACTTGGTTGAAATTGGCCGACTCTTCGCTCTGCCCTTTGATGCGTCGGTCGAGCCTACACAAACATGGCCGCGTGATACAAATCTTCGCACTCTGATAGTAGAAGTAAAGCAGCAAGTGCTCCCTACTCGGATTTGGCTCTGTAGAAGACGCTGCATCGAACGGGCCATGCGGAAGTATTTTTAGAGCCCACCTATCCAACTCAGCGCTTAGTGAAGCGATTTCACCTTGCATGTGTTTCCAGGAGTGAACGGCAGTCCGCGCGGCATAAAGTGTGGAGAGCGTCTTGTGTTGCAAAAGATCAAGCTGCGTCCAAGCATCGAGAAAGGAGTCAATGGTTTCGGTGGTTGATGCGAATTTGGACACCGCGGGAACTTTGCCACGCGCTGAGTGGAATGTGGGCGAGGCGACCTTCTCTTGAGGCGTAGACATTCCAGGCCCAACTCTGGTCTCACTTGAGTGTGTGCTTTTCAGATTCCTCAATTGGGGTACCGTGCAATCCTTTCGTTCTACCACTCGCGGACGTCCGGTGATTGATGTAAGGATACACTCGATTGAATGCAATGCCCACCAAGTTTGTGCCCTCGCTCGTTTTGTGTGGATCGAGACGGAAGTGTCCTCATTTCTGAGGTGCAAACCTGCTGCTTGAGCGTACCGAATAGAGATGCCAATCATGTACCATGCTCTACTCATATAATCAGTTAGATGAATACAAAACTAGATGGCGGTATATGCCACAGGGCGAGCGCGTTGCGAGCAGGCTACACCAGGCAGGCGTTAAGAGAAGCCGGCTTACCTGCTGACATGGCCGATAGTCAGATAGTAGAAAGAGAAAAGTCCGGTCGCCTAGACATGATCAAATTCAACATTCGAAACCAATGGTATATAGCGCTTACCTGAATGAGGAGCCTATCCGGTGCACAGACCAGCGTCGTGATATTCTTCAGCCCGAGAAAATATACAGCCCTCGACATGTATACGAGATGGTCGTGAGGATCTGCCTGCCAGTCTGCGCCAACAAGGTGCGAGTATCGAGCGCCGATTGCGAGGACCAAATTTAGGACAGCTTTCCACTTTGCATCGACGGTCATGGTAGCACCAGACTGGACGATCTCATAGTATTTGTATAGCTGGGCCTCGAATTCGTCATCAAGGATTCGGAATGGCTCTTGGACTGTCGACTTGTAGTTTGCGAAGAGTGCACTAGCTGTCTCAAGAGGTGGAAGAGAGTGTGGCTCGACCTGATCCATCGCGTCAATGTTTTCATTGTCCAGATAGAAGTAATAGTCAGAAAGCGGGCCCGTGTTTCCAGACTCCTTCTGACGTTGGTGCAGAGCTTCTGAGCGTTTCGAGAATGCGTGCTCGCTATCTCCGGGAGGTGCATATGGCAGGTCGGAGGGCTCGCCAGTGGGCAGGTCTAGCTTTCGTTGTAGTGTGCGCATCCACTGCACCTGCGAGTTGCGTCCCAGGAAACCAGTCTCGTCCCGCCCCTGATGGTCAAGCAGATCTTCCTCGAGGAAGTCAAGATCCTCATTGGAGCCCACGGAGGCTGACACTTGTGTCTCGTCGGGTGCTAAGCTATCATGGTCCATGTCATCGGACGATGACCTCGGTCGTTGCTCCATGTACCTGGAGAGCAGGGCAGGCGTGTCTGGGGGCGTATCATGCTCGTACTGCTGAAGTACCTCGTTGACGGTCTTCGCATGTTCCCCAGAAAGAGAGCCTTTAATTTCTTTGAGCAAGGCGATCAGGAGCTCATTCTTGTTCAGAGCCCTGTGACGTGTCAGACATGTATCTGGCACTGAAGTGCGCAGACTCACTCTCTGAGACGATCCCGACGCGGCTGCTCGTATACGCATTCATCACCGTTCCTCTCGCAGTTGGTGCACTGGGGCCTGGTGCCGGAGCATTTTGTTTCTGTAGGGGTTAGCTGGCACAACTCTCCACACGAAGCAACTGGTAGGCCGGATCGCGGGACTAGGATCAGATGAGCCCACTGCGCTTCCGACATCTTGTGCACTACAACACGATTAGTGTTTACCTCCCGAGTCATTGTTGGGCACCTACTGCCTTGTTCACGGTCTCGGGCCGCACGCGGGGAGGCTTCGAAGACGAGGCAACATAGTGGTCCGGTCTTCTCAGACGTGGAATGGCGACCTTGTCACTGGGCCCTGAATGACTCTCCATCAACAAAGAGCACCACTAGGCGAGGCAGAGCACGCCGAACCCAGGCGGGGTGAGGGTGTATTTTGAGCAAAGGTAGGCTTGGAGCCCACAAATGGGAGAATGACGACAGCGGAGGAAACAAAGGTAAATTAGTCAGGGTGTCGGCGGTAGTCTACACCGAGAGCAGACGATGGCAGTACTGACACGAACCACTGTGTGCACAGATCTTCATAATAACCCCGGTGGGTAGCTGCAACAGGGGCTGTTCTAATGTAGGTGCTGTGCGGAGAATTGCGCCGCGGCCAATCACAGGCCACCTGCCACCACGGGCCGTCTTGGCTCACCTTCTCCTTCCAGGTATCTGGTGTGGGAGACTGCCCGTCGCCGCCATGGCATTGCATTTTATATTCGGCATACACGCCGAGCTAGCCGTCTGCACCGAGCATCTCTATGAAATACTCTGTCGGCCGAGGAGCTTGCGCCGTACCGTAGCAAATTAAAAGGTTTGTGTTGGTGGTGGAGGAGACTCCGAAAGAAACCGAGACGCAACACACTTCAACCTGCGTTCACAAAGACTTCTTCTTGACAACATGTTTACTGGACAGGGACTTCTTGCACAGTTCGAGACACAATCCTCTACCGGCCACTCCCACCATTACACAAGCCCTAGAGCGATGCATCAGCTAGCAAATTTGGGTCCTTCCAAGGCTACTTTACCCAGACAAACATGGCCTACATACTCTCTACCGCCACCAGTACGTGCCCAATACTGCCAAAATAGGTGCTCATAGCGCCCGCTCGAGTTTCTATTGAGCATAGCAAAGTACTGTTCCTGAATATTGGCTGGATCTAACGTGTCTGACATAAGGCTCTGTAGCACGCAGACTCCACGTTTCTGGCCTTTACAGAGCTCAGGAGCGTCATGGACGACATGGCACACGAGGTTTACCCCTACCGGAATAACACGTGCCGCCTCTCGTTACGACGAGCGGAACTTCACCATGCAAAGCTGCTCGGGTAGTCTTGCAAGTTACTGAATATGTTGCAGTCTGAAACTGTGCTTCCGCTTCGACTCGAATCTTGGACTCTCGCATGACGTCCGGCTGCTGGCCACTTGTTCAGCCTGCAGTATCGCAATCTGGTCTCCTCAACCCTTTTGATCTTTATCGATGAACCCGACGACAAGGCCACATATTTGTATCATAAAGACACTGGTTCCAGCCCCATGAGAGTCGTCGTTTCTTCCAAGGCATCTCTAAAGGCCTTGTTGCATGTTTTCGATCGTCGTCCCAGATTGAACACATACTACACGTTGCTCTTCTAAGTGCTCAACCGACTCACCCTTGATGCCATCGATAGTAGGCACCATAAATACTCACCTGCGGCACTGTTAGCATCGAAGGCTACGCTTGCTATTTGCGCAGAGGGCATTATGACCAGGGTCGCAATCTCAGCAGATCGCGTCTTCCACGTCGTGCATGCACTGATGACCCCGGTCAACCGTCAGCCTCTTCAACTATTGGGCACAAACCAAGATCGAAAAGGCATGCAAGAGATTGATGACGGAGTATGTGCTTTGTGAATACCCGGTCAATGTCGTGGCCATCACAAATGACCCGACTGAGCGACGATAACACAACCTCATGGAGTTGATAGCTGGCACCTAATGAACCATGATTAGGTAAGTATTGGATTTCTAGAGCTCAGAGCGAAATATCATATATGTGGGAGCAATCCATGTGGTGCGCCTGAGTTTGCTCACTCGCATGTGCAGGCATCCGACTGGAATATCCCACCTGCAACTTCTACGCTCGCATATTTTAGCGGCTAAAGACTTCTTCTTTGTGAGTACGACTGACGTAGCGGCACATAATGCGGTACACGGCATTTCTACCGACAGTGGTCAATGCTCGCATGAATGTGACCGTTCGTGGGTTCGGCTAGCTTCATACAACGCAAGTGCCGGGGGCAACGGCTAGAATTGCACCGTTTTGGCAGTTCGAATAACAATCTTACAACATTGTTTATCTTGTCGCAAGAGTTAATGCTACTACTCGCAGGATCTTCACTACTACGCGAAGGCTCCTCGCTACTTTTCCTTGGATCTTCGCTATAACGCTCCTCAATCAGGTCCTCGTGACGACAGCTGTTCTAGGCCTAGCAGCCGTGAAGAATTCTCGGGGGCTAGTATGAATATCCCACGCGGCCACGGCATCGGTTGCACAGGGTCCGGGACAGATTGCTGATGAAGCGCAGAACAGGCTGTCTTTGTAGTCTGACATTTGACTGCGCTCCAGCACTGTATTTACTTGTACGACTTTCCGATGCCACACGTCGCCGCCCGTCACGGAGCCTTATCCCACTATCACAATAACGAGCAGCTGTACCGAGTCTGGAGCTAAATAAAGGAGTTTGTATAATTCACATTGACCGGAGCATTCCCCAAATCTCACATCTAGGAATACAATCAGGACATTGCCCAGGTGCCTGGCCTTGAATGCAATGTCTCCCGCGTGCTTGCGTACGTTCGTTAGCTGCACCACACACCACTGTTAAGCTCATCCTTGCTCTTTGATACCAGACAAAGAATCAGTCACTCGTCACACATACATCGCAGGCCAACATTTCCGAGGTTATGCTTACATATTGGCATCATTCCGCCAGTACCTGTCGGATTTCATGTTGAGCCGACCATGTATACAGCTCCCGATTGACGTCCCCGATGATCCAACGTCCTGGTCATCATTAGCGACGTTTCAGTCCACAATCTGGGGAAACTCGCCGATAAACGGTAACTTATCTATCAGCCACAATAAGCAGTACATGGAGTACTCCGAGAATAGGCCAAGGTTTGTCTTGTTTCCCGCGAGCTTTTTGCCTCGTTCATTGATGGCATGGACTCGTGGTGCACGGATTTTGTAGAAGAGCTTGATTGCTGTGTTGATTACGTCTGCGTCGTTGTCATTATGGGGCTCGTCCTCCAACAGTTTACCGAGCAATATCGCAAACGTCTGCGCATCTTCAATGGCTTGGCTCGCTCCTTGCCCCGTGGTCGGGTCCATTGCATGGGCTGCATCGCCAACCAGCACAATACCTCGTTCGCCCCAGTGCGGTAGTTCAGGAAGAGCCCACGTCGGATAGATAGATTGCACTTCGGCTTTCTGGATGATTTCTTTCACGACGGAATCTTTCCAGTGCTTATGCCGCTCTACCAACGCCACCTTGATGGTACCAGGATCAATGGCTTTCGTGTCCGAGAGACTGGTCATCTCGAACGTAGACCACCACATGAGTTGTTGCACAGCAGGTGGGCCGCCAGACGAGTATCCGAAGAACCCGTTACCACCAAAGCAAAACACCATCGCTTTGTTATCCGTAATGTAATGTGGAATAGGCGCGTTGAGAAAGCCGCCTACACCGGATTGACCACTAGGTTTTGTTAACTCTCGCTGCGCACGAACATCTCAATGGCTCCTTACGTATAAACAGGTTTATACCTCTCATCTCCTCCAAATAACGCCTCCCTCACCACACTCCGCACACCATCCGCACCAATAACTAGGTCCGCCTCCTCGACCTCCCCGTCCTCGAACATCACTCCAACCTTCCCACCTTTCAACCTCTCCACTCCCACTACCTGCCTATAATCCACAGCGCCCTCATCCACGTACCGCATAATTGTCTCCCGCAGTCCATGCCGAGAACTCGCTACACATACCTCCTCCGACTCACCATCGCCCCTCACAGCTTTGTCACTCGTACTCTGCACACTCAACGTCCATCCATTCGCGCCCTTGAACACAAATCTCTCGGCTCGGAAACCCTGCGCTACTACGCTGGCGTACAGGTCTGGGTTAAGGTCGCGCAGGACGCGCATTCCGTTGGGCGAGATGCCGAGACCAGCACCTATGAGGGGTGGAGAGGCGGAGAGTGTGTCGAGATTCCCATTATATGGAGGAGATGAAGAAGAGGGTTTGTGGGATTCGAATATGGTGATGGTGTTGGATGAGGGGTTGGGGAGATGTTTGCGTAGGTGCAGATAAGTTGCCAGACCAACTATGCCGCCGCCTACTATGATGACCTTCATGGTTGGTGTGAAGATTGAGACTGAAGGGTCATTCTGGCATTGCTGCAGTTAATTGTTGCATTCATATACATCTGGTGTGGTAACGTGCTTGGTACAAAGACGCGTAGCTGATACGATATACGAACAGGCAGCAACATTGGATGGACTGTGGCGCACTGTATGCCACCCACCTCCACTCTAATTGAAGACAACTCGGTAGGAAAAGGAAGTGATCAAGGAAGATCGAAGTGAGCTGAAGTGTATGTTAACCGCGCGTAGAGGGTGCGCATAACACAAGGAAGCGAGAGGCCCTTAACTTGACTTCGTACAATTAGCAATGGGCGTGAACTTGGAGTCCGGTATCCCTCAACAGTATTTTAAGCCGTCGAAAAACTGTTAATGCCTTCATTAACCTAGGCAGGCAAATTCAACGATGCCGCCGAGTCAGTTCATTGGGCGGACAAAGAACAACTTCAACCCCCAACAAAGAACTTCCCATCCCTTGACACATCTCAAACACACACATACACATACACCTATCTCACCAAACCCAACAAATCACCATGTCCAGCCCTCCATCCTCATCATCATCCTCATCATCCTCATCATCCGCCTCCCCAACCTGCGAAATCCGCGCCGTCCTGACCCCCCTCAACGGCCGCACCTTCACCACCGCACTCAGCTGGTTCCCCACGACCACACTCAGCGCGCTAGATTTCGAATTCGAGCTGCGAGATGTAGCATGGCAGAACGAGCAGGACACGTTATTCTATGCGCGCTACGAGATAGGCGGGGCGGTGGTGCGCGACGATGTAGAGAATAGGAGATTGAGGGCGCAGAAACGGATGGAGTATGTGTTGGAATATGCGCCGGGGGAAATGGTGCGTGTGATGGATGGGAGGAGGCGTGTGGAGTGGGATGGGGATGGGATGGGGTTTGTGGAGAGGGAAGATGAGGAGGAAAAGGCACAGGAACTGGGGGATGGTGTCCAGGCGGAGATGGGTGATGATGCGGATCGTGCAGAAGTGCATGATAAGAGTGGTGGGGATGGAGAGGGAGGGTAAGCAACGCCTGCACCAACACCACCTCTCCCGCCTGCAGGACCGATGCGGCTTGTAAAATGTGGTATACGGACGCAAAAGGGCAAGATGTGCACCATGAAACGTCGTATACACTGGCCCGTTGGTGTACAGTCGAATTGCGGGAGGCATTAGCGCCGATGTCCGTCCAACATGCCGTGGTTGTTAGTCCTTTAACCTTGTTGACTACTTCGCCACTTCAACACGAAACTCATCAAACGGGCCAAATCGGTAGCAGACGTTAAGCGTTATTCTTTCATTCGAGATCGCTTTTGTCTAGAAGTTTATGATAGCCGCCAAAGGCGTGAACAATTGCACATACAATGACATACCATGCCAAGTCCATCCAAAGCTCCGTTTGACCCATTCAGATCCCATACGCTTTTCATGCCATGCCGAGAACTGAGTGAAGAGAAGACGCCGTTAAACCATCTGCAATTTATATGCAGTTACCGCCAAAAGTTGGAACCAGGATATACAAGAAATGAGAAAACGATTAAAAGGTGTAAAGGCGGTCGTAAACATCCGAGGCTTTTACATGATAATGGAGGGGGTATCGACGTTCTGCTTGATGGACTTGTGGGGCAGGACGGAGCCGCCGTTGACGTAGACCTCGTCGCCGATAGAAACGTCGTCGCCCAGTACGGTGACGTTCTCCAGACGTGCCCACTTGCCGACAGTGCTGTTCCAGCCGACAATGGTGGACTTGACCCAGGCGTGGTCCTTGATGCGGCAGTTCTTCAGGATGACACACCGCTGCAGGCGCACACCATCACCAACGACAACATTGGGGCCAATGGTGACGTTGGGTCCAATGCGGCAGTTCTTGCCAATTTTGGCTGATGGGTCGATCAGGACATTACCGCCGTACACGAAGGGCTCGGATGCCGGGGTGAGCAGGTTCGAGTTCTTGCGGGACAGCGACGAGAGGTACAGGCACGTGCCCGCAATAAAGTCCTTTGGTTGTCCAACGTCCATCCAGAAGCCCTCGAGGTCGAACGAGTGCAGTAGGCCGTCCTTGACAATGGCGGGGAAGGTCTCCTGCTCGATGGAGGTGGGGCGGAGCTCGATGCGGTTGAGGACGCTGGGGTTGAGGATGTAGATGCCGGCGTTGATGCGGTTACCGACGAACTCGACCGGCTTCTCGACGAAGCGGTCGATCTGCGAGGCGTGGCCGGGCTTGTGCACGACGACACCGTACTTTGACGGCTCCTCCACCTTGGTCACGACAATGGTGCCCTCGCCGCCGTGCTGCTTATGGAACTCGGCGAGCTGGGCAAAGGGGTAGTCGCAGGTGACATCGGCATTGAGGACGAAGAAGGGCGAGTCGTCCTTGCCTAGGATGCGCTCGGCGAGCTTGAGGGGCCCGGCGGTGCCAAGAGGCTCCGTCTCGACTGAGAACTCAATCTTGACGTTGTACTGCTTCTCATACTACGCAAGGCGTCAGATGTGTGTGAAGTATGTAATTGGGCGCCACTCACAGTCTTGAGTGCCTCGGCCATGATCTCTGGGCGGTAGTTGACGGCAAGAACGACATCGGTGACACCGGCCGACGCAAGAGCCTCAATCTGATGCTGGATCATGGGCTTGTTCGCGAACTCGACAAGTGGCTTAGGTAATGTGAGGGTCTGCCGTGGGGTCAGTCGCGCCTTCTTTGTCGGGAATCGCGGGGCTCCCGAGCGAGCGGTGAGGGAGGAAAAGACATACGAGAGGTCGCAGACGGGTTCCAAACCCTCCGACGAGAATGATGGCTGTGCGGGATATTAGCTGTGTGCATCCTATAGCCATTGCATATGCCGACCTTTCATGTTGGCGGTAGTGGTGGTGTGTGTAGTAAGAAGCTCAAGAACAAGTTATGGCGGGGAGTTGAAGACAATAACTGAGCTGCAACAGAGCTTTGTGGTGAAGGGCTGATTGATGGACGAACGTATACAGTAGAATTGCAGCAAACGCAGAACAGTGACGGGCAGGCCGAATCAAAGAGCTCTTGCGGTGTGGACAGCTGGTTCTTTTAGTAGTGGACCTTCCACCCCTAGCTTCGTGCTGGCCGCCAAGAAGGGTCCATTCCCCTTTTCTTTTGCCCGCACCACTTCACGCGCCATCGAGACTCCCTCGGCCGCTACGCTCGTCAATTGCTCCTAGCCTTGCGTCTCCGAGCCCAGACACGCTCAGGTCTCCGATCGCTCAGCGCATCCGCTGCTAATTCGAGCCTCTGCGGCCACGTCTGGGGTGACATCGTATAACACCAATTGGCTGTAACGCCATCACGAGGTGCTCTTCCACCATCCTGCACGCTACAAGCGACCTGTTTCGGGTCATCATGTCCACACCTCGAGTCACCGCCTTGCGCCAGATCTCCTGTAGCCGCGCCCACGTGCATCGTGATCCGAAATTGGGGGCGGTCGAGATCAGAGTCTTCTGGTCACGCCTGGATGCCCGCGTGGAGGGTTCCCGCCTTGTGCATGGGGATGTGGCTGGCTGTGGCTCGTGTTCCCCTGACTTGGTAAACTCTAAATCACTCCCGTAGAAACCACATCTCATTTGCTTCTTCAAGCTGAAGCACACATGACCTGGATATCGAGAGTCTGCCAGTTCTTCACCCCGTGGTAACGTAACATCTCGAATACGATGCGTGTCACATCGACGTGGCGGCACTCTCCCCCACCATGCTCACGAGAGGCTTACTTAGCTGTTACGAGCCAAGACAAGACATGCGCATGAAATCTGCGGTCAATACATCTTACCATGTGCAATTTATCAATGCGACATTGGTCCTGAGCATATTACTGCTGCTAGGATACAATAACTGATGCCATTCGCCCACAACCATACCTCACTGTCCAACATCAGCGTTCAACTTAGATGCTTCCGAGGTACAGATCATGGAGCCCGATATCGACTATGCCGTAAAGACTTGGGCCTAACAGTCTAACAATGTCAAATTCGCGAAGGGCTCAACCGAACTGGTACATGTGGGTCTCCAGCACCGCAGGCCTACAATCCACCTACTCTCGATCAAGACACAAACATGTACGGAAAAACAAAACAATATCACCACCATACTTCCACACAAGGAAGGTTCCTTCCGGACCATCGATTGCAGTCCGCAGTACCGCCGCTTCTACGTCAACTCCAACGGCTACTCGGCACGGCTCAAAGCTTAGCTCTTACGAAGGAAGCTCATGGATCTCCACGCATCGGCAACACTGCTCCCTCGCTTTATTCCCGGCCGCTTTGCTCCACTTCCCGGCGCCTGCTCTCCAGACGAACCGTTCTTGTTCATCGCTCCTGAGGTTTGCGGTCGTGAAGAAGTCTTCTTTACATCGCCGAAGGCATATTCGCTGGCAAATATCCAATTTCCACGATCGTACTTCCACAGCTCCAGACCGATCGCTTGCCCTTCCTTCGTGCTTTGCGAGAGCTCCTTTCGAACTGCGCTCAAGGCGTGCTCCACCTCTTCCTCTTCGTTGACTTTATTCATGACCGTCCAATGGGGCCGGAATCTACCTTGATCTTGCTCGCTTAAAAACGGCATCCACTGTGATTTCAGCTCGCTGTGCACGTCTTTCATATTCTGGTATCCGGCGTCCACGTTTACTCCGACGCCCAAGCGCATCCGAAACGGGCCCCCGGTAGTTACTTGAAACGGTTTCGTACTCGATGCCAGCTGCGAAAGACCATTGTTTAGCTGCTCGATCTGTGAATGCGGTAGAGCATGAAAGAGCGTCAGATGCGCTCCAGTCCTGTTCAATCTTCTCGGAAAGTACTGGTCTCGTATCTTGTTCATGGGATCCGCCAGGCTGTCTTCCAGTTTTAGCGTCAGGACATAGACATGGTCCTCAGATCCACCGGTATTCGGCTCATGCTCGGCTCTTGTGACACGTTGATACTGAACTTCCTGAACAGCGCCTCTTTCATATTTCTCCGCCTCACGGTCTTTCTTCGATGACCACCCTCGAAAACTCGTCTTGGACCGGATACCAGCGCCAGGACGTTGCGGCTTCTGGGGTTTAACCGACTTCTGTGATTCGAACGACGACCGCAGATCAGGATCGGAAAGGTGTTTGGCTTGAATCTGTGGCTGCCGCACAGTTCCGTTTGGAGTGCTGACAGCCGCTGCATACGATAGGCCGCCTGACATGTTGCGGATGGCGAATGAAACCTGGTATATGGGTGATGGAACTAACTTTGGTGGATGCCTCAGGACACAGATCGGCATAGAAGTCGACGAGACGCTGATGGGAATCAAGGGAATTCTTCATAATTGGGGCTGAATGACCCAAGCGGAATTTCGGAGTGTGCATACGTCACTTGGAACGGCCGGACGCTAAAACATGACGAGCGCAACAAGACCAGACCAAACTCTGAGATCTTTCACTCGGCGAGGTCTCTCTACGGGATTCATCGAGCTGGGCTTTTAGACATGCTAATGGCACGCACTCGCAATAGCCTGGTTACAGTGTTCGCTCCCGTCTTGTGAGTGAGATCAGCTTTCAATAACCAGGCTTACTATTCGGATAGAGTGTATGTTACAGATGAGTATATAGACAATCCTAATCGACAGAACAATTATGTACGAGTGCTTCATTCGTACTCTCAAAAAGTCCCGTGACAGTGCCTTAGATGGCGATGCGAGATCTGCATTAGCTTGTAGAGAAGTGTTTGGAGCTGCGTAAGTATTTACTTCCTGTTGAATGTAGCAATACATGCATAGAAAGAACAATGCACCGAATAAACATAGTGATCAAAAAATCCTACAAGAAATAGAACGGGGCCTAGATGCTGCATGTGTGTAATACAAGTGTGGAGTTTTCCCCATTTGTCTACTTCAACGCTGCAATGCATTGCATATCCTCGTGCCAATTAGAAGAGCATTACCGTACCGCGACAAGTGCAAGTTTCTGGCTGGTGTTGCGCACGCTTCGACTTTGCGGAACTTTGTCGGCCCGACAGCCTTGGCAGAGGGTTCTGACGAAGCTTCTCGAATAAATCTGCCTCGAGCTTCTCTCACAACACATACATCTTCTTAATCACACACCCTCTCTCTCATTCCTCCACACCTTAGTCGACCTTGCTTCGTGCAGCTCTGCCACATATAGAGCTTCCTTATTGGTAAGTGCGCAACTCTTTTTCCCCAATCACTCGATTGAATGATGAGACACACGCTGGCACCAGTCTGAGAAGACTTGTACTCTTTATATGCGGACTAGCTACAAGACTATACGTCTGAACTCTGACATCCAATCCCTACACTCTTGATGTTACATGACACCAGTCGTCAGCTCCTGCTGACATAGCGAAATAGATACTGTGCCATATCGTCTTCGTCGATTCACCACCATGGTTCTTCACAATCCAAATAACTGGCATTGGGTCAACAAGGACGTCGCGCCTTGGGCGAAAGACTTCCTCGAGACGGAGCTGTCGCAGATCTCGGCCGAACAAGATGGCGTTACAGCGAAGGTCGACAAGGTGGTGAGCATGGACGGAGACGTTGATGTCAGCCAACGCAAGGGCAAGGTCATCACAATTTTCGACGTGCAACTCAAGCTGGAATACTCAGGTATGTGAAATTTCTGTTGCTTGCAGGCTTGGCGCGCTGACGCGGTCGGCAGGCAAGAATGCAGAGGGCGAAGAAGCCAGCGGCACTATCACGATTCCCGAGGTCGCTCACGACACAGAGGAAGACGAGTATGTCGTATGTTCCCTTCGCTCGCAGCCTTTGTTTAGATTAGAGTTCTTTGAGCAGCATTGCTAACTGGCTTTTAGTTTGAGATAGATGTCTACTCCGATGATAGCAGTAAGCAGCCTGTCAAGGACTTGGTACGAGCCAAGATCCTGCCTAAGCTCCGCAAAAGCCTCGCCAAACTCGGTCCCGCAGTGATGGCAGAACACGGAAAGGACATCCAGCACGCGCCAGACTCCAACCCAGCAAGTGGCTTCTCTACACCAAAGGTGTACTCCAGCTCAAGCGTCAACAAGTCCAAGGACTCTAAGCCTGATGCTGGCTCACAGAAGTCAAGCTCTGGCGCTGTTGTCAACGTGACCACAATCACCGACAGCACCGAGTTCCGCACCGACGCAGCGAACCTGTTCCAAACCTTCACAGATCCTCAGCGCATCGCAGCCTTTACCCGTTCACCACCCAGGAACTTCACCGGCGCAAAGCCTGGAGGCACGTTCGAGCTGTTTGGCGGCAACGTCAGTGGAGAGTTCACCGAGCTGGAGGAGCCGACGCACATCGTCCAGAAATGGAGACTTGCACAATGGCCTGCAGGACACTACTCCACTCTCTCGATCTGGTTTGACCAAAACGACAGGGATGCTGTTACGGTGATGAGGGTTGAATGGAAGGGCGTCCCTGTTGGCCAGGAAGAGCCAACCAAAACCAATTGGGACCAGTATTACGTCCGCAGTATCAAAACGACCTTTGGTTTTGGAACTGTTCTGTAAGTGCATGAGATGGAGCCTTTGGGTAAGTCCTAGATGGAGTCGAGGCGTTATGATGACAAACGAATGTTCACGAAGCGATGGATACTGAAAGATCCTGATGATGGCCATCATGGCATAGACAGTTAATGCACACTGTTTTGAATGACTGTTTTCTACATGTTCGCGTGCCCTCAACAGCTGAGCTCTACGTAGGAGCTCGCATTGCACTAATGTTGGCCAAGGTGCTATTGTTTGATAGATATCATGCTAACATATATTTCTACCGTACTAGGTCCTGTCTACCTTCAAATTCTTGTTCATTTTTCTAAAGATCGTAATAGTACTGTAAAGGTATACAGGTCTCTTTTTAAAATTAAGGCAACAAGACAAACTTCGTGCCAGCTGGCGTCACCAAACATCACCTGCGCAGCTCCTTCGATCTGCGATGTTACACCTCGGCAACACGGCTGAGGGTCACTTCACCTCAACTTCGCATACAAGATACCACCAACAAACCGCCAACGAAAAGTATCTAGCCTTCAATGACCCAATCACATAGCTCAGATCCCCGCAATTGTACCGGCCTTTGCACCTGCCTGAAAGAGCCCTGGATCGTCCCTCAATATCCCGCACCCATGATAACAAGCTACGCAAGCATGCACAAGCTCCAGGCGAAGCTTGAATGCGCCATGGTGGTGGGTAGCTCCACAAGACATCTACAGCCCTAAAAATGCGCAGAAAAGCTCCACGAGGTTAAGCAATTCATATTGAAACGCCTTCGCAAGCATCGAGCCATCTCACAGGGTTTGACAAGTTCGGGCTTTCGGGTGTTCTTCTAGATGCAAGGTCAGCACCATCGTACAGGTACCGGTCACTCATGGCGTCATTCGTACGAGTGATGGGTCCGACCGACAGCTCTATCCCGGTCCATCCCTTCGTGTACGCAATTCTTTAGCCTCTATTGGAAGGTAGTGGTCGTGGCTATCGCTGCTCAGGTTTCGCAGGGTCAAAGAGCTGGGATCGGCCTGCAGGTGTCTTAAGAAATGGGTTGCTGCTGTCGAAGCTGAATGTTATTTTGCGCCTGTAGTCTGCTCAAGTTTATTCAATTGAGTACGAACGGATTTATAAAGGTAGAATATAGGTAGATTGTATGCTTTCCTTGACGGAACATAACTAATAGTTCCTAGGTAAAGCAACCAATCTTGTTACATCTTCTACGATGAAGTCTTCCATAAAGCTTCCTACTAGCCTACTGCTGGTCGCTGGCGCAGTCGCACAATTCGTACCAGCGCCCACAGACCTCATCACCAAAGAAGGATACGCAGGCATTGACGTACGGTACAAAGAGGTCCCGGCAGGCATTTGCGAACTAGACCCCAACGTTAAGAGCTATTCCGGATACGCAGACGTCGACCACGACCAACACATATTTTGGTGGTTCTTTGAAGCACGCAATGGCGACCCATCGGAAGCGCCCTTGACCGTGTGGATCAACGGTGGCCCGGGTTCAAGTTCGATGATTGGTCTTTTCCAGGAACTAGGACCTTGTGGCATCGGACCGGACCTGAAACCGTTCAATAATCCGTACTCATGGACGAATGTCAGCAATATGCTGTTCATCGATGAGCCTACAACTGTTGGACTCTCGTACTCGATCGCAGTTCCCGCATATAAGGATGACAGCAACTATATCATCCAGTTGCCGAACAACACATGCCCAGATTATGCGGCGTCGTTAGGTAGCTGTGGTACGTACTCGAAGCCGAATCATACTTTGACGGCCAATAGCACGGAGGGAGCTGCGCCCAATATGTGGAAAACATTGCAAGGTAAAACTTACTGTGCTGAAATTACCTGTAAGACATGCGCTAAGTTTACTGCAGGCTTCATGGGCGCATTTCCAGAGTACTCGCGCAATGGCTTTTCATTTACCACCGAGAGCTACGGCGGTCATTACGCACCGGTCTTCAATGCCTACTTCCTCGACCAAAACGCGAAGAACATCTCCGGGGCTGTCAACATTGACCTGGAAAATGTGCTCATTGGGAATGGGTGGTTCGACCCATTGCTCCAGTATCAGGCGTACTACAACTACTCTGTCTACCCCGGCAACACATACGACTACAATCCATATAACGAGACCGTCAAGGCGGAATGGTATAACAACATGTACGGTGAAGGCAATTGTCTCGATCAAACGAAGCATTGCTATGTTACGGGTCAGAACTCTATCTGTGCTCGGGCGGATGACTTCTGCTATAACAAGGTCGAGTACCTCTACGACTTGTACAGCGGACGAGACGAGTACGACATGCGTTATCTTACACCAGACCCGTTCCCATACGATTACTTCGTCGAGTATCTAAACACTCCAGACGTTCAAAAAGCAATTGGTGCGTACCAAAACTTCTCAACCAGTTCCAGCACCGTGTCCTCTGCATTCGGCAACACCGGCGACGACGACCGCGAATCTGGAACTATCGAAGCATGTCGAAAACTCCTCGATGCAGGCGTGCAAGTCATGTTGTACTACGGTGATGCTGACTACAATTGTAATTGGTTGGGTGGGCAAGCCGTCGCTGCACTCATAAATGCTACTGGCTTCGACACCGCAGGCTTCACCAACATCTCCACGAGCGATAACATTGTGCACGGCCAAGTTAAACAAGCCGGCCTCTTCTCTTTCCTACGCATATACGAGTCCGGACATGAAGTGCCATTCTATCAGCCGCTGGCGAGTCTTGAGATCTTCGAGCGTGCGCTGAAGCAGGTGGACATTGCGACTGGAAACGAGGATCTCACAGACGAGTATAGAACAAAGGGTACGCGTACGAGCGACTACAGAGAGGGCAATACCACGATGCAGTTTGAAGTGACGCCTGCGAATGCGACGTACAACACTGTGCTCAACGCGCCGGATCCAGAGCCCACGTGGGCTGTTGGTAAAGTCGCCAAGGAGAGGGGATTGAATAGGCGAGCGGTCGGGAGGCCGAGGGGTGGGAAGATGATATTCTGAGCAAAGATGGTGTGGTAGATTATGACGAATATCACGATAAAGATGAATTGTAACATGTCATTACCAGTGGCATACGCGATAACGCGCACCTTAGTCAGCTCGCACAGCATGCGCTAGCGACTTCAAACGTCAAAGGGTCTCTCCATCAGGTCCTGGCCGCGTGTATAATAACCTCAGGTGTGAAGGAGCGCATGGAGTGCATTGATGGAGGCATGGTGAGGAAGGCGTAGCCGAGACGAGTCGCAAAACCGTTGCACGTTGGCGCATGAGTAAGGTAAACGCGGGCTGAACCCTGCATGTGCATTGGAAAGGGAAGTAGCGACCCGCCCGCATCTTGGAGACGGAAGTCACGACCACGATTGCACCATTCGAGGCCCTTCACGAGACATCCATGCTGCTGTAAGACACGAGGCAGATTCCACCTCATCTCCCGCGACTTCTTCCACCGCGACTTGGCCCCTTGGCTTCCCGAAACCGTGTGACATCGGAATTGCACCGCCAACTTTTCCAATCACCGTGTGATAGCATCGACCGCGCGCCGTTAGCCTCGACTCTCTGCCTGATGGTGTCTTTTGGCGCATGGCCTCGCTGAGAGGCAGCTCTACCCTCGCATTCGCCAGCGCCTGCTGGTGGTAACTAGCATCGTTGCTTCCTGCAGCTTCGCAAAAGCAACGCGCAGCGGCTCCGCGCCCGCTGCCCGCCAGAGTACGGCATGGCGCCCTCCAACATGTTCTCCTATCTGAGGCCTGGCCACGCGAAGCGTAATGCCTCGAGCCTGGCATCCCCCGAATCCGTGCCCAGTCCCGCGGCCCTCCCGCTGCCGTCGCCATCGCAGAGCACCGAGTACTTCACGTCGCCGCGCTTCTCTGATAATGCCAGCCACGTTTCGAGCTCGCCCATATCGCCCTATCCCCCACAGCTCCCACCCATCACCCGCGTAGCCTCCAAGCTGGACAAGTCGCAGGCCGGCAGCATGCCACCACCCCCCGTGGATCGACCCGTGACGAGCGCAGGCGGTGGAAGCGGTCGGATAGGGCACGATCAGGGGATGCTGTCCCCACCACAGAGATCTCAGGAGCAGCTTTCTCCAAGCTACGAGAATGGCCTTCCTTCTGCGCGGCCCGCGTCAGCAAACACACCCATTGGCCTGCGTCCCCAGGGGCTGGGCCTGTCGCAAAAGACTGAGCATGCCCAACAGTTCGACACACCCTCGCAGTCCTCGACGCACTTGTCGCCCTCGATTATATCTCCAGGCTACTCGAGCTTCTCTAGATCACAAACGTCGTTGATGAGCGGCATAAGCGAGAAGCTGTCTGGTGGTTCCAAGGGCGGGTCTACACCTACAGCAGTACCGGCCAAGGGGAAATCAAGGCTCAACCTGCGCAATCCCATGTCGCTTCTAATGCGACGAAGATCTGGTCAGACACTGGACCCTCTGTCAGACGAAGCTCTGGTGACCCACCGCTCGCCCGCCGCTGCTCCTTCCATGCCCGACAACTACGACCCACGGATTCGTGGCAACAGGGTGCACGACTTTAATGCCCCTAGGATAAACAGGAACTATTCATACAACAATGCGTATGGCGAAGACCAGACACAGCAACAAGTGGGCCGTGCCAGTCCGCCCAAGATAGACCGAGAGCATACTCCTGTCTTCCGCGAACACTTCGATGATGATACTAGCTACGAGCAGTCGCAAGCTGCTATCAGAGCTGAGCAACTGGTAAACAAGGACTTCCTCGCGAGGAACTCTGTACAATTCCCACCACCGAGCTATTCTCCACCACCACCTCCACCAGTCGCCAAAGACTTGCCGCCAGCTCCTCCTCCACCTCCTCCTGCCCCGAAACCTTCGCCACCGCCCCGCCCCTCCTTCAACGGTGCCGATAGTGTGTTATCTCCTGTATTTGAGTCAGATGATCCAATGGACGTCTCCACCGAAGCAACGCCCAGGAAAAGGAAGTCGACCAAAACGCCACCACCGATACGGTCACGAGCGACGTCTGTCACTGACCCATCATTTCAGCCTGCTGGGCTACCCACGCATTTCACGAGTAGAGCATCGAGGTTTAGCTTTCAAATCTCTGGTGGTAGCGACTCCGCCCAAGAAGCGATACTGGAAGAGAGGCATAAGCAAAAGGCAGCCGAGAAGGCTTCGAAACAGGTTCGCATGTCTACCAACACAATCGACGACGAATACGACGAGTACGGGATAGACGACTATGATATGGATGGCGGTTTCGAGGAAGAGATACCGATGCTTGGGGAGGAAGACGACTTCGGTGGCCTCGGAGATCAGAGTATGGATCGTGATTTCGAAGACGAGATACCCATGCTAGGCGAGGAAGAAGAGTTTGGAGGCCTTGGAAACCAGAGCTTGGACGCTGGAATCAACACTTTCGACTTTTCCAATTTGTCGATACAACCAAATATCAACGACCCTACTAGTCCGCTCAGCCCTATGGGTCAACTGCAGACACCTGTAGACGCGAACGGCAATCCCATAGGCTTCGCTATGTCGGAGCAGATGCTGCGGCAGTTCCAGCAGCCTGCGGTTAGTGGTCTTTCAAAAGTACAACAGGAGCCAACCGCGTACGCTGAGATTCCTTTTGGCGAAAAGCAAAGTCTCGACGATCTGGGACTTGACGACGACATGTACTTCGATGATGGCTTGATTGGAGAGCCGGACGGAAATGATGCAGCAGAGTTTGACGAAAGTGTGTTTGATAATCCTGACGGCCCACTCTACGAGAGGAAGATGAAGCCTCCCGCGGCTGAAGAGGCTCCAAATTCCCTCTCGTCATATCCACCCGCATTTCTCAACTCCGAGTCAGGCTACGAGGCGGATGACGATACTGTGACTAGGCATCTGGACACGTCTGAGCCCTCGCTGGTTCACAAGAACTCCGTCGCACAACAGCGCGTCGTACCCGACTTCAACAACATGAATGCATACCACGGTGCTCTTGCTGATGCCGCCACTCGTGCTGAGGCTGCCGGTAGATTTGCACGCAAGGCGAGTGTTGACGCTGGTCGATCGAGTTCTGATGTCGAGGACATGTCGTCGCTGAGCAATTCTCGCCCAAGTCTGGTGCCCGACGACGGCCGTTTCAGCCTCGATACCGAAGGAGGCTTTCCTCAAGACGATGACGTCTTTGGTATGAGCTCCAGCTACGTTGACGACTACGAATACAGCGACTTTGAGTCTGGTCTAGAAGACGATCCGATGATTGCTGCAGCCAATGCCGAAGCACTAGCCTTTGATGACGACGGATTCTATGGCCAGGAATTTGGTTTCTATGCTTCTGCAGTTGGCGACTCTCCAAACGCCTGGGGTGGCTTCTTTGGTCCTTCTGGGCTGGGTCGCGCTGTCAGTGGCCGAAATGCTGTACGAGAGCCTAACCTAACACCCATTACCGAGCGCAGCGAATACAGTACCCGCAATTCATTCATCAGTCTCAATCACTTCCGCGATGGTCAGCAACCACTCGCTAGCCCTGGCTTGGCGCAGCTTGCTCGTATGAGCCCGTATGGCTGGCCAGAAGAGGAGGACATGAGTCTTGACGCGCTGATGAAGTTACGCAAGGGAGCATTCGGCGCCAGTGCTACTAGTCTACCTGGGAGCACATCAAATAGCCCGCGTAACTCGTCCCCTATGGGCATGCAGTTTGTCCCACGGATGTCAAGTCCGGTAGGCAATCGCATGAAGGAGCACTCGGGCAGTGAGCTTGAGAGCGACGAGTCAACCAATATTGAAGATGGATTCGAGGGCGATGAGGAAGACGACGATGGGTTGATGGATGCTGTTAATGGCGCTTATGAAGACGAGCGTTACAGCGACGATAGCGCTGGTGAAGAACGACCTGAAAGTCCCACGCTTACCGTGAGCGATTACAACTCACTATCCAGTCCCGATGGCCGTCTAACGGAAGATATGCCGCCATTGCCATCGACTGCGCAGCTACAAGCTTTACATAGCATGCAGTCGCCGTCTCACATGCCGCTTCCCATGTCGCCGGATGGACACTCTTTCAAGTCACCAACCAACATGCCGCTTCCCATGTCGCCATACGGTATGCCGTTAGCATCGCCTTTCGTACCCCAACAGCGACCAGCAGGCCCACCATCTATCGACACTTCACTTTCTTCACCATCCGCCACGCTCTCTACATCAACCGGGCCACGCCGACAATCCTTGGTGTCACCCATCTCAAACTCATCACCCATCACCCCAGGTGGCGGCGGATGGAGAGGCGGGCACTCGAGAAAGACTAGTGCTGCTGATAGCGTCACGTATGTGCGTGACCACGACGAAGCTGGCGAGGGCCGATGGATCCTCGAGCGTAGACGCACAGCCGAGAGCGGAGAGCTTGAGCTCATAGGACGGGAGATTGTCGAAGGAGGGAGGATATGAGATTGATTCTTCCTTTTTTTTGGCCCTCGGGCGCTTTTTGGAGAACGATGCATTGTCGGCGTTTCAGCGATTGCTTGCATACATGATGAAGAACGGGCTGGACCTTTGATATGAAGATAGCTAGTAGATATTATAATATTGATGATGGCATAGCTTGAAAGAATAATCCGTGCCCATCTCGTAACTGAACTACGGGCACAACCGCTGGCTTCAACGTCCGGCGCCTTTTCCGCAACACGATGTGATCGGCAGACCCTGGCACCGTTCGTTCTTCGAATACGAGAGGCAAGCTCGAGCCCTTGAAACCTCGGCTTGCATACTTGAGCATTGATACACATAAGTCTTTTCTTTTTCCTGCACGCCTTATCGTGCATCGCTTCACCCTTCATTATGAAACGCGTCATTGCCAAGGCTTCAGTTGCCGATTCCCGCGTCTCGTTTCCCCATTCGTCGGCGTTGCGTGTCGTGTGCAAGGAAGCTGCAACGAGGATGAGAGTCAAGAAATGTTGGCGCAGGGAGCCATAATTGTCTCTCCTTTCTTTGGGTTTTAATTGTCAAGTGCAGCTTTGTCGAGTAGTGCTTCATTCGTTCTCCTGCGCTGTTATCTGTTTTGCGACTTCAGATATCCCGCGACGCTTCAGACGGCACAACACAGCACGACGCTGCGGCGCAAATGCAAACTTCCCACCTCCCACGATAAACGAACCGCTCCCTGCCGCCCACCATGGCCATTCGCGCCCTCAACTCCTCCCTCATCTTCGACCGGCGCGTCATCCTCGGCCTCGCCGCATGCGTAGTACTCTCCTTCACATTCGCCTTCCTCTACTCGCCCGACCTGCGCCCGAGTGCAAACTGGATACCGCCTCTGACGTCCAAGCCCGCGCCCTTCTTCGCTGCGCCGCCGAAGAACCCCTCAGACCCCAATATCGTCACGCTAGACTACCTGGCGATCAAGCCGAATGTCAGCGACAAGGTGCGGTCCTACTGGAATATACCGTATGCGGCGAGCGCGTCGGGGAGGAACCGCTTCAGAGGCCCGCAGCCGGTGAATCGGACGTATGGCATTGGCAGGAATGAGAAGCCGCTGGTGTGGGATGGCGCGTTGGGCATGTGTCCCAGGATACAGAAGATTGATGCAAAACAGAGGAATAGGGAAGATGTTGCGGGCGAGGATGTGCTGGGAATCACAACAAGAATCACAGAGGATTGCCTGAGTCTGAACGTGTTTACGCCGATTGACGCGGAGGCTGGAGACGATTTGCCTGTGTTGGTGAACATTCCCGGTGGTGGCTTCCATCTCCCGGGAAGAAGTAATGGCGGTGAGATGGTGGAGAAGGCTCGGAGAGCAAGGGGCGTGAACGGGAAGCTGGATAAGGGGATTGTGGTCGTCACGATGTACTATCGCAACGGCATATACGGATTCTTGTCTGGGGAAGAGATTGCGAAAGACGGCGACTATAACAATGCGCTCAAGGATCAGAGAGCGGCGTTGGAGTGGGTGCAGAAGTACATTCGTTACTTTGGAGGCAATCCAGACCATGTGGTTACGATGGGGACGAGTGCTGGTGGTGCATCAGTACTGCTGCAACTCACAGCCAACGAAGGAGACCACCACGTCGCAGTCCCAGGAACAGGCCGGAAACCTCTCTTCCACGGCGCGATCGCACAGAGTCCAGCAAGCCCAACATTCTTCACGCCTACGCAAGCTGAGAAGTTCTGGAACGAAGTCGCCTCAGGCCTGAATTGTACCGACGTCGCCTGCGTCCGCGCCTCGACCCCTGGCGACCTCTACTACGAAAACTACCCCATGTCCTTCCCCGACCGCGACACGCCTCCCCGCTGGATGTGGGCACCCACCACCGAGCCCAAAGGTGGCATGTGGACGCAGCCCGCGCCCGCCGCCATCATGTCCGGGACATACGCCAAAGTACCGACCATTTTCGGCTTCACATCTAACGAAGGAAGCGACCAAGTCAAGAAAGACACCGACTCGGAAGGCGCCTTCAAGTCCTACCTCAAAGACCACTACCCCCTCCTCACAGACGCAGACCTCACCCTCCTCGCCAAAACCTTCCCAAACGACCGCCATTGGCCCGACAGCGGCGCCTACTGGGACGCCGTCGCCAAAGCCCAAGGCGCAATCCGCTACATCTGCCCCACATACCTCGCCTCCAACGCCATGTCCAAGCATAACCCGTCCTCGGTGCCCACCTACCAGTACCAATGGGACGTCATGTGGGGCGTCGACATCGAGAACGGCTACGGCACTAAGCACGCCGGCACCGTCGGGCAGGTCATGGTGCGCCGCAAAAACGAAATCTCGGACTATTTCATCAGCTTCGTAAAGTACCTCGACCCCAACGTCGAGCGCGGCGCCAGCACGCCCGAGTGGGAGCGTCTGGATGAACGCAAGCGGCGCATGTTTTTTACGAATATTAAGGAGGGCGGGAAGAGGGGGGATGGCACGAATATGTTGGGTAAGATGCGCATGTGGATGGAGGGCAGGGATGCGAAGAGGGAGCAAGAGTGTGTGGTTGTCGAGGGGTTGATGGGGAGGTTGCAGATGAAGGGTGTAGAGGCGCTGAAGATTAATTGAGGAAGGTTGTTGTGGTTGATGGGTGTAAGCATTTACAGGAGTTTTGGGAAGATTGGAGATACACACTGGTCTGCGCATTTTGTTGACACATCAAGTAGAATCGAAGAAAGAACATCGTACGCATTCGAGTATCCGACGTTTACACCGCCGATTGTGTTCGTTCTTTCCGCGTTAGGCGACATGGGCCCATGTAGCGGTAAAACTTCATTGGGAAAGCGCGATTAGTGTTTAGCGTACATATCGTGACTTCCACTTTCCTGCTACTTCGCACCATGCATTCGAGCCAGCGAGAGACGGCAGATATGATACTACGAGGAAGGATGTGTATGCGTTGGGCTGTGCAGTGTTGGGCTGGGCGAGGCAGCTTGGAAGAGATAGAGACATGGCATGCTGAGACCGCAGCCTTTGACAGTATCCTGTATGTATACGGACACTGGAGATTTGAGTGGCATCGACATGACATCTGACAATGTGCCGACTACAAAGTCGCTCGCAATATCATCTAGACTGCATACTCACTACGAAAGCACCCTTCGCGCCTCACAAACGACAAGTGCTATCACCTAGAGAGCGTCCAAGGCCTCTCTCAACAGTGTACAGCAGGTCTCTCCCCTCTCTTACTTCGAACAAGCCCTCCCTAGCTCCGTATCTCCCTATATGAGTCCACGCGATCACTAGTTCTTCTCCATACCACTCTCTTTACCTTTTATTCCTTCCACTCGACACCAATACAACGATGGCAAAACCTCAGAGAACCGCAAAAGCAAAGGCTCTTACCCCAAAGGGCCCCGTCGGCTTAGACCTCACCGATCAGCCAGTGATCATATCGACGAGCAAAGAGCCTATCGATGTCCAGGTTTACGTCGATCGACTAAGCGACATATTCGCACAAGCAAAGTCAGACATGGCAAAACTCGAAGCCGATGGCTTTGGTACAGATACTGCACCACCGCCGTACACCGCAGGCACTACCACGAAGCGCAAAGGTGCGTTTCTGACTATTGATATCGTGACTTTTTGCTAACAAGAACGTAGCGTACGAGCTGGGGACTGACATAAATGCGGAAGACGAAGAAGACGACGAGGATCTCTACATCAAACATGATCCTAATTCTGAGGAGCTACCCCATCTTCCAATCTATCATCCAGCATACAAGATAGCAGAAAGACCTGTCCCGGAAGTCCTTCAGGTCTTCTACGACTTCATTCAAGCACACCCATACAGTGATGCTGAAGTGCAGCATCTCTTGAATGAGATTGAGCAACAACTCAAGATACCCTACGGAAACCAGCTCAAGATTGGGCTAGTCGGGGAAGCTGGTGCGGGCAAGTCTGCTCTACTGAATGCGATGTTTGGCATTCCTAACTTGACTGTTGAAGTAACCAAGGCCCCAGCTTAACGATTGGGCGAGGCTAAAATACATTGATAGGGCGCCGAAGGCGAAAGCGTCACGAACGTGGTCGTTGAGTTCGCTCCTATGTCGGAAACCCAAAAAAAGCCCCTATGCTGCCGAGGTCGAGTTCTTCAGCTCCGCCATATGTCAACGCATGGTTGAAACAATGTTGCGCAAAAGCTACATACGCACACAGAAAGAAAGAGATGGCGAAGAAGCTGACGACGAAGAACGCACTGAAGCCAATACTGCCGTGGACTGTCTGTGTATCTTGTTCCACAACCACGAAGAGTTCTCATGTCGCGAGGCTGGCGAGAATTTCTTAGCATCGGCCATATCATCCTCAGACCCCCGGATCCTCGAGAAGCTCAAGAGATGGACAGACGAAGTCCTGTCTTCTTTCATTCCCAATGGACAGCGTCTCTTTCTCAACTCTGACACAATGGAAAATCTTACCGAGCTGTTCCTACCTTTCACAAGAGAGGTAGACGATGCTACCTTCGGAGACAAGCCGCTCGAATTCTCCCCGTGGCCTTTCGTACGGCTTGTCCGCGTTTGTTTCAACCACCCCATCACCAGCCAAGGCATCACTATAGGTGATCTCCCTGGGTCAAACGACTACAACACGATGCGGACGC
This sequence comes from Ophiobolus disseminans, assembly GCA_010093685.1. Taxonomy (NCBI): domain Eukaryota; kingdom Fungi; phylum Ascomycota; class Dothideomycetes; order Pleosporales; family Phaeosphaeriaceae; genus Ophiobolus; species Ophiobolus disseminans. The sequence goes on from MU006219.1 coordinate 895,564, forward strand.
TCAACACGCAGCGGTACCTGAAAGACTGTGATCTCACCATCTGCGTTGCAAAGTGCGATCGCCCCGAGTCTAGCAAGTCACTACAGGGAGGCCTATACGCTAATATTTCGGAGACGTCGGAGTGGAAGCGTCATCATTGTCATCACAAAAACAGATGATCTCAACATGAAGACCAAGTCTATTATTTCACTCAGCCCACAAGAAGAAGAGGTGTTAGCTATGATACAAAGAAACGTCAAAGCCTCGGAAAAGCAAACAGAAGAAAACCGTCGAGAGATTAAGAAGGTGAAAGGCGACATCAACACGGTCAACACTCTGGCCGCAGATAACAGCCGCATTGAGTATGATATGCCCCAACCCAATAGAGAGTACCATCAACTGACCTGCTTATAGCCGACGCATCAAGAAAATTCAGAATGAGTAAGCTTAAGTTTCTGATACGGTAATACATCCACTAACCTCGACATCAGAGCGCTAGAACTGAGGGTCCTCGCTCGGAGTACGAAAATCACAAACAACCTTGCTCGGAGTTACCGTACGAATACTAAAAATGAGGTCAGAGTTCCGATATTCTGCGTATCTAACACCGAGTATATGCTTCGTGTGGCCGGCATCTCACCAAACAATCTCCCGGTGTTGTCCCTCGCGAACACTCAGTTACCCCTTTTCCGGGCACACATCTATGCCGCCCGCTCCAAGGGAAAGTTTGCCGTGCTAGACCATTACTGTCTCCACTCTGTTCCTACAACCTTCAACATTATCGAGATGTCATGCAGCACTTCGAATCTGGATCGAAAGGAACATCTAGTTGGTATTGTCAACAAAGCTAGCGAGGTATGTATATAGTTCATCGGCCGATGGTGGCTACTAACGTGTAGTAGGAGATGAAGGAGCATATAGATCTCTTGTTCGAAAGGTTTATTGCGGTGGATATCGAGGAGTTGATCAAGGGTCTGCGTAGGTGGTGATTGCTCTCTATCTCATGCATTCTTTTAACGAGCTATAGACTCATCGCAGGCTGATTTTGCAACCGCCGCCGAGGGCAAGTGCAAGAAGTTCAGCCAGAAGCCGGTGAGTGGTGCTCGCTGATGGATATACACTCCTTACTGACATTTGCCAGTATGGGCCCGCTAGCCATCGAGCATTTGTCCGCAATTACGGTATTGAACGATATTGCTGGATGGCCTTCAACGCTGAAAACTTTTAGGAAGCCACAAGACGAAGTCTGTTGGCGAGGCAAATTGGAATGACGAGTTCCTAGAATCTGTCAAGCCTCACATAGACCGGACCTTCGGCAAGCTCATCGAGGAGCAAACCTTAGTCCTCAAGACAGATCTCTCTCAGTCGATCCGCGAAGTCATCCATAGACTCGACCAAGACCTGAGAGGTAAGCAACACCTCCGTTACTATCCACGGCGCATACTGACGTTTTTGCAGGCAACCCCGCCGCATTAGTGTGCAATGCATACAAGACTGTCTTTCTTGATAACTTCAAGCAGTATCAAACGAACATCACTTCAAGTGTCCTTCATATGGCCAAGGAGCTTCAGGGAGCGTTCAGGCAAACCATACACTATCGAACATCGTCATGCATTTGCTCACCATCCCATAGGAAAGTGCATGTCAAGTCGGCCTCTGATTCCGAGCTCCATTACTTCACGCAAGCGATGGAGCCTATCTACGACTCCTCCAATATACCCACTCCCCCGAAAGGTTCAAGCTCTTGTCACATCCTACATTGCCACGCACTTATGCATATTCACAGGCTTCAAGACTCTGCATCTCAGTCGCTGCGACATCTTCAAGAAGACGGTCATGGCAGCCGAAGGGCCCTACTTCAAGCTTGTCACCGTCATTCACTCTAAGTGCAAGCAAGCACTTGAGCAGCAACAGCGAAAGATGAGTCTCGAGATTGAGACTATCCTGCGCCAGATTAAGAAGAACTTTGAGGGCATGTCGACCAAGAAAGGGAATACTGACTCCTCGGAAGCAAAGGAGTTCCGGAATGAGTTCAACTCTTTGCTCCCGTCTGCAAGAGAAATCATACAAGGTCCGGTCAAGGAGTGTCTGGAGTTATGCCGCCAGTACAAGTGATTGGTATGGGCAATGATGCGAGATTTTCGGGAGGTACAAAGCTGTTATCGAGCTTGTAGGTGATTTGGCGGCGGGTCTAGTGAATTGGTGGGTTTTTGACTGCTACATGGCCTAATATATGGGGCAGGATATCGGGACCTGCTTTACACACATCAACTCAGTTGGGGGATCATTTCCGGAAGTAACAGGGGGCTGTGGGATCGATGCTACATGACTTTAGATTACCTCGATTGTACTTCAACTCTTAGGGCACTTCTTTCTGTTCGCTGTACTTTGTACTAACAATATGATGAACATGGGGCATCAAACGCAGCCATGTGTATGCTTGCAAGACGCCATTCATCAGCCCTGGTATAAAGGCCGTGATATCTGGGCAATTATACACAGGCACTCCATGCCGTACGCTCGTCGGCTCTGCAACATACCACTTTTTCTTGTTCAAGACAAGAGTCATAGGCGCCTAGCTAACCTACGGAGCTTATCAATCCCCTATTTGATGTTTTCCTAAATAGTCGAAACATCTGTCTATCCCACAAGGCGAACATGTATCGCCGCAGCACAGCGTCATTCGTCCGCTCTTCTAATACCAGGTGTGAACACCAACCTCGTAATTTAGAGCAACACGATCTAATTATTACACTTATCGCTGCGGCGGAAATCTGCGGCTGCGCTACTATTAGTACGTCGCTCCGGATCTTAGAACTATGCAATGAAACACACTCAAGCTAATCCCTTCCACTTTAGATATCCTAAGAGACATTTTGAAGTTCATTCTAACATTTCATTGGCTAAGATACCCAGGTATTTAAACGCAAAACCTAGTAATGACTATCTATATAGGTAGGCTGGTGTTAGACGCACATTCTTTTCGCTGGGCTTGGAGTGGTATTGCGGAGGAAAGCACGGTCTACACCTCCTATCTTGGAGAACATCGGACAGGATAGAAGAGCTGAGATGTATCCTGGAAAAGTAACAACAAGGCATGTAACGTTATTCAGATTCTACGACGTCGCTCCGAAAGATGATCTTCCTACTTTGATTTGCCCATTCTTCAACTTAGCCCGGAGGCATTGGTGATTTCCAAGGTTCCTGTCTTGAGTGCTATTTCATAACCAAGCATACTTAAAGAGCAAAAAGAAATTCCTTCCCAGTACAAACACAGCATCGAACTCACGCCCCTAGCAACCAAAAAGTCTGTGAGAATAGCAAAAGTCTATCCCGAGGAACCCAACAGCCTACTAGGCCGCTGGATTTGAGTCCTTCAAGACTTTCCGAGGGGATTGTGGATTTTTTTTGGTATATATAGATGCGGATGTGGATGGCGATAAAGTAGTGCTGGGGTTCAGGACAACCGTGTTTCTTGGTGACTACGTCTGGCAATGTTCATAATATGCTAAGAACCCTGCTATGATGTCCTGAAAGCCTTCTGGATAATCTTTGTATGCTGGAAATGCTACCTCCATCCAACAACCGTGCCCGGTGTGCGGCGAGGCTGACATATCCTTCACACGATGGACCCACGATGCAATGATTCTTCGACTCGGTGAAAGCTGCCAAGTGAACGTGAGACGAGGGTGAAGTGTGGCACGGACGTACGCTAGCTTTTCCATACCTTGTTGTTGCTCGCGGCGACGAACGCTTGTCACCAGAACACATACTCACCTCCACGGTCTTTCGCTCGAGCGCGCACCTGCACCATGGCAGACCAAATACCCACTTCTGGAGTAACCACCAAGGCGACTAGTTCGACAAGTACTCGGAATTGTGCGTATACGCACGAAACCTTTGGTGAGTCGGACTGACAGTATTAGGACCAACTGCCACACAAGCGCTTGCGGCAAGAAGTGATATGGAGAAAACGAGAACCAACCTGATTGTCTATGAGACACGAGGGGTGTGTTCGATCAAGAAAGAAGGGGAGGCAGTCAGCTTTCTACTCTTGCCGTCAATGTGGCGGAAGGGCGGAGTATACCGACTAGGAGTTAGGTCATGGAATGTGCATCTGGGCTGCTGTTAACAACAGGTCAGATACAGAGGAGGGGGCAAGTTTTGAAAGCGGTTCCTTTCGTAGGAGTGGGAGAGAGCCGGGTTTGTGCAGGGCCTGATCATCAGTTGTGTAGTCAAAATGACATGCGAGTTGATGCTTTGATTGACCGCTGTGTAGCGCTGGGTTGTGATGGTCCAGGCTGTGTCTAACTTCAGTAACTCTCCTGCTGACGAAGTCAATATGACAGTAGTTTGTATTCTCAACCTGAGCGTAGTTCTCCGTCAGGTTGTCAAGCCCATGCCCGGAACTGGATTCACAGCTTCCCGCATGTCGCTTGTGCCCGTGGAGGGATGATCTGCGAGGGGTCGACCCTGATCAAAGAAAAAAACTGGAGTCCGAGTTGTGTCGTCATGGGTGCATTCGTTTTTATTTCCGATGTGTTGGCTGGTGTCGGTCCTTTCGTGCATGCGATGTGGAGTGCGTCGCCACACATGGTCGTCTCAACTGCATGGCACTTTCCTCTTTACGCACGCCTGCGATGCTTGTCATAACGTCGACAGCTTACTCCACCATTGAGTCATGCAACCATCCTCCGCAATATCCGCAGTTTATACGTACGCCGACTAGAATCATTAGGGCATGTGTTCGGTGCCCTAAGCGCCAGTCCGCTGAAACACTACACATCTGGCTATATCAGCGCGTCGTCATCTTGCGTGTCTCGGAACATTCGGAGCAGATTTCTGCGCAGTTATGTCTTCTTGCGTCTTCTGCAAACTAGAGGAATATAGTGATGGACGACTGAATGGGCGATTTTGATCTTAGGCAGTGTGACGATAGGCAAACCGTCTTTGCGAGCAATATCCATTGTGTTAGTGCTGACACCAGCGTGGAGCAGTGCGGTGGCTGGTGCCCGTTCGCCTTGCCGATTGCCGAGAACGTTTTTCGCAACTCTCAGCCAACACTCCCTTGCAACCAAACGCAACGCCACATCACCCATTGACATGACCCGACAGGCTACGCGAACAAGGCTATGGTGTCAGCAACTGCCGTGCTGACCTGAATGGGTGTTACTTGACCGAGCAGTTGCTGACGATGGACTGCGCAAGAGGCCGGATGCGGCAAGTTTAAGATGAGCAACTCGGGGCCAAAAATAACGATGGATCTTCAGATCCAGGGGCCGCAGCACGCTAAGAGCGCCATCCCATGAGGTCAGAGATGGCTTTAGCTCGTTACTGTTGGAAACACAGCCGCGCTGTGAATCATTCCGCGCCCTGCCGCCGGTATTCACAGCCTTGACGCTGACATCTCCACACTCGTTTGTGAATGGTCTTCTTAAGCCTCTCTATTCTCTAACTTCCATTCTTTACACCACCTACTATCTTTCATTCCGCAGCTATGAAGTATTCCCTGGTGTTGACGGCTTCGGCATTCACTAACCTAGCGAGTTGTATGCGCCCCAAGCCTCTCTTACCTCGACACGCCTGCTTACACTTTGACAGCATCCGCAGTAGCGGCACGCGAGGCTGGAGTCGCGACATCTTCCTATGAGGTGGAATCATGGAAGCGCGCAAGTCCTCAGGCACCCAATGGATACGCACCCGCCGAGGTCGACTGTCCCTCGACGCGCCCGAGCATCCGAAGCGCCGACCGCCTCTCGTCCGCAGAAACAGCATGGCTTCAGAAGAGGAGACCGAACACGGTAGACCCCATGCGCGAGTTCCTGTTGCGCGCGGGCATCCCAGGCTTCGATGCTGGCCAGTACATCGACAACCACCGCAGCAATACCTCAGCACTACCGAACATCGCGATCTCCTTCTCAGGCGGCGGCTACCGGGCCCTGTTGAACGGAGCAGGCGCGTTTGCCGCATTCGACAACCGTACACCAAACGCTACAAGCAGAGGACATCTTGGAGGATTGCTGCAGGCTGCTACATACACATCAGCTCTGTCTGGCGGAGGCTGGATGCTTGGCAGCATCTTCGCGAACAACTTCACAACAGTGCAGAATATCCAGGACCATAAGGACGTTTGGCAGTTTCAAAATGGGCTATTCAAGGGCCCGCCAACTGGAGGAATCCAAATCCTCTCCACGGCGGATTACTTTAGCAACCTAGTCAGCTCTGTTCAGTCCAAGGATAATGCGCCAGGGACATTTGACACCTCCATCACCGATCTCTACGGCCGTGGCCTTGGATTCCAGCTAATCAACGCTACCGACGGTGGACCAGCGTACACATTCTCTTCCATTCAGGATGACACTAGCTTCAACAACGGACAGGCTCCCATGCCTATTCTCCTAGCTGATGGACGTGCCCCCGGAGAGAAGATCATCTCCCTTAATGCTACAAATTATGAGTTCAATCCTTTCGAAATGGGCTCCTTTGACCCTACAACTTATGGCTTTGTACCAACAAAGTACATTGGTTCAAACTTCACCAATGGGCAAATTCCCCAAGATCAGCGCTGTGTCGCTGGCTTTGACAACCTCGGTTTCGTTATGGGCACCAGCTCCTCTTTGTTCAACCAGATTTTCTTGAGCCTAGGTGGCATTGACCTCCCAGGATTCTTGAAGAGTCTCATTTCCAACCTACTTGCCAAAATCGATAAAGCGGATAATGACATTGCGGACTACACGCCCAATCCTTTCCGTGGCTTCAATAGCGCGACTAATCGCAACGCCAACGAGTCCCGTCTGACTCTCGTAGACGGCGGAGAGGATGGACAGAATATTCCTTTTAACCCAGTCATTCAGCCCATGCGGCACGTGGATGTTGTTTTCGCCGTCGATTCGTCTGCAGACACGGTCGAGAATGAGAACCCTTCCAAGAACTGGCCCAACGGTACTTCCCTGGTCGCTACCTATCAGCGAGCCAACACAGCCATCATGAACAGGACTTCGTTTCCATACGTGCCCGGCCAGGATACCTTTGTTGCACTTGGTTTCAACTCTCGCCCGGCCTTCTTCGGTTGCAACAGCAGCAACGTGACCCAAGGCGACAACATCCCGCCCCTCATCGTCTACCTCCCGAACGCTCCCTACGCCTTCTGGTCCAACCAGTCTACGTTCGAGAAGCTCGACTACACTATTGCCGAGCGCAATGGCATGATCCAGAACGGCTACGAGGTTATTACCCAGGCGAACTCTACTCGTCAGGGCGCCGCGACCTGGCCTACCTGCGTCGCATGCGCCATTCTCTCCAGGAGTTTTGAACGCAACGGCCAGGCTGTTCCTCAGGCGTGCCAGCAATGCTTCACACAGTACTGCTGGAACGGAACGACTGTCGCGAAGGCGGCACCATACACGCCCTCCTTGATCTCGGGTGCTGTCAACACACAGAGCGGCGTGGGCCGGTTTGTGCCAAATACTTTCAGTGTTGCCGTGGCGGCTGCCCTGTCTGCAGCTATGATGATGTAAACAACCCTTTCTCATCAGGTCATTTCCTTGTGTTGGGTTTTGGGTAGTATGTGGAATGCATTCTTGCATATAGGTTTGCAGGATGGCGTTGGGTACATATGATACCTCATTTGCTTTTGAACATATGCACGGCTGGAAGAATCAATGATTGAATTGCAATGCTTGCTCTTTATGAATCACTGAGATTGTGACAAAGCTTGTGGAAGCTTTCAGTCGAGTCCTGACTGACCCAAGTAGGGTACAGGAAAGAGAGCCCGAGACACTGTCCCGTTGGGAGTATTCGCTATACCCGTAAGAAGCATTCTGTGAACCCCTACCTATCATATGCAAGCCTGTTCGCTTGCCAACAGTCTTGCATGCGGCTCTTCGGCCTCTCTTGCTCCCCTGCATCACCGAGGCGCGCCCCGCCAAAGCTGTCAAAAAAGTTGCGACCCCGCCACGCGTCCAACTATCAACCCGCATAACGCGCACAACATGGCGATCCCAGCCCTCGCGACCGCACCCGTCCTCTCGACGCCAGATACACACATCTTCGAAGATCCCACACCGGTTGTAGACACATCGAGTCTCCCCAGATTGTCAGATGAGCAAGTCGCGCTCACGTACGAGATCGAACGAACAGTCCGGGAGATAAGGGAGGGAAGATGGAAGAGGATAGCGCTGCAGTTTCCGGATCACATGCTCACGGATGCACCGCGGGTGTATGACAGGCTTACTCAAGGGTTGAGGGAGAGGAGAAAGGCACAAAATGGTATACAAGCGAAGACTGAGCAGGCGGCTAGTACGCCTACAGAAGAGGATATCAACGCGAAGATGAGCAAGACCACAATTGGCGAGGAGGAAGAGCTACAAGAGAGGCTGTTCATACTGGGCGATACCTCATACGGCGCATGTTGCGTCGACGAAGTGGCCGCGGAGCACGTCGATGCCGATGTCGTGGTACACTACGGACGATCATGTCTTTCTCCTCCGTCGAGACTACCCGTCATATACGTCTTCACAGAACGGCCTCTAGATCTGGAGTCTCTGATAGCGAGCTTCCGAGCAACATACCCAGACAAAGACGCGAAGGCCATACTGATGGCAGATATCCCATACTCGCATCACATTTCGCCTTTTCACGCCCGCCTCGTCGAAGCCGGCTACACCAACGTCCACACCACGTCCATCGTACACGATCCCTCCTCGCCCCTCCCGAATCGGTCAATACCGCCCTTAGTCTCCGAGGCCCTCCGCGACTTCGCCCTCTTCCATCTCTCTGAACCACCAACATCCCTCCTCCTCACGCTCTCCTCGCGCGTCGCTTCAATTCATATCTACCCGACCGATAATCCCTTGCCCACTGCCTCCTCCGCCGACCGCTCCACGTCCATGTCCCTGCGCCGCCGCTACGCCCTCCTGACCTCACTCTCCACAACCCCCATCTTCGGCATCCTCATAAATACCCTCAGCGTGAAGAACTACATGCACATACTCTCGCATGTGCAGCAGCAAATTACCGCCGCGGGGAAGAAGTACTACACCTTCGTCGTGGGCAAGGTCAACGCAGCCAAGGTGGCCAACTTCAGCGAAGTAGGCGGCTGGGTCGTGATCGGGTGCTGGGAGAGTAGTTTAATCGAAAGCAAAGACTTTTGGCGGCCGATGATCACGCCGTGGGAACTGGGCATTGCGCTGCAGGGTGATGAAGAGAGGGTTTGGACGGGCGCGTGGGAGGCAGATTTCGAACACGTTTTGCGAGAGGAGAGGGATAATCAACACGTATCCGCGAAAATAGAAATCGACGAGCAAAAGGCGGAAAATGGAGCTCATGCCGACTACGACTCCGAAGAAGAATCCGCGCCCCCCGAATTCGATCTACGCACTGGCCGCTACGTCTCGCATTCTAGACCAATGCGCGCGCCCAAAGAAGCACCACAGATGCAAAACGGGGAAGCGCAGGCGGGACCGTTGAGCACGGCACTGACGAAGCGTGCCAACGGCGATGTAGCAGCGGTGGGCGGAGTCGCGTCGCCGGGCGCCGAATATCTGCGCTCGAAACGCACGTGGCAGGGCTTGGGGACGGATTATCGGGACGAAGAGGACGAGGGTGGGGTGGATGGGCGTGCGGCGAAGATGGAGGAGGGTAGGAGCGGGATTGCGAGGGGGTATGTGGTTGGTGAGGAGGGGAGGAAACACTAGACGTATTACACGTAGTGTGTTGGTGGATTGCCTTCGAGGCGTGTCATCAAATACACATTCGATGGGTTTTTTGAACGCTTGTTGACTATTTGACCACCATCGCATTATGTACTAAACAAGATCATTGTATATGTGGTACAACCACACATGAGGGGTATCGATATCGTGTTAGAATGCTTGCACTTTTCCTCCACATTTCCCATTTTCTCTGCACACTGACTCTTCACTCTCACTTCTTAGGCATGCCAGCGCGAGCCCAACACGTCTCCATATCTTCGAGGAGGGTGAGAAAGTTGGGATCCTCAAGCTGCTGGAAAAGAAACTCATTCAGAGCTGCTCGTCGACCTTCTGCAGACTGCATGGCATACGCTGCTAGGTTGTTCTCAGAGGTAGCTTCCTGCGCATTGCTCTTCTCGCCTCTGACATGGGTCTGGCGAAGCGCATCCGACGTTGGTGGTGTAGACTGAGGGCTCTGGGACTCGGTACTACGGCGATTTTGAGCTGCATTGCTGAGGCTGCTGAGAGGCCTAGCAGACGGACCCATGGCAGTGGACGCTCTTTTGTAGGAAAGAGGCGAAGAGTTCTGACTGGAGCTTGATTGCGGCCTGTTCTCCTGGTCTTCGAAGATGCTCAGTTGAGCACTCGGAGGCGTGATCTGATCCTGGTTGGGGGTACGAGGCGGTTGCTGCATCCACGAGGGTTGTTGCTGAGCACTGCTGATGGCAGTAGGCTTTGGGAGAGGGGGCAGCTCTGGCTCTGGGTTTGCCGCTCGGCTCGACGGTGGTCGCAGGCTGGCAACACGTGCAGGCAGAGGAGGCGGGCCCATCATGACACTTGAGGGTCGACTTGAAGGTCGGGCAGAATCGCTACCTGCTGAGCGTGGCAACGACGAGCGCGCAAAGGGCAGCTCGCGTCTAGGTGGCAAAGATGCTTCAGCGGTGTCTAGACGATTGTAGAGCATTGCAGTCTCGGGACGGTCGTTGGAGCTGTGCGAAGCCTGTTCGACAGTATCGTATGGTCTTTCGTGCTGATAATAGGAAGGCGACACTGCTGTGAGATCGAGGACCGCAGACGTGTCGGAATCAGGTCTCGCAAAGTATTCAGGGGGCCGGAGTGGACCAGAGAACGAATTGGTACGATTCCGCGCATCATTTGCGTAACCTGTGTATGCAGATGCTGGGCGAGCATGAGCAGCTTCCTGTACCTGAGACTCAACGGAAGTTGGGGCATTGGTGGCAGTATATGGCCGATGAGAAACTTCAGTGAGCCTGGCAGGAGGGTATGAGGAGCTAGCAGGAACTGCATGCCTCGTAGCGGTTGAGTGTAAGGGTGAATCAGGAGTGGTTAATGTCTTTACTGAGTTTGGTGTTGATGTGCGTGACTGCGTCTCCGGCGTAGCATTCATGCGCAGGCCGAGTTGGTGAAGATGGCTGTACGCGATATCATAGTCGTCGCTGGTCTTGAACTTGAGCTGAGCTCGACGTATCTTGGGGTAACGTCAGGTCTCACACTTATAGAGGCACGTGCTACTACGCCTACCTTCTTGTTGGGTAGCTGCCAGCGAATTGCTAGCAATGGACAGCGGACAAGAGCCGAAATAGGTAGCTGCTCATTCTTGAGTTCAACGCTATGCTCACGCATCCTCCTGATTAAGTCGTTGCTTTCCTTGACAAGGTTTTCAAGCTCGATGAAGTGCTAAGTGTCATGTCAGTGTCTGATAAGGTAAATTGAATAAGCTTAAGGAGTGGGCTCGCCGAAGCTCTTACTCGAACCTGTGTGCCCTGTACCACCTTGAGAAGCTGCGACGGCGGACCGGTTGCTCCGTAGGTGTCAATGACGACGACAAGGTTCTGAGTTTCGTGGCTCCAGATAAACTTGCTCTCCTCAGGCGCTGCATCCTGTGCCGATGACAGCTTTGCGAGAGGCAGCGAAAGCATGTTTGTTAGTGAATGATGCGATGTTAGTGAGTATCAATGGGCATTCATCTGGAGTGATCAGCGACGAAGAATGCTGTCTCATATCGATGTGGAGTGAAAATGGTATGAAGGAGGGAAGGAAGGCGAGCATTGTGGGGGCGTTCAGATGGAAGGCGCTTTCGGGTGCTCACGTGATGGCACGCTCGGGCCAGACGTCCGCGGCGCGACGTTGGGAGCTGTTCTGTGCATTCTGGTGTTCATCCATCATCGCGACCGAAGCGCGACGCGCAGCCACCAAGACATTCGCCATTGCGCCCGACACCCAGCCTCCTCCGTGCATGTCTTGCGACCAAATCTGTACCGTGCTCAGGTGAATGCGACAATCGCAACATGGCGCCAAACAAACCCCAGGAAACGTCTGAAGAATACGCCCTGGAACGGGAGGAGTTCCTGAACACACTGGAGGAGTACCACGAGAAGCGCGGGTGAGTGTTTGCTCTTACGTCATCGCTCTGTGCGTATCGTAACGTAACGTGTAGCACCGTTCTGGAGCGCGAACCAAAGGTTGGCAGCCGCCATATCGACTTGTTGCGCCTGTGGAAACGCGTGAACGACGAGGGCGGCTACGACAAGGTCTCGGACATCAAAGGCAACAAGCTTGCCTGGAGGCGGATCGCTAGCGAGTTCCTGCCCAGCGGCCCAAGTCTCACCACTCAAGCATTCCTGGTCAAGTCGACCTACTACAGGAATCTGGCGTACGTCTACGCACTGTGCACCTATAGGTGGAGCGCTAATGTCGCACAGTGCATACGAGATATCCACCGTCCACAAGCAGGAGCCGCCGCCCAAGGAGATCCTCGAAGACGTCTCTGCAAAGGGCGGAGACCTGCTCACCCGCACCGTCGAGAACTTCTTCCCGCCCAGCAGCCGAGAAACGGAGCGTCTGCGCAACGGGGACGAAGACTCGGAAGACTCGGACGAGGACGGCGACGTCAAGAAGACGCCCAACGACAAGATGGACATTGACGAGCCCGGCAGCGTGGGCCGCTCAACAAGATGTATGCGGTGAAAGTAGTCTATCGGTGTTGTGGTGCTAACCAGCTACGACAGCGCTGCGCCATGCGCCTCCCCAACGTGTGCTCTTCCAGCCCGAATCCTCGACCCGCCAGACGCGCCAATCCGCAGGCCACCAGAACTCGCCCCAGGTCAACGGCTACGGTACGAGCGCAGCGGCCATGACCATCGCAAACTACGAGCCCCGAGCTGCCCTGCCGGCTACGATGAAATCTGTCGTAACCCCCTCGAACCAGCTCGACAACTACATACAGTCGCGCAAAAAGTACATCCTCAACAAGCGAAACAGGCCTGTACCGCCCAAGGGCATGATGCTCCCCGGGACCGGCTTCCCAGGGCCCAACATCTACATCCGCGCCCTGCACGCCCTACGGTCGAAGCAGCCCGACGAGGAAGCCTACGCGCTCCACCACCTGGTCAAGATCTCCCATGAGCGAGGCGACAAGTATCGCTTCGATCAGTTCCCAGGCCTTGCAGAGGCCCTCATCGCCAAGGTCATCGACGTCGGCTCCTTGTTCTACGATGTGGCATGGGACATCTCTTACTCTGAGGATGACCCAGACCAGGCGCACATGCTCAACGGCCTCTCCGGCACCAAGGATCTCCTGGCGAGAATTCAAGCGCTCCCAACGCTCGACGTGCACGACGAATTGCTGCCGGAGGAAACCGCCAAGGCTCTCAACATGATCAACGAAGCAGCCTTGATCATCCGCAATATGGTCATGCTGAAAGAAAATGCCCTCTTTGCGGCTATGATCCCCTCGGTCCGGGATCTTATCGTCATCGTGCTTACCCTGCCAAAGCATCCCACCGTCATTGAGCTGCAGCACTACGCGCTGGAGATTGCTGAGCAGCTGACGAAGTACTGGACACTGAGCGCGCAAGACCCGCTGTATCGCGCGTTGCTAGCACAGATCGACTCAGATGACCGCGGTCAAATTATTACATCGTTACGTGCACTCGCCCGGATAGCCATGAACCTCGATGCGACAAACAAGCTATCAGACGTACCGGTAAAGACCCTACGATCGATATGCGACTGGCTACTCGTCGAGGACGAAGACCTCCGCATAGCCTGCCTCGACTTCTTGTACCTCTTCACTGGCTTTTCGGATAACGTGGAAACTCTCGCGCATGAGGTTGAGATCGAAGGCGTGGTAAATCAGCTTGTGCGCATGCTTCAGCACGGTGCCATCGCCTTTGAGGAACGCCGCAGTGTATCAAAACCATCAAAGTCACTGCAGCAAAGCGACAGTGCTCCTAAGCTGTCGTCGGCCATCATCGAACATCTAGTATCACTTGAAGAACCGGAACGGAGCTCACAGTGGCTCAAGACGTGTTTCGAAGAAGACCCCACCGGGGAGATTACACAGATACAGCTATGGTCAGCGTATAATACCGCCTTCTCTGAAGCCGTGAACAACAATCCTTCGTCCTTCAGGGCGCTCATGCCCGCAAAGGACTTTATCACTAACGTTTCCACAACATTCTCTGGCGCATCTGCTCAAGTGCTGACAGTCGGCGGCCAGCCGAAGTACACCATCAGGGGCATACGACCGCGATCAGTTCCTGTCGACCCGAGCACAAAGAGGCCATATATGCGCTGCTGTTGGCATCCACCTTCGCTGCTTAACGGCTTCACCGACACCAAACACTCAACTACGAAGGCTGAGTGTGGAGAGTTTGCTTCAGGCGCAAGGGCAATGTGGGAGCACATAGTCAGTGCGCATCTGAAGATTCCTCGCGATCAAGAAACCGGCCAGTGGCTGCTCGAACCCAAGCCAGACATCGACATGGAGAACGGAGATGCTGTATCTGCAACAAAACCACAGAACTACTCTTGCCACTGGGGAGGCTGCACACACTTTGACGCTAATAGCACAGTGTCTGCGTATGTAGCCGGTCAGCATATCAAAACCCATTTACCGGATACGAGTATCAAGCAAGCCATTCACGCAAAGCACAATCGAACACCCTCCGAGTCGAGACCGATGACCAGCTCATCGCAAGTCCGGCACGAGAACCATCAGCCGCAATTCGGTCAGCCTGTGGGTCTAGGCAGCTTGGGCTTAACTGGGCGTCACAGCAACGGAGATCGAGGCAGGAGCGACAGAGAGCAGCCACCACATCAGCCAGCGCCCAACTTCCGCTATTACAACACCGCCACCGACGAGTCCAATGACGCCGCTGGTCTACCTCTGTCATCCGTCCTCGTTCTCCGCAACCTTGCTCGTCAACTGAACAAGATACCCGCTCCGTCCTCTGTCGTCGAGATAGATCCGCAGTCTCCCACTCACAAGCGCACGTTCAGCGAAAGCAGTCCAGAGCACCGACGCAACGTAGGTAGCAAGAAGCCCAGGCTAAGCGATGCTGCACACCAACAAGCCCGGGAGAACGAGGAGCGTGAAGAGCAGGAAGCGAAGAGTGTAGGATGGGTACCAAGGGTGTTCGCACCCGTCAAAGATCAACTCGCATTTGTTGCGAGTCACAACCTCACGTTGAGAAACTACATGGGTGGGCTACTCAAAGCCATTGCCGAAGGTGGGGGATAGGAGTTACTGGGAATGGCGTTTCTATGTTTAACACGATGAGGGATTTCTCATTTGGGTGTAAGATGCGCAAGTCAGTTTGCGATATAGATACCTCATAGTCTGTCGCAGTATGTTCCGAAAAGGATGGGTTTCATGTAGGCCTTTACACGGGGGCATGAATAATTCTCAACTTCTAGTTCTACCGTGCTGCCAGGCGTCTTGCGAGCGTGAATTTGGCGGGGGCCTGAACTCGTTCCAAGGCTCATGTTCTGATAATGAGGACATAAACCGGATTTCTCACCATTCCTCTAGCAAATCAAGTATCGTCACTTTGAGAGATTGGAAATACCTATCAGGTCCAAGCAATCACACATGCTCCGACCTCGATACGAGGTGAACAATTAGTCGACACTTTAAACTCTAATACCATGGGTGAAACGCGACATTGCTACGGTCTACTAGAACCTTAAACACAAAATCGTACTACATTCTAGACCTCCAGACTGACCAACACAACAAATCCTGCTTTTTGAAAGAAAGGACCATCGTGCCTGGATTGTGCGTATGGTTTGCTCGCTTCAACACGAAACTCTAATTAAAAAGATGGTCCGATATTATAGACCTGGTGACAGACCAGTTTTACAAATTCGGTCCTGGAAAACATGTAGCTGGATTATGCGCATAGTTTAACACGAGAGCATACTGTGCTAGAAAGCCTGAACCATAAATCGTCCGATACTCTAGACCTTGTGAATAGCCAGCGCTATAGATCCGGTTTTCGGAAAATGGTTAGAATTATAGTTGGATGCTGCGTAGCTTTTCGTCACTTCACCACATACTTACATTTCCCACCGTTTCACAACCAGAGATACCACGCCACAAGCATGGATGACCCAGCGACGCTTCGATCATCTGGTTTTCGGCCCCCGTGATCACCGTTGGGCTCCGCTCCGCATGGACATGGCCCAGCGAGAATGTCGGCCGGTTCGTGCCGTTTGTCGGCCCTTGTGCGGATCAATGAGCTGTTATTAGCGGTAGTTGATGCTGTTGGAAGATAACTCAAATCATGGCATGACGTGGGCAGGGATAGGGACGTCCTGGTGGTGGGGTTTTCCTGCGTAGACCAGTTCCCCGCGCGTGGGTTGTGGGGGCTACACAGCCTGTGTACGTCGGCTTTGGGGCTTGGTAGGTTGATAGTTTCGTCCAGGTTGGTCTTTTGATGGAATTTTAGTTTGGTGCTGACGACTTCACGTTACGCGTTTGTGGGTGGGTGCATTTCCAGGTTGGATGTGTGGAACGCGGAAAGGAGCGTATATGAGGTTATTCGCTGCTGGTGATGCCACAGCAGCATCTCTGGTACTGTAGCAAATTGGTGAAATTACTCCAGCCCCGAGATGTTCATTTAGAAGCGGCACATGTTCGTCCAGCAGCGGAGCGTATCTCAGTCGGACGAACATACCTCGATGCGGGGCGAACACAATACCTACGCCGTATATCCCGCAAGGCTGACCATGCATGGCGTAAGAAGATATTCCGCGTTCAACCCTTATTTTCGGAGGCAAAAGACGCCTGTGGGATTTTTTTCTTACACTCCGGCCTTCCGTTGTAGAAACTGTGTAGTCTGTCTTTTCGGTCCGTGACGGGCTGTTGACTCGGTCTCGAACAGTTGAACACAGCTCGTGCCAAAGTAAGTACCGAAACTTTGTTGTGACAAGTATGCGTCGAGGCCGGGGAAGTGCGGAATGACATGTCAACGGCCGAAAGAAGGGCCGGAGGGCATACCGGCATGTCATCAAGACTGGCGCGTGAGAGCAGGTTGACATATTTCCCCTCCTGAAGATGGAATATTCATCCTACTATTTGAGTTTTAAGCCTTGTTCCGAGGTTGCGATCAAATGTTGCCACTGAACTGCGGTAGGTAGATGGTTAAACTCCGAGTACGGTGCGCAGCTGCAGCCAAGATATGCACGTCATAGCTGTAGGTTTGACCTGCGTTTCGACCGGCGCGGGTAGCGTGCTCCTCAAAATGGTGGATGAACGTAGGGAAGTTGATAGGACACGGAGGTGTCTCCGCGACGCTCCAGGTCGATGCCCGAGGAAAGCGCCAATTCCTTTCTTGAGCCCTTTCATTTAGTGCCATTCAAAATGCGACTGAACATAGCATGGTTTGGCGATGTTTTTGTCGGATCGTGTTGAGAAAGGCGTCGGCTTTTCAACAACATGCCATATGTGGAAGTCTTTCCCTGTCTTGTCGGGTAACGCCTGGTGATGACATAGACGTCTATGAACGTGTAACTAACCACAAGGTGCTGCCGTCTTGTGTGGGCAGGTGGGTGGTAAGGTTTGGCTCACCCTGCCTAGTGGGAAGAATGCCCACAGCCCCAAGACTTGCGACACCGAGGTTCTTGGAAAAACAAAGATATGCCAATCTTTCTCCCATTGGTCGGGTGTGCTGCATGGCATCACGATGTAGTCGGCCCGATTACTCTCAGCCAGGTCGGAAAAAAGCCGGGCAGCCATCGGATTGTTCTTTCCTGACAGCTTCGGCCCGAGCCGGTGAGCCACCATGTCGGATCCTCAGGCATCTTCGCATGAAACAAGAAGGCTTTTTCAAATGGGTGTAATTCGCGTGTAGTAATGTTAGGGTAGCTTGCGCAGCGCCGTCAGACGCGGTGCGTTATGCTAGGACAAGCGAACAGCCGGTGACACGGAAGTACCGATGCAGGTGATTAAATGCCGACACACTGCAGGAGCGGAGCAACTTCAATTGTATACTTCTTTAGATTTTGAATGGGATTTCTTTGGCCACTACTTGCAAATATGCTCCAGGCCTGTTTCATCATAAGTGTGCAATCCATGAGATACGTGGTGATAGGTGTTTCACAGACCTGCGGGGAATCGGGTGGACATGTGATCTGCCATATCCCAGATTATACCATGCTAGGTACGATTGTGTTGATCCTGCAGAGCTTTGATGGACCGGTACACCATTACGACACCGAGCTATCGATAGGAACTTGCGCAGTTTGGGTTGTTCCACTGTAAGCGAGCAGATGCACATGACCGCACCGCAATGCAGCCAAGGGGCATATTGCTCAATGATAAGGCCGTGTCGAGTCGCAAAGCATGCACCCAATCCAAAAATGCTAAGCATTATAGAAAGGCAGGACCGGACCTTTATCCACGCGACCATGGCTTGATCATGGCTTGTTCCTTGCATGAAGCCACCTGCACACGACTTGGGCTGGTTGCATTAGCACCCTGCACGCTTGTCAACCCAATCGCCAACGTTCCTCTTTGCTCCACAGGCACCTAGATGCGCATCCCCGGACGCCAGCCCAACTCAAAATTGAGCTTCTTGCACCGCGGGGAGACGGCACGTCTGACTTAAAACAGAGCGGAGGGCTGCGGATGGCCGTCTTGCCATGACGGAGCCATGGCACCGATTCACGTCGACAGAAATGCACTCGAATATGACCTATCACATTTACCCGCAGAGAACTCCTAAAGCTGGTCGTGGGAACAGGGCTGCCTGACCTTAGCAGCTGCCCCATTGCTGATTGGATTTATGAGGGCACACCTCTGATAAATACTCGTACGATGGAGAAGGTGGGATTGGACGCAAGGATTGAACTATCGGGAAAGCCGACAACCACTCTTTCCAAGCTATGTAATAACAGCAATTTCAGTATCCTGCTTATGGTCTGCAGCTGATGATGATATCGATTCAAGACCAAGCAAGATCTCCAGAACGCAGCGTCAGCCCGCCTGTCGGCAGTCCTCGGTACCAGTACTCGCCCTGAAAAACCGTTGATGTTCGCGAGTCAGTTTACGCCGCCTTCAGTCCCGGCGGTCATCCTTCAGTGGGCCTCGAGACGTTTCGTGCATCTTTGGAAAACGTTCCACTAGCATCTTAGGCTGCGGCCTCAAGCTTCCTTCTGGACTACACCGCATATTGTAGACCCATACTGCGTTCTCGAGAGGGTAATGAGTTGTGTTGGGGTGGATACACATGGAACACCACGTGGAAGCCACGTACAATTTGCTGGTGGGTACGAGGACGTAACAATAATAGATTCAGAGTCGTAGCCCCACCGTGTGCAATTGCGTATGTCCCTTCACGACTTGCGTATCCAGATTCAAATTTTGCTCCCGAGCTACGGCGCTGCAGCGCATCATCTATAGCATTAAACCCAAGCGACACAGCACTTCACCGCCACCTCTGACTCTTGCCATGCGTTAAGACTTCAGCACCTTGTTAAGAGAGGGGCATCTGACTGTCGTATTCTTCATCGCTTCACAAGCGACCTGGTAGTTGACCCGTAGACCATTAGCCAAGCAAGGAAAGTGCCGCTGCATGGCCCAGCGGATAAGTACCGACATCGTGATACTCATGGGTAAAAATGGGCAACCAAGAAGTCCATGCTTCTCTTGATACATTTTTTGTCATTGGCCAGAATCGCTCCATTTTCGCGCCTGTTATGATCCCTGGTTTAGAAGCTTGGATTCTCTCTGACCCGCAACTGTCAAGCACCACGCCCTTTGAGGACTGCTGATGTGCATAAACTAAGTTGATACCTTGCATCACTCCTGGGTACTCACGTCCGCACGTAAGGCCGTGGTTCGAGAAGCATGTGTTTCGCAACCGAAACGGGGGTATAGCACCGGCTCTTATGGGGGCACGTATTACTTTGTGTCCTGCACGCTCATGTCCTTCGACGAACGTAGGCGATGGTGCGAAGAATGCAGTCGGAGTCTCGTCCACGTGCGTGCTCGATTCTACTTACTTCTGACAGAGTGGATCTAAAGATTGGGTTGCAGTCAAGACGGGCCCAGCTGATATGCGGTAATCTTCCGCGCCATTGAGGATTCGTGCCAATCACGTCAGTGGCAGACTCTTAAAATATTGTACGTGCGTGATGGCCACCGGAGACAACGCCGACGGGTAAGCACCTGCAGTGAGATCGTGTGTCCCATTTCTCTTGTGTAACCTGACGGCGACAAGAGACTCGCAGCTCAACTGTCGCACGATGATTGTCTTGGGACAGGTGTGGCTCGCTCATGTCTCGATGTCCGCATTGCAACGGAGCCTATTCTTATTTCCGTGTCGTATTAGTATGGTGGCGAGAGATGCTTCACCAACCCTTTGCCCAATTGACACGACGGCAAGACATTCGAGTTTCAACCTCGGTCCATCGCAATCTCGGCTTAATCCGTAGTGGTGTAGTCAAGACGGGATCTCGAACGATGTAATCAAAAGTATAATCTTGGTGATACATTCGACTACTGTGGTACATGATATGGTGCCGTGAAATTTTGTCAAATGGGTATTGTGCAGGTCCCCGCCGTGCCGTATGCGCCTTGCTAGAAGTACAACCGGAATATAAATGAATGCGCCGAGGTCGATGCTGCCAGCTATCGGTATAACGCTTTGCTTCTCGATCCTTTACAGTCGCCTTGAGATGAGGTCAGAATAATGCCATGAAGATGATAGTGGGTGTGGTAGACAAACTGCAGTTTTCGTCGAGTCGATATTCTCTGGCGGAGGGTTAGTACGATTTGTTCGTCATGATCTTGATCCACTTACACAGCAACCACGTTTGCTGGACATCTCTTGTGTGTCTCTTGGTATTTCGTACACCAGGCTCGAACCACATAACGAGAGTGAGTGCATTTGTACTGGACTTGTGTATAGTCGCACATTGTGTGGGATGGGATAGATAGAGAAAGATTAACTTCGAGAGTTTAGAATGTAGAGACTGAAGTGGGGCTAAGTAAGAATAACTAGTGGTGGTGATTTTTTGGAGAATGTCCCGGTTGTCGTCATGAAGTAGCGGAACGGATCACGCCTAGATATAAGACGTGCAGAACCACAAGCAGCAGCGGAGACGTCAGTGCGGTAAGGTACCCGTAGAGCAATGCAGAGCTAGACCTTGTTAATGCGACCCAGTCGGTTGACATGCATTATAGCAATAGCCATGATTTGCTCTACCAGCGGAGCTGGGTCTCTGACGGTGGTCGAGCATTTGGCCTCAAGTGGAGGCTTGTTTGAAGTGGTGCCGCTTTCGGCAACGTGCGGGCGACTCAGTCTTCCCGGACAAAGTTACAGGGTGTCGTCGCTAAGGAGGTTGTGCGTGTAAAGAATTAGACTCGCGCGCAGCTCGAAAGTGACGAAGCAAGTTGCGTTGCTGGCTTGTGAGTGGTGCACGGGGTGGTAATGGCTTGAAGGTAGCTAGTTCGCCTCGTGTGCTAGTGTGCACTAAAATTAAAGCTACCATGAGCTCCACAAGGCAAAGTTGATCTACGACCACGGGTCCACGTTCATGCTGCAAAAGAGACGCGTGGGGTTGCTGCGCCGTTGGAGAAGGTGCCTCGACCGTGGGTGAGGCTGCGCGCGACCAAGCTTCGATTGCTGGGGTGACCCCTTCCCTCTCACGGTGCAGGTCGCACCCTCGTCCATACCAGGGGCATTGATTCGAGAATTATCGACCGAGCCACTCAGCGCGTGTTCAATCCCCCTCTTAAGGTCGCTCTTCGGCGAGATTTGACTCTCTCGTCTCACCGATGTTTGTTTCGAGCGGGTGAGAACGCGATTCCCCGAAAATTGCAACTATGCACGCGTAAGTAACTACCCGTTGCGCAATCACGGACACTGTTCCGCTATTTGCTACGAACGGCTGCACGACATGGCTTCCGCACTGTGGCTGCCGGTTGGTGGTAGTACAACTGCCAGCATCGGTGAGTGGATAGATGATGTCTTGAACTGTTTTATGACAATTAGTCTATTATACCTCATGCACCCTTTTCGCTAGGTGAAATATCAGCAACGATTCTCGAGTTTTGCATCTTTATTCTGTGGGAACCTTGGAACGTTGAATGACGCCGCGAATTCTGTCCTCGCCGGACATTGATGTCGTCACGGTCCGGACCAGGGGTTCATCATATAGGTATGTTGATGGCTCAAGGCCGCTAATGTTTTGAACTTGACATACTCGACCAGTCTGCATTGATGGGTAATATGCTGCCCCGTGGGGGTCATTGCCGAGTGATGGAACCCGCAGATGTACATGAGCTACATCATCTTTCCACAGCTAGCGAGGCAGAGTATGGTCGTCTTAATCATCCGCGTCTGGGGTCCCGCTCTGAGGATACCTAGTCATAGCAATCTTAGAATTGTCCAAGAGGTTGGCTCTCCATGATACTACATGGTTCAGATCGGTTGAGCGTGGAACGACGACGTACGTGAGGCCTTTAGCACCTCTGACTAGCCGGTGATAACATGCATGCACATATATTTGAACCAGGCTCTCGGTAGTGGACGGCGCAGATGATCCTGCGCTCGGAGTCCAGAGCATGCGGAAGTGCCGAAGGCACTCAATTAATGGCAGGTAGATGCAGGTCGATGTGGGCTATTTGACGCATGGCCACCCGTGGGCCTGGTCTTGTACGTTTGGTCCTTGCATGTACATAGTTGTTGTGTGAGTGGCTTTCGCGTAACAGGGTAGTATTAGCATCGTGTGAGATTGCCGCGGACGAGAGCGCCTTTACATCGATGGGCCTGTTTGATTCGCTACTGCGACGCTAGATATATCATCGAGAGCGTATAGCAGGCATTGCGACCGTTTGAGCCATGTGCATGGCGCCATCAACACTAGGGTCTTTCGTAAATAGTCACTTGTCACCTTTTCTTCAGATCATAGTCCACATTCTGCCTCCCAATACAAACGCAGTACACCGCAAGATGCTAAATCAACAATACTTACCTTGCTCTAGTGAAGGTGTGCATGAGTAGTTTCCTCCATATCAGTATTCGAGCTCACCTTTACTGAGCCTTCCGGCCTCGTGGAAGGGCGGTATGTAGCCGGTCATCCAATGGTGGCTCCATACCACACACCACTTCACATCATGTTGAGGCCCCGAAAATCGTCAGACGTTACACTTACCTGTCAGAAAAGAACAAGGATTTCGCCTTGGTAACCTAGATCGTATATACTTCATTCCCATCGCACTGATTCATCAGCCAGGGGACTGCTAAAGGCCCACGCGTTCTTGCGCTTCTTGTCACTTGCAAACCGGAATGACTGCTGAGCACCGGACGATTCGCAAGTCAGGCTGACTCTAACCTCAAGCTTTGCACGTCCCGGGTGGGTCGATGTTCTTAAAAGAATGGGGTTGCAGTCGAGCGTTCGCCGAGCAACTTGTCATATTCAGGCTGAAGATAATAACATGGATCTCAGCTACCGCTATCGAGGGTTAGGATGCCTACGTACCGGAACTCCTTACCTAAGACATATCAGCTTGCCCCGCGACCTGATAATGATGTTCTGAAGTCCTCCAGGCCGCGTGGGTAAAGGTGTGTCTTCATGCATCTGATCGTAGTCAGCATACACATAGACAGCTACACAGCAGCTAGGCAATGTGCGGAGCCGTTCGGTAAGGAAGGATGTAAGCTGCATTCGGGCCGTCGAACTCGTTGGGATGTTCCACCGTCAATCCACTGAGATGGAGTGCCGTTGTCCGGGTACATTGCATTCGGCTCTTCCACCAAGCTGGGAAGATAAACGCCGGTGGCCATTTGCGGACTTATATGCCTTCATTATACCTATAATCACGAAAACTCGCCGTTCTGTTCGTCCGCATCCAGCCAGCCCTTGCACATTTTCACGGCTCTACCCCACTTCTTGAACATCTTTCCGCCCTCCTCTTTGCTGATGTTCGGCTCGAAGATCATGCGGTCCTTCTGGTTGATTTCTTTCAGCTCATCGAACTCCTTCCAGACACCAACGGCGAACCCCGCTGCAATGGCTGCACCGAGTGCTGTGGTCTCGCGCATTGCCGGCCTATCTACCGGGATACCAATAATGTTTGCTTGGGTCTGTACATTGTAAGTCAGAGGTGTTCTGGAAAACAACTAGAATCTGCAGGGGCTTTACTTACCTGCATGCATAGATTCGAGTTGGACATGCCTCCGTCGACCGCAAGCATGTTGAGCTTGTGGCCACTGTCGAGCTCCATGGCGTCCAGGATAGCTTTGGTCTGGAAGCACGTCGCTTCGAGGGTTGCCCTTGCAATATGGCCCCGCTCGGTGAACTGAGTGATACCGAATATAGTCCCCTTGGCGTCATCGATCCAGTATGGGGCGAAAAGACCAGAGAAAGCGGTGACGAACACGCATCCACCATTGTCATTCACACTTGCTGCAAGATCACTGATCTTATGTGAGTGTGTTATGAACCCCATGTTGTTCATAAGGAATTTCACACCGCTGCCCGCAACAGCAATGCTGCCCTCCAGTGCATATACGGGTTTTCGCTTCCCGCCGAAATCATATGCAATGGTAGCAAGTAAGCCATGGGTTGAGATGACGGGCTTTTCGCCGACATTGTAGAGTAGAAAGCATCCAGTACCATACGTGTTCTTCGCCGCGCCGGGTGTAAAACCTTGCTGACCGACTAAGGCGGAAGACTGATCTCCCAGACATCCTGCAATACGAATGCCTTTTAGTTCGCCTTTCTGTATTGAACCAAATGCATCTGGCGATGATGATGGGACAATCTTTGGTAGGTTCAACTTCTTGCGGTCCAGTTTGAAGAACTCCAAGAGCTGGTCATCGTATTTGAGGGTATGCAGATTCATGAACATGGTTCTGGAAGCGTTGGTGGCGTCAGTTACGTGAAGATCTTTTGCCTTTCCGCCGTTCAGGTTGTACAGAATCCATGTGTCGATAGTCCCAAAGGAGAGACGACCTTCGTCGTAAGCCTTCTTTACCTCCTCAACGTGGTCAAGCATCCACACGAGCTTGACCGATGACGGGTATGTCGAGAGCGGAAGCCCGCATAAATCCTGCAGTTTGTCTGCACCTTCTCTCAACTTGAGCTCTCTGACCAAGCCTTTGGTTCTGGTGTCTGGCCATGCGATAGCATTGTATAGCGGTTCTCCGGTGTTGGTATCCCACACCGCAGTCGTTTCACGTTGATTAGTAATTCCAATTGCTTTGATATCGGCAACACTGTGACCCATATCAAGGAAGATTGCCGTCGCTCGTTCCATGCACTGCTCCACGGATGTGATGATTTCCTTTGGATCGTGCTCATGCCATCTGCGCATATGTGAGCCATGCGCGTCAGTGCTATGTTCTGACCCACTTACCCTGACTGGGGGTACTTCTGCGTAAACTCAATCTGATGTTGTGCGACGGGTTCACCTAAGCCATCAAAGATGATAAATCGCGTGCTTGTCGTTCCTTGGTCGATTGAGCCAATGTAGAATTGCTTCAACTTCTCTTCATCCAGTTGAGCACCTTCCGACCCGGTGACCTGCTCCTTCGGCACGGGCTGGGGATTCGTATCCTGCGCGGAAGCGTTTTCGATGGACATGCCGATGTGCTGGTTGCACGACTAATCGACAGGCAGTGTATACTTGTATGGCCCGCTTCAAGTTCTTCCGTGTGCCGCGGTGGTTTTCTGACTTGGTGTTGTACTCGGCCGCGGTCCCTGATGACGCGGTTCCGAAGCTCGTTCCGATAATATGCGCTCGCAATGCAATACACCGAAGTCAGCTATATCAAGAGTTGCAAGGCGAAAAAGGTGGTAAAATCGGTGTTGGTAAAGACTGCCAAACAGGCTCCAGCAGGGGAAAATGGATGGTTCGGGGACTAATCGGCACGCGACAAGGACAATGCATGTGTTTGTCTGGTATGACGTTAGAGGAGGGGTGGTGTTTACTTTTAAGCGGGGGAGGGGAGCTTCCAAGACGAGAAGCGCAACCGTAACAGCGCCCGGCCTGTCATGTGAAGCCTCAAACCTTTCAGCCTCCATCGGGCTGGCAAGGCAAGCAGCCTTTGTTGCCGAGATCGTCGATTGATGGAATTGTGACTGTGGGCCAGCCTGAGAACTAGGCAGTTTTTCCGCGCGTCAAATGCTCAGCATGATATCAAAACAGTGGGTCTGATCAACACGTCGCACAGGGTACAACATATAGAATCATCACACAGACTGCCCTTCGCGCCTTACGGAGAAGCGGCCCAGTTAGCTTCGAAATTTGCTGAACCGGTCGCATGTGGCGTGGGGGTTGCTTCAGCAGTACATTTGCACGCTACACAGAATCTTTCAGCTCGAAGGTACTTGCATGGAGGCCTGAAGGGTTGTTCAAGGAAGTTGAGAATATTTACCAGTTGTTAGACCTTGTTCAGAGAACTGGTACTGACTTTTGTCTCCACATGTATAGTATCCAGATGCAGATACAGTTGAGTCATTGGAGCTGTAACGACCATGGACGAATGTATCATGCAATTGTAATTAGGTAGCATGCATGTGTATTAATCGGCTCGGCCAATTGTTGCGCTCAAACTCCGCATTTTTCTCATTGGCTAGTGCGAAATAGAGCTCGACAAACGGCAAAGAAGCATATTCAGGTCGAGATGCTACCTTTGTAGGTGGGCACTGTCTTGCCGACGGGTGACGACTAGACTAAGCGAACCAGGGACAGGTCAAAACTCGGACAAGTCAACCTGCATCGTCTCATCTAAATCCAACATGTCACAAGCAGAAAACATCCCACAACCCGAGAATGGCTTCTATGTGCTTGTCACCGGTGCAAATAGGTATGTGCGCTTTGGTAACGTGTAGGAGCTTGCAATTGACCCGAGGGTAGTGGCCTAGGGCTGGGGATTGGGACTCGTTTAATCGACGAATTCCTCCAGACGCGCCCCCAAACCGAATCTCTCGTCCTCATCATCACCACGCGCGATCAACGCAAAGGCGACGCGACGATCGCGAGACTGCAAGAACACTTACGCAAAGTGTGCAAGAACCATGAGCGAACGTTGCCTGGCATCTCGAGGGTGCTGCAACAACGCGTCCACTTCCGGCAGGAGCGGCTAGACTTGCTGAGTCTGCTGTCCGTACAACGACTCTCGAAGCGCTTACGAGACACGACACCCAAACTCGATGTCGTCATTTGCAATGCGGGCATTGGGGGATGGACAGGCATCAACTGGCCGCTCGCCATCTGGTCTATCGTCACAACGTGGAGGAAGGCGCTGAGCTATCCGACATTCAAGATCTCGGGGATTGGGTGGGTTGCGAAGCCGCAGATAGCAGCGGACAAGGAGGTCGAGGAGCCTGCGCTCGGAGAGGTCTTCTGCGCCAACAACTTCGGGCATTATCTCCTGGGACACTATGTTGCGCCGCTGTTGGCGAGGCACCCACCGAGCGAAGACACAAGGGGCAGAATCATCTGGATCAGCAGTCTCGAAGCGTACGACTTCACATTCGACATCGAAGACATGCAGGGCATCGGGTCGCGAGTACCGTACGAATCGTCCAAGCGCCTGACAGACATCATGGCTATCACCTCCGCCCTGCCCACCACTTCAAAAGCGGTAGACCAGTATCTTGAGGCATCGGGACCCTCAGAGAAGACCACGAAGCCACGCATCTACGTCTCCCATCCCGGAATCTGCGGCACATCAATTGTCCCGCTCCCTTTGATCCTCGAGTACCTCATGTTCGCTGCTTTCTACCTCGCGCGCTGGCTCGGTAGCCAATGGCACTGTGTCACTGTCGAGAAGGGCGCAGTGGCAATGGTATGGCTGGCGCTCGCAAAACAAAGCACATTGGATAGCATGGAGCGCAAGGAAGGTGTGGGCAAGTGGGGAAGCGCGACAGATTTCTGGGGTCAAGAGCGTGTGGAACGCTCAGAAGTCGCTGGCTGGGGGTGGGGAGGAAAGGTGGGAGAGCACAAGAGAAAAGGCCGGGATCCATACGCGCAAGACCTTACGAAGGAGAGCCAGGACAAGTTTGTTGAATCTGGAAAGAAATGCTGGGAGGACATGGAACAGCTGCGGCTCGAGTGGGAGCACCGGCTTCGACAAGCTGGAGTTAGTATTGAGATGCACTGAGCAGGCATCGATGCTGGAGTGTTCACCTCGTATTCTCCAAGTAGAAGACAGTAGAGGAGCTTGTTAAGGGCGTGAGGCCATTTCACCACAGTAATCATCAGCACGTAATACAGTACCTTAATTGTCTCTATTCACGAACAACGAATTGTCACCGAGTTCTCGTAAGCTATGCAGGGCATCACTAGCTACCCAGATATCAAGAGCCGTCAATTCCCCTGCGTGCGACAGGACGCTACAAGAGGCAGCTCCACTTCGCTCTCGCTCGCGTCAGGAACGCGCCGCGTGGAGATAATTCCTTCGGGTCGAAAACCATCCCTTCAGCCACCCCATGCATCAACGACCCCTCACAAAGGCGCAAAAGTAGTTGTGACAATGTGACAGAAGGAAGCCCCTCGCGCACCTCGTCTCATCTCTTTCGTGACGGTTTTCGTGATGGACATGGATGCGTCTGCAGCCCGACCGGGGCGTCAGCGCCGATCGTTGGGAAAAGCACGAATTCGACCAATCGGAGTGCAAGGTGTTCGTGAACCGTTGCGTCGGGCCACAGATCCGTTGTGCCCCTTCCTCGCTACTGCTGCAAGGGTCTAGATGGGGGAAGGTGCGCCCCAGGTAGATGTGAACGAGCTGCTGCCCGACCACTTCTTTCATCCCTTACTATCCTCCCAGTCCTCGTTCTGCGATCGCGGTCTTCCTTTGGTTTTTGCGCATTCTTCGAACCGTGGTTGCTGTGACCGATGCAGGTAGCGCATACCGCATTGCTCTAGTGACGCGGAATTGCCGTGCATACACCGCTGTTTATTCTTCACCAACTTCACCTCACTTCACCGCCGGCAACATCGTGACATGTGAAGTGAGAGACGGCGGCGACAAGCTTCATACCCTCGACACAAGAAATGGAACCCAAGAACGATCCGCTCTCGAGTGATTTCCCTCCCGTTTTCGCACGCGACACTGCGTTTCCCTTGTCCTCTCAACTACAACGATTGCGACAAACTTCAACCTGAAGTCAGACACGACTCTCACCGCGTTCCGATCCGACGCCTTCTATTCTTCCTGCTCAGTTGCGCGACAAAGCGCTTAACCACTGTGCGACCAAGTACATGGTGGAAGCGAGACCCTGGGACCACTACATTGACGCCAGCCTTTGACCCTTCTCGAGGACAAAGAGACGGTAAATGGCAGGATAAAGAACAACCGCTTCTTTATCCATAAGCTCACCAGGCACCAAGCACCGCCCTATCCTTCTATCGTTACACTGGACAGCATATACTTTTCTACCACCGAAGAAATGTCGTCCTCCCCTTCATCGTCACGAGGCTCAGCGCGAAGCACCTCGCAGCGACCATCGACACCCGACCAGACACGACCAGCGGTAAAACGCACCAACTCTGCCTCAGTCGCGCCCAAGTCCGAATACCTTCGCAATGCGCTGCAGGCTCGCAGGGCGCAGAACACACCTACACCCTCACCGCTCGATATGCGGCTTCCTCCACCTGCTTCCAAGCCTTACGAGGTGAAGCCCAAAAGCACCTCGCCAGACCTTTTTGCCGAATTCGCCCTCTCTGAAGAGCAGACCGCGCCCGTGTCACCGATCCGCCGACGGGGACCTGGCGACATCGGACCGCCTCGCTCCAAGACAAGCCGCGAGTTGACGAAAGAGATTGAAACGCTGAAGGATAATCTCATGACCTCCAACATGCGCGTTGAGCTACTCAAGAAGAACAATTCAGACCTTCAGCACTGTGTAACAGAGTTAAAGGAGCAGGTTGAAGAACTGCAGCCGCTGGAAGAAGAGAACAACGAGCTACGGGTCGACAACAACCACTACAAGCTTAAGATGCAGGACATGGAGGATGAGGTTGCGCAGCTCAAAGATGAGAACGACGACTTGCGGAAGTCCAACGAGGAGATGCTCGCTATCAATGTGGAATGCTCTTTACACTGGGAGAACCAAGAGCTTGCCGTTCAGGAAGCAGCCGACACCATCATTGCACTCGAGACTGAAAAGGCTGCACTCGCGGTCGAAGTACACAAGCTCAAGGAGCGAGTATCAGCTTTGGAAGATAATGGCTCTTCGATAGCCAGTACGCTTGTCGACGGAAGCCAACGGTGCCCGTCAATCGTATACAGCATTGACGAAGCGCGACCTTCTACAAGCCATTTCGACTCGGACTACTACAGCCAGCCAGACTCACCTCAGATCAAGAACAGCAGAGAATCTATCATTTCGATCACGCCCTCTGAGCGCTCCAAGAAGTTCCTCGATCTGACCCAGGAACACAGGCGGTCCGCACGAGATCTTGCGAAACGCATGTCCGCCGCGTCACTGAAAGCTTTGAGGTTAGGTAGCCCCAGTCCAGCACCCGCGGTCCCCCAGGTTCCGGTGATGTATCAACAACAAATCCCCCGAATCGTAGAGCAAGTTGCGACTGATAGGCGTTCCTCGAGAACTCCAAAGCGCTATCGTGATCGCGCGTTCCCACAGCAGCCTTTATTGGATGCCCTGGAGATGTCACCAAACACCACGGGAGCTGCTGGAGCAGTATCACCACGTTCGCCGACCCATCAGTCGGACGGATTGAGAGGTCTGTATCGGCCAAATCGACCCAACAGCAATCGATCTTCCAACCATACCCGTTCATCGTCGAGCGACGTCAAGGGCCCCACGACATCTGCACGGCCTAGGAGCCGCCAACCGTCCGGCACAGAGGCCTCGCCGCGCGTTCCGTCACGAATAAGTAGCAAGTACGCACACACAAGCAACTCCAGCGAGACGTTGTCAACCCGCGATCACCCGTCTTATCGCGACCTGCGCAACCCCCAATCCCGGCGCCAATCCGAGCCCGACATAGGCGCTGAGGACACCGCCCAGATGGGCTCAGAAGAGTGGGCTTCCATGCCCCCTCCCCCCGTCCCTACCCGCTCTTCGCTCGTCTCCGTAAGCGATCTAACATCCGAGGTAGATGCCTCGGACAAGGACCGCTGGTGGAGGTCCATCGACCGCCTCAACCAGCCCGCCACTTCACAACAACCCATCATCCAGTTCAACGCCGCTCGTCCCATCGACGCACAACCACAGCAGCCCCAACTTCCCCTTTCTCCTACTCTAACCAGGTCCAAGAGCCATGCGCAGACGCTTCCAGACACTCCTGGCCGTCCAGCAAGGCAAGATGCGAGTGGTATCTTCGCCGAATGGCCGAGATCTGTGACGAGGAGTGATGCGAGAGCTACGAGGACGCAGCCTGGTACACCGGCTACGACGCCGTATGCGGAGAGGGATGTGCTGTTCAATGGGAGTGAGGATGCAGATACGTTTCTTCGCAAGCTGAAGGGGGCTAGGAGATGAGAATGTGTATAGTATTCTGACTTTTGATTCTTCATTCGCGATTGGCGTGGGCGGTGATTGTCTTTCATCTCATCTCGCTCTGGGTTCAAGGCGTTTTTATAGGGATTACTCCGCGAGGAGGTTTGATTTTCGGTCGAGGAAGGAATTAACCTGTCTGAGGTCGTTGAGACGGCTGCGGCTGAGGTCGAAAATGTAAGAATATACATAGTCAAGGCTTCGTGCAAACGCTTATGGCTAATTAGTCGTGTTCTAATATACGTTCCTGTCTATCCTCGAGTTCTTGGTGCAGCAAATATTGTAGTTCCATGAACGCGTAATGATCTCCAGGCTGCATTATCACGCCCAGTACAAAGCTTGATAATATCGTGAGTATATTTACGCACGCCGCATTCTATACTACCACGACTTTTTCCCTCCCATACATCATTAATTACACCGCATCCATCCCTCCTACCAGTCACTCTTATCCAACCACCCCACCAGCGCCGCATGATACCTCTCACTATCCTGAATCTGCGGACTATGTCCCAAATCCTCAAACTCCACCAGCGCCGCCCCAGGAATCGCATCCGCGGTGCGCCTCCCTAGCACCGTGTAATTCCCCAACACCCGCTGCACCGCAGGCGGACTCCACGCTTTCCCCAGCGCCGTGTTATCCCTCGTGCCAATCACGACCAGCGTGCGCGCCTGTATGAGTGGAAACTCATGCACGACGGGCTGGTTGAGCAGCGCCTCTGTGACGGCGGCTTGGTTGTACGCAAAGACTTCGCCTTCGACGGGCGTTTTGTACAGCGAGACGAGCATGTTGACCCAGGTGTCGTACTCGGGTTTCCAGGTGTTGACGTAGTATGTAGCTTGTTGGTAGTTGCGGACTGAAGTGTAGTTCGTCTTTAGTTCGTCTACATACAGCGAATCGATGGTGCGGTACGGAACGCCCAGGGCTTTCCAGTCTTCGAGGCCGATGGGGTTGGTGAGAATGAGGTGCGAGGTGGTGTTGGGGTACATTAGTGCGAAGCGGGATGCGAGCATGCCGCCCATGGAGTGGCCGAGGATCTTGACGCGTGGGATGGCGAGGGCTTGGAGCAGGGATTGCGTGTTGTGTGCGAGTTGTTGGAGGGAGAATTGGTAGGAGGGGGGCTTGGAGGACTTGCAGAAGCCGATTTGGTCAGGGATGATGACGCGGTACCCATGGGCGGAGAGGCGGCGGGCGCTGTCTTCCCATGTTGCGGCGCAGAAGTTTTTGCCGTGGAGGAGTACGATTGTGTTGGTTTTATTAGAAGTGGTGTTTGTGGGTGCGACGTCCATGTATGCCATCGAGAGGTTGAGCTGCTGTGACGAAATTTTGTGATATTGAACTGGCCATGGGTACGTGTAGTTCCACGTGCTGGGTGGTATGACCGTCACTCCGGACGCTGCCGTTGTGAGTAACGCAACGAAGATCACCGTGAGTTGCATCGTAAGCATACTTTGCGATGTTGGGCCTGGAGCGCGACTGCTCGTTGTTAGGACCGGTTGCCCGTGTTGTTATATGAGATCACATCCTTGTCATCGGCTGCATGAAAATACGCTTGCCAATCTATTGTCCCGCCCGCGCGCGCATTGCTTCCACATTAGCCATCCGATCTTGAACGGGTTCCTTGGCCGATGCTGCAGCCTTGTGTTTTATCCTCCAATGAGGTGGAATCTCGACCAATCTTGCCCGTGCGCTTCAACACCTTTTGAGTTTGTCTGCCTATTCTCGCCCATCGAAACGACTATTTCGGGAGTATTGAGGATGATGTGTGTACCTCCAGCATACACTATCACGGTGCACTAACAATGCCGTGTGTATCTTCAACACTCGTTTTCGAGTACTCAAGTAACCACATCTGACTCTTCGTGTGATAGCAGCCCTGTGCGCTCAGAAGAGCTATGCTCGACTCTCCTCCAGAACGGTCTTCCAGCCCGGCTTTCTCTCCAAACCTCCATGTGTCTTGCGCCAATGAAGCCCCAGTGCCAAGTTAGTCCAGTGATAAAGCCCACCGCATCATTCTTGAAGGTCAGCAGTGCAGCAACCGTGACCAACATCACCATCCATCGCTCTCTCCTTTCTCGCTCATCGAGCTCCTTGACCCGCTTGCCATCCCATGACTGATCTCGGTCCAGTACTCGGAGGTCTCTTGCGTCAGTGTTGACACTCTCACCCACCTTTGCAAGTTCGACTCCGGCAGCGATTACAAGAACCCCAAGCAACGATTTGGGTATGCCAGCAAGGATGCTGACAATAGATCCGGACTTCCAGAAAGCGATGACACCAAGTAAGAATTTGATGGAACCGAGGAAGATGATACTCGAGCCACTACGTGCGCCGAAGCGGTATTGACCAGCAAGACCACCGGAGCCGTGGCATGCAGGCATCGCACCAAACCAACAACCGACGAGGTTGATAATTGCTACAGAACTTCCGAGTTCTGTTACAGTTGGTGCAGAGGGATATGGAGGTGACGGGAGAAGATCAGATGCGAGCGCAGAAGCTGCGATGACCGAGTTCAGCAACGTTAGGGGCAGTTGGCCAAGAGATGCTGTTGTAGTCGCTTTCCAGAAATCCTTTGCCGAAGGATGAAGGACAGGAATGGAATTTGGCGGTATCGAGAATTTGTTGCTAGGGCCTATGATAGAGAGGAGTATTCCAGTGCCAAATACGATTATGGTATATGGCAACCTCGGGTATGCGAATGTGAAAAGCAGCAGAACAACAGCCGCAACCGCCCAGATGAGATTGTCGCCCCACCATGGTCCCGTCCATGCCAAGGGAAGAAGCATCTTGGATCCAGCGCTCAAGCATAGTGAAAGACCTGCTCCCACCTGAATGCCCTTGACGACTGGAATCGGCGTCACCCGATTCGCCCAGTCGAGCAGCGCTGTGACACTGAACAGCCCCACCAAGCCCGCGACCACCAAACCAGCTGCCGCATTCTCTTCAAGAGTGAAATTCCGCGCTATCGCAACCGCCGCGATCGCTTTCATCGGCTGGACAGGAAGTGGTAAGCCAAATGCGACGCCCGTGAATATGTTGGCGGCTCCAGTGAACAGCAGCGTTGATGGTAAGGAGATCGAGTTCGTAAGAGCAAGTGCAGTCATGAGAGGAAGCAGCGTCCCCAGATCTCCCAGTGAGCCAGATAGCTCGGCCAGTGGTTGCGATCTGATTGTATCGACGTTGTGCCTGTTGACGCGTCGCAGCCGCGGGATAGGATTCGAAATGAACGGCATCGCGCTTTACAAGCCGCACAAAAATCCAAAGGTAGAGAAAAGAGAAGAGAAGTGAACTAAGGGCAGAGGTATCTTGATAACAGACTAAGGATGAGTGATTATGGAGATGCTCGGAACCCGGAGATGACTAGTAGCGCCATAAGCTCCACGCAGAAGACGTCACAAGGTTGAAATCTAACCTCGTGCACCCACACCAACGATATGGATAAGTCGTGATAAGGATCGTGACGTGCCGCGCTCGTAAAGCAACGAACGGTGCTTTTGAGCGCAGCAACCGACAGTGCGGGCGGGTAATCAAGAGTCCAATCCTCGTTCGGGGCAGTGCAGACGGGGCGCGAAAGCGCAAGTATGGTGACACAGACAACTGCACGCCGCATTCGACGGTCGAGCAGCGACCTTCTCGATCAGGCAGGTTCGGCAACGTGGGCGCAGAAAGCGTGCATGCAAGGGCACCGGTGTGACACGGAATGGGGTTAGAAGGGGCACCGAGGGTAACTGCGTTCAATGGTTCACAGGGAACCTTCTGCTTAGGGAAGGTTCGGGTAATTCTTTGTGCCCAACGTTGCCCCCTCCAAGGGCGATCGTGGCGATCGGACGGACACCAATGTGAATGTGCGCGTAGATACGATTTCCTTCTATCGTTGCAGATTCTATATGTCTTGCACTTATCTCAACATGCTCTATCGTGCGCCTCTAGATAGGTGTGGCCTTAGACTACGAATTCAGCACATTCGCACCGCCTCCTCCTCTCAGCCTCATCCCAGTGCGTCCACACGCCATGCAAGAGCACAACAAGCATAACGAACAGCAGGATTTTCGTACCGACCTCCGTCCCTTCGTCCATCTCCTCGTCCACAATCCCAATTCCTTTCTCCTCGTCGTGGATACTAGCCTTGGCCAAGCACCCTCCGGCGGATCCAAGAGTCGGACTGCTTGGAGCTTGTGTGCTAGTTTGTGCTTGTCAGGTTTTTGTGGCGGCGTGAGGTATTTGTAGCTCTTCCGTTCGATGTTCTCCTCGATCAATGTGTCAGCATCAGACTCGTCTGAGTCTTCTTCATCTTCATCTTCTTCTGGGTCGCTATGGCCATCCACGGCGTCCTTCCAAGCTTCTCGTTCTAAGGTGACTATGTATGGTGGCTTCGAGGGCATCGGCGTGATTAAGGTCTGCCCATTCTGGCCCAAAGTCCGTCTTCAAGTCATTCGCTTTCGCGTATTTTTTCATCGTCACAGGCGTGAGTTGAGGTCGCAGTTGAGGCTACAATTGGTTGACGTAATCAAGAAAACGGCGTGTAACGTGATTAGGCACGAGATGAGTACTTCACGGTGAGAAAGGTAGTTGCTGCCTGCGTGATTAACCTGAGCTGGGCCGATCGCGCTGGCGGCTGGTGGCTGGCGCGAGCTATAAGAATTGCGCACCCGCCAACGTGATTGCTTTGCCTCTTCTATGTTACTCTTCGAAACTCTCCTCTTTCGCCTCTTTCACTTGGTTCTATTGTCATCTTCGTTGCGGGTCTTGCTTAGCATGTTTTGTTCACACACACGTTGCAATTCACCACTACACCCAACATCTTGCAACATCAGCATGTGAACTATATATAATTAATGAATGCAGATCATTCCATCATCAAAAAAACATCACCGGCGTGTGTAATGATTCGGAGGGGTAGAAATGCATCAAATGACACCTTAGGGTCCTGTTGAGCCAATCCACGTTTAAGGCGTGGATTCGAGCGGCAGCGCGCCCTAAGTTCTGAGATGGTGTATTTCTTTTGCTATTTTATTCTTCTGTTTGCCCGTATTTGCACCATTTTTGCTCACACCGGCATATCCTCAACGCGCTATCGCAGTCATATGACAAGCACAATAGTATGATCTGGAATACCTCAATAGATATGCATATTCACTCTACACTGATTCTATGTCCTTGTAGCCATCAGCTACCACTATGCCATGCTCACTGCGCATTCCGTTTGTACCTCAAACCCGTCCGTTTGCCGCACCACATGCCACCTCTTCTGCCCCTCCTCTCTCCCTCTTGCTCATCCCCATCCACACACCACACATTCCACATCCAAAGATCTTCTCCAACCTCGCCTTCCACGGCAAGCCTGCGCCGGCAGATGACAGCGCCCAGGTGTGCTGCGCAAATGCACTCGCCATACAAATCTGGGTGGAGCTGACATTTAGATAGCCCCAAGACAAGAAGAGCCTTGCGCTCAGAGATACCATGGCGAATTGGGAGGTCGATTCAATGGCTGACCTCATTCCTGCTTCGATTTCCCCCCTCGTCAAGAAGTCCTTTGGCGAAGGCAGTTTTGGCACTATCGCCGCGCGCACCACCATCGAGGAAACCGATGCGCCCGTCTTCGCGCCGCCGGAAGAGTGGTCGATGCAGGTAGTGCAAAAGCTGCACCTTCTCAGCCAGATGACCAGGGGCGATATACCTTGGGCTCACCGTGTGTGAGTGGAGACAGTGTACTATGGGAGTGTGGCGTGTGAGCTGATGATGCGATGTAGTCTCGAAAGGTGTGTCTTTGAGAGGCACCAGGGCATGAAGGGTGCGACAGTTGGGACGAAGGTGAGGGAGGTTATGCCGGCAGATGTGCGAGGTGCGATAGCGGAGGATGGGGGAGCCCGGATGTTCACATTGAGACACGGGATTGAGATCATGGGCTTCATGGTGCTGTGTGTACCTCCAGCACGCACTATTGAGTTGCAATGACAAAGGTGTGGATACCTCCAGTATGATACGTAGTCCTACTATAACTCCTCGTACACCCACTCATCGCCCTTCCCAGTACCGTTTCCAGGCATCCACGGCACGACGTACATGCCCATGCTCACAGCTCCATCTTCCAGCAATGGTATCGACTCACCATCGACGACTTTCATTGCCCACATGATGATTCTGACACCCA
Source organism: Ophiobolus disseminans (assembly GCA_010093685.1). NCBI lineage: Eukaryota > Fungi > Ascomycota > Dothideomycetes > Pleosporales > Phaeosphaeriaceae > Ophiobolus > Ophiobolus disseminans. The sequence goes on from MU006219.1 coordinate 933,173, forward strand.
AGTTCTCCGTCTTCTCACGCACCAACACAGGCCATCTTTTCCTCAGCGAGTCTCCTCCATTTTCAAATACCGCGCCGATGTTGTCCAGGGTTTCGGTCACATCCTCGTTATTGCCTTGATCAGGCAGCCGCAGGAAGTCAGAGAGATTCTCGTCAACAAAGGTGTAAGTGTCCGCATCTTCAATGCCGTCCTCTAGAGTCGGGAGCGGGTACTTGTCGTATAGGGTGCGCAGCCACTTATCGGTCAAGCGCTTTTCGGGGTCTTTGCAGGTCAAAGAGTATGCGACAAGGCACGCGAGTAGGAGCGTCCAAATGAGCCTGTCGTCTGCGGGAGAGTGCAAGCCGTGTTTTACGAGCGCAGACTTGAAGCGTTGGGACTCGATATGTGAGAACTCAGCCGTGAGAGCGGCGAGAGCTTCGGTTGGGGTGATGAGGGCTGGTCGTGTGGGTGGAACCTCGCCTTTGGGGGCGCGGATACGATCGAGTGCTGACTGCAATTCGTCGCGAACTGCGTGTATGATCTTGGCTTGGCCGTCCCTATAGATCTTCGCGTATGTTTGCTTGTCATTCTGCGGTTGCTGTGAGATGGAAAGCGGCAATGTTTGAGCGCGCTGTGAGATCGCTTGATGCAGCAATGTTAGCACGTGCAGCGTGAATCTAGGGCCTGGACGTTCGATGTTGACGACCCCTACGTCGAGGTCGAGAGACAACAACGTCTGGATGAAGAAGAAGTGCACGATGTAAGGTGGTATACCGCGGAAAAAGGGTACACGGTTCTCATATCGACCAAAAGGATGTCCTATCGCCCGCAGAAAATGCTGCTCGGTGTTTGGGTCCTTGCTTAAGAAGTCCGTGTTCATGCCAAATGGCACGTTCTCAGGCTTGAACAAACCAGTCTCTTCTGCGTACTGCTGCAGCATAGGTAGCAAAGCCAGCTTCAGCGCAAACTGCTCGATTGGATTGTCTGCGAGACAGAACCCGTACCCAAGCAGCAGTTCATCGTTCTGTTTGGGGGCATAATTGTTGAACAGCTCCTCTCCGGCTGTGAAGGCCTCGTTGTCAAGTAGTTTTAGAGTGAACGATGTCTTCGGCTGAAAGTCCCACTCTACCTTAGCGGCCACGGAGTGGTTCAGTATATCTACGACTGGGAACAGCAGCGGCACTGTCTCCTGACCCGGGAGCACATGCGTAGAGATAAAGGCGCGTGAGGTAAAAATTGTGGCTGCCCATAGGAGAGAGTCACTGGCACTTGTTAGTCCATGACATGACGAAGCGATGTCAGACTGCGCAGAAGAGTATCGCAACGCAATGAACCGCTCTGTTGATGCCTTGGATGGCTAGAAAGAGGATGTCAAATCTAGTGCTGACTTCGCAACGACACGACAGTTGTAGTGCATGACTATCCAAAGCGTCCAAAATGCCACTGGTTCAGTACAGTCTGAGCTGATCAACTTACAAAGTGACTTCGTCAGCCAGTGCTATATTGGACTCTTTCATTACGCTCAATGCATGCTCCCATTGCTGATGGTACTCCCTCTTTCTGTCTTTGGCAGCAGGCGCAAGGCTAGTGCCCGCCAAGAAAGCCATGTCTTCATCGTGGAACCAGAGTGGCGTAGTCATGCTCTCCGGGCCCGGTAAGCAGCGGATATAATTGTGCCATGCTGAGTCTTCGCCGTTCTGTTGCTGCTCAACCAACAGAAGATATGTCAATATGTGGTCAGGTATCGTACCTCGACATTGCTGCAAGGGGCTGTCGATATGGAGAACCTCTTGCTGTTGCGGGTCTAGGTTCAGACAGGACAACGTAAGCTTGAGCGGACAAGTCACCACGGCCGGTGAGCCCAACGGCCTCACAGCCTGCATATGGAAACCGCGCGATTGGGTGTGTGCAATCCGTACATCGGGACTGAGGCGGCCCCCATGTTGGGTAAACCAACGCAACAACTCTTCAGCCAGTAGATGCGTACCGACATTCTCGTCTGGCTGTCGATGAGTTGGAGTTGCGTTGACAGAAAGCAAAGGCGCTGCTAGTGACATGATTACTTGAGGCTCTCGTCCGTAATGACGCCTCCAATAAGATGGTGCTCGGATCGGAGCTCAATTGCGCCGAGACTTTGGGTGAAAAGACAGACTTTGATGGCTTGTTCAGCTGATCACAAACTCTTCGGCTTCGGCGGGAAAAAATGGAAGCGGCGCGGGATGCGGAGCGCGACGAGGCCGACCGATCGGAGGAGAGCTGAGGCGCCGACACACAACGAACCAAGGGCCAGCAGATCGTGAGGTCGAGAGGGGTTACAGAAGCCGAGTGCCTGCAGTGCAGTGGTGGTATGGGCGGTGAGGGTGGTGATGCTTCGGTGGCACTTGGCTTGGACGTGGAGTGCTCCCACACGACTATCAAGCTTTGCGTGAGCTGCTTGAACAATACCAAGATGCTTCAACTCTACAGCTACACACTATAGCCAATGCGACTGCTGCTCGGCATTCATACTCGACCTGCCTGGAACAGCATGGCACAGTGCATGCAGATACTCGAGAATAGATACGGTATACGGCGTGGCTTCGCGGCGTCTCTCCAAGGACCCCGAGGCTCCGTTCCTTCCCCACATACCTCCTAGCCTAGCCACGTGAAGGTCCGAGTTCATGACCACACGGAAGGATGCGGAAGTGATATCTTGGATGCTCTGCTTGTGCAGCTGCTCTCCCAGAGTCAGCGCACATTGCAAAAGGCTAAGTGGGAGTGAGCAGCGTCAACAGTGGCGTCGGTGGCCGAGCAACTGCAGCTAACACGACGGAAGCGGTGCTAGAAGCGAGGGGCCAGGCGCCCCAGGCATGAAACATGCGAGATGAGCCAATCGTGCCCGCCCAGGGCTAGCCGGATGCGTCTTTGTCTCGGTTTGAGCTTCACGATGCGCTAAACGGCACGGGGACGGGGTGGCACCACTGCCGAGCCTGCCTCGTGCATGTGCAGAGAGCGGACGAAATTGCGTGGTACAGGCATGGGGAGGAGTCTGGCTCTTGAAGCCGCTCTCCGCCGTCCATTTGCATGTCTATGCTCTCTTTCACGTTTGCTTTCCTTTCGCTGAAACCATCATGGACGAATAGTGGGATGCCAGGCGCAGTCGACGACCGGACCCCTGTATTGTTCAGCTAGCTGTGGCTTGTAAGTCAGCCCTGGCGTGTAATTATTCGCGACGGGGACACCAGTCCTCAAACTCCAGCGCACAGGTCACAGGTCAGCCATACACGATCAAAAGGATCATGGCTGCCTCTGCGCTGACCTGCGCTCCTTCGTGCTCGACGCTGTGTTTTCCGTGTGTACTGACTCCTGCCCCAGCATGTCGAGCCTCGCACCGTAGCCACTGGAAGAATGCTGGACATGCTCCTCACAGCTGATGCCGCCCACAAGCACGGCAACGAGCACTCCTCAGCGCCGCGCTCCCCCTCCGCCCTCACCACCAATGGCTCCTTCCTCGTCCAGATGCCGCTTGCCATCATCGGCTCAGTGCTCCGCTGCCAGAGCCCCACGCCATCTCCACTCACTCCAGACCACGCCCACCCTACGAGCAGCACACATACTGTCGTCGCGCCGCCGCAGCATGCGAATGCCATGACGGCCCCTCCCGACACGCCCCTAGCCTCTCCCGCTCCCTCACGGCCCGCGTCCTCTGGCAGCAGCGCTGTCGATGGAGAACCGAAGAAGCGCGTCCCTCGCTCCAAGACGTCGTATCTCTACGCCCGCCCGCCACGCCCCGTCGAATGCCGCCCCAAGCTGCACATCCGCCCCAGGGTCCTCCTACAGCTCCACGAGATCGTTCCATCGCAGCGCCCCAAACCCGCCTACGAAGTCGTCCCGTTTCCCCTTCTTCCTGCTCGATCCACCCGCCGCCTTGCCCGCGTCTTCAACACACGGGACAGGCTCGGGGCCCACGATCTCCTGGTAGTCAAGGCCGAAGCATACGACAACAAAGACGAAGCCAAGTCGGAGGATGACCGCTGGGGCTCGAGGGAGGTGGTCGGCGTCATCTGTCCTGGGAGGACTGACAAGGCCGCGACGGAGATCTGCATGGACGATGGGATGAGTCGGTGGGAGGTGACTGCCATGCCCAATGGAGGATTCGAGTTCAACACCACCGATGACCACGGTCTGGCCCTCAAAGCGCGATGGGTGTTGAAGCCTGCACACTCCCGTCGCGTCTCAGCCATGTCACCAACTGCACCACTCTCGCCAACCCTTGGCCCTGCGCAGGACGACAGAAAATACACCTTCAGCACCATAAGCGCAAACTCTCGACGCCATCCCATCATCGCGACCATGACCCAGACACGCATTGACATCATGGACTCGTACTCGATGCCGTCTGCAACATCGCCGCCAACGCCGGGTTCCCTGCTACATTCGCCCGCACTCACGCCCGGGAGCATCGACATGGACTCCTTCATCTCCGACGACCGCTTACCTATCAACACCGACGATGCGCTCCGGCGGTTTATACTGGTCACTGGCGGGTGGGTAGCCTCCCAGCACTACTGCACATCGAACCCCTCGAGCCAGCCTCCCACTCCCTCTCTGGAGACCTCTGCTACCTTTCGGCCGTGTAACAACCGTACCGTTTCTATGTCGTTTCTCGACTCTCCGCGCTCGGCTTCACCTGCCTCGACAGTAGACGAGAACCGCCGCTCGCTTCCTCGGCTGCTCAGAAATGGCATAGACCGGCTCCCACGCAGCACGAGCTTCACCGCTGAATCCACTAATCCGCCTCTCTCGACCAAGAACACTCCGAATGCGTCTCCGGTCCAGAAGACACGGTCGCGCCGCGCAAACTCGACTGGCAACACAAACTTCTTCACTATGAGCGGTAGCATGCGACGGCGACATGGGCTTGCATTTGAAGGTGAAACGCTTCAAGAGAGCGAGGAGGAGAGACAGATCAAGCGAAGCGTGGAGTTGCTACGCATCAAGGAACTGGTGCTGCCAGAACGCCCTTCGTCCGACCTCCCTACAAACGAGAGCAACAAAAGACCTGTCATCACGATCCCTACGCATATCATTACCCGTCCCTCAAACGACATCCCCACCGCTCCGACGCCATTACTATCGCCGCCCCTCCTCTCTCCACCCTTACCAGACCCTGAAAGATCGCGCAAGACACAGTCCGCATACAACCCCATCACGACAGCCGGTCTCTGGGACTCGGGCGTGACGGAGCGCCCTGGATTGAAATCACGGCCCACGAGCATGTTTGTCATCAACGAAAAAAAGAAGAAGCAAGAGCGCAAGCGCGAACGCAGTAAAACCAAGGAAGACAAGAAGTTCCAAAAAGAGCGCTTCATGGATGAAAAGGACGCCATTTCGCTCAAAATGCAGGGCGACTGGCAAAAGTTCAAGACCTCGCTCAGGGGCCTGTTTAAAAGGGAGAAGGCTTAACTTGATTTTTCTCGAAGTAGAGAGATTGGCTTGTGTTCATACCTTACGGCCTTTCTTCTTGGTACTGATGAGCATGACGGACTTTGGTCCCTTCTGGCGTTTTTTTTTTTTGACATATCCCCATATCGCTTCTTTGTTAACATTAGGCTGGCCCTCCCAGCCGTATCTGTCCTCGCATATTCCTCTTGCTTTCCATTGTATGTACATCTACCGCACCTCGGTTCATGATATTCGCCACTAGTTGAGCGTTGAAGCGAATTCAATACCCTATTCGTGTTCTATCTGGGACCAATGAATCGTTTGCGTGTTTGTCGGGCATGTGTGTTGCGTTCTCGCTACGTGCTTGTGCCTATCGTGGATAGTGTGTGGAGCAGAAGCATGTCACTCGTGTCGTGCTAATGTCTAGTGTCGTCAATGTTTTCATGTCCGATCCTCCGTCCCCGTCTCCGTTCTCCGCCGCTCAGTCCCGTCCATGGCTTTGCAGTCCAAACATGCGCTGGCGCTAACTGGAATTTCCGACTTCCGACTATTCGGAAACTGTGCAGGAGCTTGACGCTACCCAAAGTCACCAATGTAACCAGATTGAGCATCCAGCATGGCACTTGATCCCTCCCATGTCGAACTTAGCGACGAGCGATACAGTGCTTTAAAAGCACTGTAATACATCGGAGACATGCAGGTTTTGTTAGAAGCAAAAAGCACCAGCAACATCTCCGTGCCCACGCCTTCTCTCACGACTAGTTGTAAGTAAAGACCATGCACAAACACATTCATATAGAAAAACAAATTCATTCTATGCGCACCTACGCCCCTCTCATGAACTAAAGAACTGCTCGAAACACGACTCCAAAACAAAGGAGAAGAAGAAGAAGAAGAAGAACAGCGAGAAAAGCGAGAAAACAAACGCTCATGCCATGCCGTATCCTAAAGCCCATCTCTTGCTTAAAGTCAATCAATCTCGTGCCCAAAGCCCATCCCGTATCCTTTCAAACCCTTGCCATATCCGCAGGCACACTTGCCGAGCGCGCCAGTGTCGGTGAAGGCACAGACGCAGTTCGCGGAGGCGGCGTCGCTACGCGCTTCTCTTGTGCATCGTCTGCTTTGTGATCCTGCTTGCGGAGCGAGGCCTTGATGCGAGATAAGAGAGATAGTTTGCCTTCTGCAGCGACAAGAGAAGGACCTTGAGGAGTCACGCTCGGTTCTTGTGCGTGCTCGAGATTCGGCGGCGTGGTCTGCGGTACACGGTCATTGTTTTGAGCGGCGTGCTCGTTGGGACCATTGACGACATCGCTGCTGGGCTGGGTGCTGTGTTCGGGTGCACCCTCCACAGCGGAACGAGGATCTTGAGGAGTCACTTTTGGTACCTGTGAGTTTTCGTAAGTCGGTGGCGCGACCTGCGGTACGGGTTCATCACTCCGAGCGGCGTGCTCGTTAAAGCGATCGACGACGTCGTTGCTAGGTTCGGCGCTATGTTCGGGTATAGGTTCCATTCTGCTGAGACGGCGGGAGAAGGCATTTGTGTCGTTTTGGGGAGAATCAGGCGCGGACTCTAGGTCTTTGGTAGGGGACGAGAGCTTCTTTCTGCGGGCTCTGACGATGTACATGTAGGCTAATCCGGCTATGACAGAGCTATGTTCCAGGTCAGTGGCATGCGTGTACAAGTACATGGAAGTGGAGGGAGAGATGTGTAGTATCTTGTGGATGTGACTGGCCGAAGCTGACAGACTGCGAAATTGTTCAAAAGCAACTTACAATAAGAAAAAACCACCTGTGGCTGTCCCACCGATGATCACTCCATAATAACGAGTCCTGACATTTCGACTGCGAATGGTGACTGTTGGAGAAGCCTGGCGTCGTGGCAGATAGCCAGGCTTGCGGGAGGAGGCACCAGAAGTTGACGTAGGGACAGGCGTTGGGGTTTTCGTGGCGGTGAAGACCCCAATGAGCGGTTTTGTCGTCGTTTTCGTCGTTATCTGAGGCGCTGGTGGCGGATCTTGCGCCTGCGGGGTGCTTTGGGGTGCACCATCAGGCTTCACAGCAGGCACAGAAGCTAGAACCGGAGTCCAAATGCCATTGTTGACAACGCCTTGCCCTTGTTTGATCGCAGCTTTCTCGTCCTCCGTGCACGAGTCTGAGACGTCACGGATCCAGCAAGGTTGACTCGGTATGACTGGTATCTTGTTGCTGCGTGACGATGAGTCCCGGATTCCTACAGTGCCGTGTGTAGAGAGGTTAATGTTGCGGCCTGTACTGAGGTCGTCGCCTTGAATGATGCGACTGAACACAGTGAAGGCAGTCTCAGGTTGGTATAATGGGACAAGATGGCCGGCATCGAATATGCGTGAGAAGGATAAGTTGCCAAATTGTCGAACATGGCCACCAACGTACGTATCGTTCACGATAATGTCGGCGTAGCCTGCAGCTGGAAAGGCGTCGCTGTAACTGGGAAGAAGACGAGCTAGCTCTAGTGAAGCATTCTGGCCTCCATACCAATTGCAGATGATGTCCGCATCGCCGTAAATTAATGCAACTCGGATACCACGAGCAAGCAGTTCGGAAAGTGCCTTCAGCTGGGTGCCTCGAACAGCGTCTCCCACTAGGACCGTGGTAAGTAAGACGTTAAATTGAGATGAGGCAACGCAACTCACCTTGGGCGAAAGCATCGAAGACTGCCATGCTGGTCTGTGTGAAGTTGACTTGGGCACCGATAGACTGCATGACTTTGTCTGTGTTCAGATACTCCTGATAAGCAGCGCTGGGGGCAGCATCTGGCGTAAGACGAATGTCGTATGGGCTCTTGCCGGCTTTCTTGTAGAGAACGCCAACATCGTGGTTGCACGCATCCAGTGCATCGCGGCAAAGCTTGTTCGTTGCCGTGTCGAGGCCAGAATTCTCGGGATCTGTGATATGCATCCCGTTGCGGCAACTAGCAACGAGGCCTCGACAACCTGTGTCGGAGTTGAGCGTCGAAATGGCATTTTGATACGCCAGCAAGTCGATGGCAGCAATACCGTAAGTGTTGTTGCGCAAGAAGTTAGCAATCGAGATAGCCTCCGTGACATAGTCTACCAGGCCATTGATGATGCCCACTGAATCAAGACGAACCTCCAAGGTATCCTGCGGAAGAATACCAGTCCTACGGCGGTCATTCTGGTCTTCGAAATAGTCGGCAAAAGTGGGACCGTACAGGCCGCCGTAACTCTCAGCGAAGAGGTTCACACCAGCAGGCTCGACAGTAGTCTGATTCGGTCGAGTTCCTGGGTTGTACTGGGGAAATGCTGACAGGAAGCCTTGGAGGAAATGCCAGCATGCTCTTGCGGCAATAGCAGTCGAGTCTTGGGTATTTTCATGCCGACCAGATGCGAAGGTGCCATTAGCAACACGCCATGTAGGTGCACCTAGGAGAGGTGCTTGAGGCTGAAGACGGCTCTCTAGAATGAAAGGATGACGAACGGCGAAGTCGACTGAGGCGTTGACACGTTCGTCATAGGAGAAGCCGGTTTGTGTAGGTTGATCAATGAACAGCATATTGGAGCTACGATCCCAACCAAAAGGTCTGGGCTGCGTGCCATACGTACCATTGAGATGCTGTTTCATCTCGCATGGTCCTAATTCCTGGAATAGTCCAACCATACTGGAAGATCCGGGTCCACCGCTGAGCCATATCGTGAGTGGTGCGGTTTCAGGATTGGTACGTGATTCGAAGAACCAGAAGAACGTGTTGATAGAGTAGTTCTGTTGGTAAGGAGCCAGAGTAAAAGGTGGAAGGTTAACATAGCCGGAGTACTGCTTTTGGCTCTCGAAAGCGGTCGCGCATGTACCCGGCGTAGGCTGTTTATAGGAGATGGTGATGTTGGAATTGATAGGTGACGTGAGGATAGTGTCGTAGGAAACGGGTAGCGGAAACTGCTGAGTAGCCGCGCGAGTGATGAGAGACGCTAGAACGATTGGCGATAGTTGAACCTAGGAGAATGAGTCAGTATGCACTGGCAAGATCGTGGTATATATACGAACCATGGTGTCTGGATTACTGCATATAATATGCAGTTGAACAACCGTCGGTGGCGCGACGTTGAAGTTTGTGTGGAAGAGAAAGAAGCAGTTGTTCTGCGCAGTCTCGTCATCGTGCAAACGGCACTAGCGTGTTATGAGAAATCGCGATGAAGTGAAGTGAGGAAGGAGCTGTTGCGTGTGGGTCATAGTTGCCGAAACGAAGGCTTTGATAGGGACCTCCTGTTATTGTGTCCCTTTTGCAAGGCAGTCGTAGAATGCACTGCGGGTCTCTAAGACTAAGGGTTTGTGAGACGCGTTTAGCGCTGCAGCGCGCCCTTGGGTGAACCCTTCCAAACCGTTACACGAGCAAATTACGACACACAATGTGCGACCATGCGATAACTCGAGCTCGTCACAAGTCCTCTCCATTGATCAACGCCTCTAGCCCTCCTCTTACACTTCTTACTAAACCCCTGCCCGTGCTCACGATTCCTCCTCCACCTACACCCGCAATATCGCTCTTACCACCTCCAGCCTCTCTGTTATCTGGCCAATAGTGGCCAAACACAGCTGGGCTACTTGTGAGACACATGGGCCTCTCACCCATGTGTTTCGTCTCGCCATCGCACCACTCACTCAGGGCGAAATCGTAGCCCTTGTCAAGGTTGCGCATACCGTGTTCGTACATGATCTTGCGAGCGCCGCCTTGAGAGACAGCATATGCTAGGGTGCAGAGTGTGGAGTGAGTGCGATGGTATATGCGTGTATTGGGTGGGTAGGGAGATTGTGCGGAAGTGAGCTGGGGAGGCGGAACTGTGGGATCATTTAGGAGCTTGAGGCGATCTGGTACACTGTCTTTTGCTGTACCATTCTGGTGTGGTGGGAAGGAGGTACCGCAGTGGCCTAGCCAGAGAATGTCCCATTTGTCGCCGTAAGGGTAGTACGATGATGCAGAAAAGGTAGAAGGTAGAGGTAGCGTAGAGCGCTTCGTGAGATCCATAGGATCGATATTCGAACTCGGACTTCCAGTTTCGTCTGTCGATGGAATGTGGACTTGACCTGCTCTATCAGCATTTTTCAGCATATCTGGGAGCGTACGAGCTGCCAGACCAAACGATGCAAGTTGATGTCGCAATTGATGGTCCCAGTCTGCATCGTCTTCTAATATTAGTGCGGTGCTGAGGTTTTGCTCAATAATTCTACGATTTGTCAGTACACCATCCCCTTGTTTATTTCATAGATGACTCAACCCACGTCCGAATGACATTCATATGCGCTCTCCAGCTGCCCAAATTTCCTTTCGTCATCGTTCTGTGGTTGCCTTGCGGATACGCTCTTTCATCGATGCTTGATGCGTTGATGCCATCAATCCATTCAATGGTGGCTCCGGTGTGTGCCGTGGCCAGCATTAGAGAGTCTTTGCGATCAGTACGCCAGGGTGCGTTGATGGCGAAGATTGCTTCAAACTGTGGCTTCATCAGTCGGGCATGCATTGCGAGGAGCTTTGCAACGTTCATACACCCAAAGTTGAGTTGTCGATCCCTTGATCAACTTTCGGATATTGTTTCCTGAAAGTGTTTCGCAGATGATGATCATCAATCCATATAACGAACAAGAGAAAAATCAAGCACAAGGCGAAGAGGATGCATACGCGTCCATAATTCCGAGAGGGCATAGTGTTTCTCGCGAGCCATGAGCGAGTTGCGAAACAAGATGACAATGTCGCACGGTAGGCTTTGAAGACTTAAGTATCTACAGTATCAATGACCAAGACAATAGAAGCAGTAAAGAAATAACGAGCAGTGTGGGTACCGGCGATCTATGTGCGTCGTAGATCCTGCAATACCAATTTCGGCTAATTCGATCGTTTAAAGTGTCAAGAAGATGCAAGTTAGTAAAACTGTCCATACGCATGAACACGAAACCAGAAGTAAGCAGATCCTTTCCCGTTTTCAGGTAGAGAGTGATTGTAAAGTCCCAAGGGCTGGGAAACTTATCGCTGGGTTTCAGCTTCCGGCAACCATCCCGAGTAGATTGGCTGACTGATGTATGGATGTAGTCAGCTGTTCAAAGCCTGATTTGCAAGCTGCATACGTCGTCCCCAACCGCCATAGATCCAGCCTACAGCATCGGCCATGTCGTTGTAGTATGGTTTCCAACCTAACACAACGTCAATTTTCTCTTTGCCAAACAGATCACTCGTATGCATACCTTCCGGTGCAAAACCGCCTTCCTTGCCTTTCAGATCTTTCCAACTGCTCTTCTCGCTCAATCCGAGCTGCACAGCTCGACTTCTTTTGCCTCTGCGTGCAATGATCCTGACTTCGCCTTTGAGGCCTTGATCTGGTGCAGCAACGCGGGAGTTTTCGACGACCTCGTGTCCCGGCTTTGCCCACCAGAGCTGCATGACGCGACCATCTTCTGTCTGCTCATGTCCGATGGCTTTGTCTTGCTTGTCAGGAACAATCATCAATTGTACCTCTGCGCCGGACTCTTCGCCATCTCGTTCCTTCAACAGCGCGTCCCAGGTCTCAGGCTGTGTTTTTCGTTTGCGCCGATGATCGTAGCCAGACGCTAAAAAGTCTGTGCATGGCGTGATGTAGGTGAGCTCTTTCCATGCATCACTTTTCAGAAGTGCTTCGATATCGAAGTAGGTTGTGACATCGCGCCACCCGTCACCCATACCAAATCCGTGCCAGCAGTCGTCCACGACAAGCGTGTCAAGGCAGATGCCAGGCAGAAGCGAGAAAGCATTAGCGGCGTAGTATGTCGGGTAGTAATTTGTTCGTTCAGATGCATATAGCGGGCATGGAAAGGCGCGCACCCGTACATGTCGGATGCGGGTTACGACGCTTTGATCGACAGACAAAAGTGTCTCCAGTAGATTCTCGGTTCCTCGAAAATGCAGAGTGCAGTTCAACGGAAGATGGCGCCAGGCTTCTGCGAATATTTGTCGACAGGTAAGCAGGAGGGCGATACGGTTCGAGGATTCATCGGTGGAGCTGGGGATACTAGCGTGTTTGAAGCCATGTCGGATGGTGTAGCTGCTAAAGAGAAAGCCGTAGATGAGTTCGCGTAACTCCACTGGCAGCGATAGAAGAGCTGAAGGGTCCATGGTAGTCTTTGGGAGGTGGTGGCGCCAGCGATTAACTTCCGTTGGAGGCAGCATTGAGAAGTCTACCCCTCGAGGTGCGGGTGCTGTTTGCTCTGTATCAAGAGCAGCTTCGGTTAATGATCTTGCTTGCCGCAACCCCACTTGTCTAATGATTGCAAGTGTAGCTTGAGACGGCAACCTGGATTGATCAGCGAACTAGTGGTGCAATTGAAAGATTTTGTTGACGGCAGCTAGGCCGGTCACAATCACATGGGATGCGCGGAATATGAGGGTTGCGTGCTCAGCACACGAATGGCCGGCATGTGTTACCCCAAATGGGATGACGTTGTCTTGCAAAGCAGCCTTCCCTGCACGCCACTGCTAGCGCAGAGTTGTATTGGTCGCAGGATGGTACGACGACCGCAAGCAGTGGAAAGATAACGACCCTGCGCATGTCAGTGGTCCCTTGTAGGTACACGTGCACGCCATCGAGGAAGAGCTAGATCCGGCGGAGTCTCGATGCTGTGAGATCGAGATGTTTCGCATTGTGGTTCGCTAATTCAACTTGCGCTATGAATGGCCATGCTTTGTTTTGGGGTATCGTCAATGCGCATCCAAACTTCGTCATTCGCAGCTCCTCTCCTACGGGGCTCGGAGTCCGACCCTCGGTCACACGCACGGAGCCCAGCATTTCACCTCTCAATCGGTCTTGACCCTCCCGCGGATCCGTTGTTGTTCCTCTTGGAGCTTTTTCTGCTGCCATTGCCATTCTACCAACACGGGCAAGAACTGCCAAAGATCGAACTCTGGCCACAAACACTTGAGGAAGACGATGGACGTATTTTCGTGACATTGCCAAAGCATGAAGTCACTCAAGCGTTCGACTCCGGAGGTGCGCACCAGCAGATCTAGGGGCGGAGCATCCGCCGTCATCATATTATCGGTCAGAGTTTGGGCACAGATAGACTCAGGGTCCAAGAATGTGACGTCCCCATGCGACTCGTCTTTCTCGGACGAGTTGATCGCTGTCGACGTCGACGAAGAAACCTCGTCCTCTGCTGGGTTGCCTGCGTCTTTTGATCCAGGCGATGCCGACCGCGACTCTGGCTGCTCAGCTCCTGCGTCTGTCTCGTCCCCTAGCATCTGCTTTCGAAGATGTTGGGTTATGTGCGACTCGGAGAAGGCGCGTTTTGCCGGCGATGCGAGGTTGTGGATGGGTGTGCTGTACGTTTCGACAGTCTTCATGACAGCTGTGGTGATCTCGTCGCGCGATGTGTAGGGAAAGCAAACGTTGAGAACGGCCCTAGGTGGTGTCAGCAGAGGCCCCACACGCTCTCGACTCGTGCATACTTTTTGTTGTGGGCAGTCATGGTGACCGCCTTGTCGACCGCCGCCAAAACATCCGGCTTCATGAGGTTGCGCTGTCCCAGAACACGGATCGATGCGCCGTAGCGGTCGAGGAGGGCACCATGCTCGGACAGTTGCTCCAGCTTGACCTTGGCCATGGTCATGAGCGCGTCTACCTCGTGCCGGGAGCGCTTGAAGTTCTCGATGCTGAATGCATAGATGGTAACCACCTTGACGCCGGTCTTGTAGCAGACTTCTAGTATCTGGGGGCAAGTCAGCTTCCATTGTGAGCAGCTGTATAGGCGTGCTGCATACCCGGGCTAGAGACTCGAACCCCAGGTTGTGCCCTTCTACCGTCTCGATGTGGTGGTTCCGGGCAAACCGCCGGTTGCCGTCCATAACAAATGCGACATGCTGGGGAACAGGCCCCTGCTTAAGAGAGCCGATGAGAAGTTCTCGAAGCTGTCTCACTGTCCATGCGACCGGCGGTGACGTCGCGAACCACTTGTGTATGCGCGAATCGTGCAGCGACCCCATGGTAGGATTTGTTGAGGTACTCGTTCAGGTGTATCGCGACTTGTAAATGCGGCAGCGAGCGGGTTGCAACGCGGAATCTAAGACGCTGCAAAGTACAGGGACGCAACAAGGAAACAGGGTGTCATGAATTAGGCTGCATGCTGTATAAGATTACCGTCAATGGCAAGATATACGTAAGAAACACAAGGCGCTCTGACGCGGTTCCAAGGACCGCCTCGGTCGCTCTTCCCAGGACTGTGCTGTGGCGGTGTGGCTTGATGTGTTGGGGGCTAAGCCCGATCCTGCCCCTAGCTTCTTCCGGTGCCGACAGCCGACAATCTTCCTCCGAGTCTCTTTGCCGCGTCACTTGCTCTCGTACACTCCCTCGATCCATCTCCGTTCGTCATCATGGTCGACGACGAGGCACAGAAGGATGTCGTGCTTCTCGCCGAGCAGGTTGCCGAAGGCTACGCAGCACTTAACGGGGAGTTTCAGATTCTGTTCCATCAGCAGAAGCAACTGGAGAGCAAGCTGTCGTGGGCCAAGCAGCAGGTTAGTCAATGTCTCTCTTTTTTCTTATTCCATTCTTGTGATGAGAAACCTTTAGCTCTAGACCTGCAGCTGCATCGCAGCTCTGACAGACAACAACCACAGCATACCTGATCTTGAACCCTTCCACCTTTCGCTACAGCATCATTTGACTAAGCAAAAGCTGACCCCCAACAGTACCTAGATCTATTGAAACGAGTTACACCTAACACGCTCTCCCAAGACCATCTCACATTCTTACAAGACCTCGAACGTGTCGGCGATGAACAGCCTCGGCTTCCCTTGAACCTAGTCGAACAGCTGGCGCAATGTGATGATGTAGAGCGCAAGGGTCGAGCAGTAGTCCTCAGACAGGCTGACGTCGCTGCGGCCAATCTTAGTGCGGTGGACCCTGAAGTGAAAATTTGGAGTGGCCCCTCCGCGGACACATCGACGACGGTGCCGCAACTACAAACAGGCACTGATGTGACTTCGCCTCTGGAAAAAGACTTCACAATCGCAGGGACCCCCAGTAGGCTTGGGTGCCCTTTTGCCTCGACTAGCGGCAGAGGAAGTCCGTTGGCAACCCCGCGCAGCTCCACCTCACGGCTAAGTCTGCGCGGACGTCGTTCCAAACGGCCGTCGTTCACCGACCCCATACGGGCGGAGATCTGCGGAAACATTGCGCCATCCACTGAACCGTCCGTGGCTGCCTCTGGGTCTGCAGCTGTCTGTCCAATACGTTTCCTTGACCAGCACGACCCCGAAGAAGTCGCAAAGTACTTCGAGAAGCACAAACACGAGCTGCCACGGAGCCACGAAGTATGCATCACCCGATTTCAGAGCAACCAGGAGAGCATCGAGCAGCTGGACCGGAAATACGGCAATCTGGTGAACATGATTCAAGGGCTCGGCCAAAAGCATCAGGCATGGCTCCCAGACGAGCCAGAAGATGCCATTGAAGAGGAGCCGGAATTCGGGAGCGCTGATGGGCGACAGTCCCGCGAAGGCATTCGACACACATCATCAGGACAACGGTTAACACGTCTCGAATCTATCCAGCCCACACTGCCAATGGCCGGTGGGAAGGCTGATGCCCGCGTAGAGAAGTGGGCCACGGCCGTTTCGGCAAGCTTACACGAGGACACACCATCAGTAGAGGAAGCATCGGCAGATCATGGTGTGGACGAAGCAAGAACTGCTCAATTCGACCGTCCCATGAAGGAGGTTAGAGTCGGAGAATCGCCGAGTAGGCCATGGGGTATCACCATTCCGCCCAAATACACAGACGGCCACAGCTCATCATCAGTCGGTTCTGCTCCAACTGCATCCCCACCGATGCCTCTCACAACCGATCACCCGATTGGCGAAACGCCGCAGAAGTTGGGCAAGTGCCCCTTTGACCACCAAGCCATGGGCAAAACACCCGAGCACAGGTCGAGGCCGCCGGCGATGCCTCAACCACAGCCACTGACAGAGCCCATCACGCCTCGTCCGCCACTTGCAGAGCCCATGTCTCGTACAACACCTGCAGAAAGCCGGGCGCATGCGCAGCCACCGAGACCAGAAACCAGAGCTCCAGAAACCAGAGCTCCAGAAACCAGAGCTCCAGAAACCCCCACACATGTCCCGCAGATGGTGTTCAACGGCCCCGTTTTCCTTGGGTATCCACCAGACCAGCTCCTCATGCTGTTACAAAATAGCAATCTGGGAGCTGCGCTAAGATGAGCAGAAGCGTTTTCGTTGACGAGGTATTGTATTGTAATCGCAAGGTAGGCGCCGAATGACTGTTTACGTGCGCTTCATATTACTGCTCTTTCTGCCGACCATGTGCCTTCACCCCATGCGTTGTTGTTCATATCTCTCGTTACTGATCGACTGTCGTCAAAACTCTACGTGCCTGTCTCCATGCACCTGCCGCTGATCAGTCGCGGACCGGCAGATGGTCTTTGCTCATTTCTGCTTCAGATCTGTCATCCACGTCCTCACAGCCTTCGCACTGTCATGCGCTGCTCGAAATACTACTCCACGTCAGCTGCTGCAATCTTGGTCGTACACGGTACTCGTACGTTGCCGCTCATTTTCATCCAGGCCACGCATAAAGTCCGCACCCTCGCCTAAAGCGCCACGCGGGTTGTGAGCTTGATCGGCTATTACCGCAGCTCTAGCTTTAAAAGTCTGTCGATTGTCAATCAGAGATCACTTGCGTGACAGACCGCAGAAACTTACATCACTTAGCACCTCAATCATCTCTTCCTCCTCGAACAACTCCAGGATTCGAGCGCCAAGATCATAGAAGTGCGGCGCGAGGGCTCGTAGATCGACAGTCCGAGGGTCAGCTTTGAGGGCATTCAAGACACGCGGTGACAGGGCGGAGGGCGGATCGAGCGTTACGAGAGAGGAAGTGTTTAGGCTCTGACTGTCTGATGGTCAGGCAGGTGAGAATTGGAAGACGAGGCAGATGTAGATACCTCAATGCAAGCATTTCCCCAAGCCACAGCGGAAGCTCAACTTTGGAGCCTTGCTTCATGTCGCCACTCATGTTGCCTTCGAGAAAGCCCAAGCCGGGCACGGTGAGCTCAAAGGTACAGGGCACTTTTTGCGCATCTGTAAGGATGGCGTCGATGTCGTAGTACGAGCTCATGATGCGGGACTACTGTAGTGCATGCGTTAGAGACTGTCTAGTTTCCGCTGACAACAGCGTTTTGAGCTGCAGTGGCCAGCCTGAGGCATCGACGTGTCGCGTACCATGTAGCCAGCCTGCAGATTGTAACAAATATGCAAGGGAGATGGGAGGAAAGAGTGAAAAAGACCAGACTTTAGTCGCAGTGGCCTGCGAAAGAGGCAAAATTGAGTTGTCGTTTAGTGATAGAATTGGTCCGCTTACCGTGGTGTCGCCTCTCTTGCGCGTCGATGAATGCCTGGAGGGACGTTGGAGGATATTTAGCGCGCGTACTCGCAGCCTTTGACTTGAATCACGATTGCTTTTTCTTGCAGCGCGTTAAGGAGCTTCCTGCCACTCAAAGAACTGATTCCGCGTGTTGTCCGCACTTTCACACCTCGAGGTTGTTGACGCGTTATCGATTAGTTAGCTCCACACCTAGCCCGCTGTAGGTGAGGTGCTCTAAGCTCCGGTACGAAGCGTCGGGAGCTCGCATGAACGACAATTGCGATACTTCACACTTCACCGTCCAGCGCATTCAACTAAGCATCCAGCTGAGCATCCGTATAGTACGTCTTTGCCGACCAAGCTCCACACCCGCCCGCGTGCTGGCTGCACCGGCCACTCACACCTCCCCCAGCCTTGCAAGTCCCGGGCATTACTAACAAACGGTGACACAGACAACAAGCTTCTGCAGGCTCGAGTGTGCTTCGCTGTATTCTTTGATGACTGGCAGCTTCGAGTATTCCCCCACCGCGCCCTAGGCCCGCTTTCCACTCACACCCACGGCCCCTCAACTCAACGGCACCATGGCGGGCAACGACCGAATATCACAGCTCATGAGCGCCCTCGACTCGGGCTCGGGCCCCGATATCTCCCGTGCGACTTCACCTGGTGCAGGCTGGCGGCCAGGGAACGGCACAGACGAGCGCAGCCGCCCACGGACGTTCCCGTACTTCAGGTACCTGCCGTACGAGACGGAGGAGCACGGCGAGCGCGAAGAGAGCCTGAACACGTGCCTGAAGCATCTGTACATTGCAGTGTCGGCGGGAGACTTCGCTCCGGGCGCAGTGCACTGGACACGCGAGATTCGAGGATGGCTGTCGCTCAAGTTCGACCTTCCCCGCGCCACGAGGGTGAAGCTCGTATACCTCTACTACGAGCTGGCGCTCGCTCCTGGGCTGGACTACCTGGTCGCCGAGCGCTTTGCGAGCATGTTCATGGTACTGACAAAGTGAGTGCACAAGACTTTGATATAGTGGTCAAGGGCACCAACTGACAGCTGACAGGCGCAAACACTATCTCCGCTTCGGCAAGGATATCGTCCTCGACTGGCGGCCGCTGTTCCGAGAACTGAAGCTCTTCGTCCTCCCCTCCGAGTCTGGCAGCGCACACCCACCCAATGTCAAACGCAACATCAGGACGCTGACCAAGATGTGTACCTTCGCCCAGACCTACTTCGACCCCAAGGAGATACCTGCAATGTTCGAGGAGATATTGCCCTTCTTTAGCACCTCCTTCAGCGAAGGCGCGTTCGTGGTTGTAGGCCTGCTGAACCTCATGCTTCCTACGCTACCAGCACCCGAGGACATGCCGCAGTTGCTGCCTCAAGAATATCTTCCAACATTCTTTCATCTATGGTCCCTGGTGAACCGTTCCCGGCTGTTCGACTCACATTATATTGATACGTTTGGCCGATTAGCGAGGGATACCCTGACTGCAGCACATGTGCCCTTCTCGCAGTATGGAGTCTTTACTAGCGAGCAATGCTCGCTGATCTTTACAGCAATTCTGAGGCTTCTCGAGATCCCCGTCGGGCAAGCCACATCTCCCTACAGCACTACTGTAGATCTCGGCGCTGGCTTAGCTGTGATGCTCGAACGAGATCCACGCAAGCATCCCACTTCGCACCAGATTGCTCGCCTCATTGGCATGTCGCTGTCTCCAGCGTGCGCCGAGGAACCTGACTCTGTTCTAAGCAAGCTGGAGGGGCTCATACAGGCAGTTGAGACTTTCTTCCATCCTTCCAACTCCGGCAGCTGGACGAGGCCTTTGGCGCAGTTTGTGTACTACTTGGCGGACTTTTTCGTCTTGCGCTGGAACCGGGAGCACAGTGGCGAGATGGACACACCCGAAGATCGGAAGTTGAACGAAGCAGTCAGGCGGCGGTTTGTACTCTGTCTACGAGAAGTTACCTTCATGGGCATCTTCTCCAAGAGCGACAAAGCCATGCAATACGCCTTGTCCACTCTACAAAGCTTAGCTTACCTGGAGCCGAACCTGATTTTGCCTGGCGCGCTTCAGAAGATCTATCCTGCCATGCAGGGACTTGTTGAGGTACATCGAACCATTTCCTCGATCCGATCGTTGCACATGCTGTCAAAGGTTATGGCAAGAACCAAGGGCTTTCGGTGCCACGTCACCACAGTGCTCGGTCTTGCGCTACCTGGTATCGACGCGAACGACTTGGAAAAGACGGTACACACGTTACAGTTTGTGCAAGGCGTCTGCTACCTTGTGCCGTTCCATGATCTCACTAAGGCGAAGAAGGCGGCGCATGGAGGAGCTAGCAACGACGGAACCTCGACGCCCATGGAAGACGCCGGTGGTGACACAGGGCTTGCTGTGCAATGGATCACAGAACAAGTCGAGCGATTGGAGAGCGCCCCAGGCAACACCGAGATTGACTACGACAAGGAGCTGAGTGACGAGGATGAGGCGATGATTCTTCGATCGTCCACGACCGGTCTCAACGAGTTCCTCATCTCGTTTCTCGGTCGCGTGTTTACTCTTTTGGAGAATTTGCCGGATACGTCCAGGGTGCGTAGTGGCTCTCCAGAAGAGTATGTGGTCAATCACCTTCCCGCTGCATTCACGCCCCTACTTGCTGCCCTTTCACCTGAGCTGTACGATGTTGCGCTAGACAAGATTGCGAACTTCATCTCAAATCATGTGATCCATCAGGCTCGAGATGCAATTGCATTCATCTGTAACAGTCTTGTTAAGATCAATCCTCAAAAGGCTTTGAAGCGTCTGCTGCCGCATCTCTTCGCCGGTATTCGCACAGAGATCGAGGATATCGGCGCTGGCTCGACACGGACAACGGGTACTGAAGTGCTCCCACGCGATCGTGCCCTTGTCTGGAATATTGCTATCTTGAGCATGTGTGTCGTACATGTTGGCGATGCCATACTTGAGTGGAAGGATGAGGTTTTCGAGATTGCAGAGTACATGCAGCAGCGGTGCCGAGGAACCCCGACTGTCCATGTCTCCAACTTCATCCACCATTTACTCCTCAACTTGACTTGCACGTACACCATTGATTATTCAATCTACGAGAAGGACGAGCTCGAGCAGGGGCTATCTACTGAGTCCTGGGGTAGGCAGGTCGATGTGCAGAAACTCAACATCAAGTGGCACTCTCCCAACAAAGAAGAAATTGACTTTGCTATTAAGCTCTTTGAGTCTCACACGAAGAATTCAATGACTGCATTGGTATCGCTTACTTCTTCCGACTCGCCCGTCAAGCGCGAAGGTACCGGCAAGGATTGGTCTGACGATGTATCAAGGAACCTCGTTCTTTTGAGACTCATCATCTCCGGAATCTCGGTCTTGTTCGACGTACGCCACGATCAGGTCTCTGAAGACAGCACTTCCGAAGGTAGCGACTCCGACTCCGACTCCGACGCAATGGACACTGAAGGTATTGACGATGACGCTGGATATGGGGAGGCTGAAGACGAGGAAGTTAAGCCGACATTCCAGTATGAGTCTGGATACCCGCTGCAGCGCGGTGACGAAAACTACAAGCTCATTCACGAGTTGCGTCACAATGTGGGCGAGGTTCTGCACACAGTACATCAATTCCTCATCGCGAAACAGCCTGACGATGTACCGTGCTTCAACGCATTGTACAACGCTTATCGCTCATGGTTCATCGATGTCGGCATCGAACGCTCTGCTCATGTCCTCGATCGAATTGCTAGGCTTCTGGATAGCGATGAGCGCCCCTTCAAATTTAGCGGGCTGAGGAAGCAGTACCCACGACCTCTACTAGTGCGACGCGCAAATGTTTACCACCTGCAGCGCTTGCGCCACAATGCCAACCCCCGACCAAAGACTGAGCTGGATAAAAAGCTTCTTCTGGATCTTGCCGAGTCGAGCATCTCTCTGTACACGGAGATTCGGCGCACTGCTCAAACTGCACAAGAATCGGCAGTCAAGTGCGTGCTCGGTGCTCGTCCGCTGGTCGTCCCACCTCTATTGGACGCATTCGTCAAAGCAGTGGATGAGAGCGACTACCCTCGTATCAAGGGTGCAATGTTCTCTCTTCTCTTTGGTAGCTTGGCCAAGACCATCAGCCGTGACTGGCGTTTCACTCCTCGTTTGATCAAAGCCTTCATTGAGGTGACTGGTGCCGACAAACCTTCAGTACAGAAGCTTGCTACCAATGCCACATTCCAAATAATGGATATGGGTAAGGCCATGGAGCGTATGGTTATTCTTGATAAAGAAGTTATCCAGTCTATCGCCTACGTCATTGACTCGGCGGATGATGCGGTCGTTCAACAAAAGGTTGTGAAACGGCGAGAATACATCAAACAGAAGCGTGCTCGCATCGAGGGCAGGAAAGCGGACCTAACGGAAGAGTTGGTGAATCTCGCTGGTACTGCACACTGGAAGAAAGTCCAGCGTACCGCAGCAATCATTTGCAATCTCGGCATGCGTTACGACACAATCGCTTCTGAAGGGATGATTGATCTCCTTACAAAAGGCTCTATCGACCAACATCCGAGCTTGCGAGCGCTTTACGCGGGGGCTTTGATCGGGTTATTTTCGGTAGTCACAACACGTGCCATTACCGGCCACACCTACGAAGGATACCTGCTCGGCGAAGAGGACCTTCCTGACAAAATTACCGTCCCCACCAAGCGTGACGATCCTAACTGGACCGAGGAGTATCTGTCATCGTTTGCGCAGCCGGAAGCAAAGTACTACGTCGACTTTGATTACCCTGGCTGGCTAGTCTGGAATAAGACCATGCCAGCTTTCCTCCCAAACGCTCCACAACTTGCGTTCGATGACGTCGAGAAGGGCGTGCGCGCGAAGATTGCGAAGCATCTTAACCGTTCTTGGTTCTCGAACTACTTCGCATTCATGAAGCAGGAGCCTCGTGACACTAGTGCAGATCGTTTCCGCATGTCGAGCGCCATGTTGCTCACTCACTCGTTTGATCTTGTCTTCTCTGGCCTCACGGAGGCAACATTTGAAGACATCAAGGATCTCACACAGTCGGTTTACGCTGATGGAAGCGATAAGCACCAACACCGCGCAACAGCCGAAATCATGGCAGCGCTTTTGTCATGCGCACCAGATCTGGGGGCCGAACAGCGACAAGCGGTCTGGGAATATGTGTTTCCGATCATTCGCGGTATCTTCAAAGATGGCTTAACCCCAGAGAACTCAGGCTATTGGACGACGTTCTTGCATGTTGTGCTACAGTCCAAGGATCCTAGACGTGGCTGGCCTCTGGTCGACTGGCTTGCGAGCTTCCGTCTCGACATGGACTCCAACGCCGCGTTCAAAGAGAGCTCAAAGGTTCATCTTCTCACCCAGTGTATCTGCGATGCTGGTTGGCACTTCCGTCTCGAGAAGCCAATCCTGGAAGATTTCATGCAGCACCTCGATCACCCATACAAGGGCGTACGTGAAGCCATGGGTCAGACCATTGCGAGCATCTACCGGACACGGTATCACGAGTCATACAAGGATGTCCCAACTCTGATCAAAGCGCAAAAGGATGCTTCCTCTATCGGTGTCCGTCCGTACGAGCCCTCTGATGAGTTCAGTCAGACTCTTACCACTGTTTTTGATCGTCTCGAAGCTTGGCGCCACCAACGTCCCCCTGGTCAACAGACGCCCTCGTCATACACATCTGGTGGTAAGACAGTTTTGCTATGGCTTGACTCTACACTGTCCTCCTACGAGTGCACATCGTTAGTCAAGTTCTTCCCAGATGTGTTCATGGAGCAGCTTCTCCACATGATGGACATCAAGGAAGATCCCGAGCTTCAGTCTCTTGCATACCACGTCTTCCGGCATTTGCCTAACATCCCACACCGCCAAGGCGAAGACGCTGAGTTCATCGCTGCTCTAATTCGTATCGGAAGTAGTGCGACCAGCTGGCACCAGCGCCTGAGGGTCCTGATCAACATACAGGTCCTCTACTTCCGTCGTCTGTTCCTTATGAGCGAAGAACAACAACAGAAGATGTTCGATTGCGTGTCGGGCATGCTCTCAGATGTTCAACTCGAAGTCCGCATGGGTGCTGCCACGACTCTATCAGGAATGGTTCGCTGCTCACCCGTCGCGCTGCGTGACAGACAGGTGTCCACACTCAAAGACCGCTTCACCAAACAGCTCAGCAAGAACCCACTACCAAAACGTCGTCTTCCAGGTACGCCAACGCCAGAGCAGAGCAAGCTTGTATTGACGCGTCATGCTGCTGTTCTTGGCTTGGGTTCGCTCATTCACGCATTTCCATACTTGAGCCCGCCTCCAGCGTGGTTGCCGGATGTGCTAGCGACGTTGGCGCGCAAAGCAGCTGCCGACCCAGGCATTGTTGGAAAGAGCGTCAAGACGGTCTTGGCAGATTTCAAGAAGACGAGGCAGGATACTTGGCATGTTGATGTCAAGGTGAGTTCATGCTTACTACTCACGCATGGGATCCAACTAATGAATGCCTAGGCCTTTGAGCAAGAACAATTAGAAGACCTGGAGGGCGTGCTATGGAAGAGCTATTTCGCATAGACAGCTCAGGATCGGACGGATGAACGGGCTTACAGGTGTACGATATGCCGGCGAAACGGGACACGACTTTTTCATCGTTCACGAATGTATGCTAGCATGAAACGCATAGGCGGCGTTGAGAATGGATCTGTCATCAAGAATGTGCTTACTCAGAAAACGTTGAAGTTGTCTGTCGCTCGGGTTGACTTGCCGCGAGGATTTAAGGCCGCGGCTACCCCTCCCCCACTTGAGCTGCTGCAAGCTTCAGGTACCGGGTGGTATGTTTTGTGCGTACTTGCATCATAGAACTGCCACTTTTGACCTCTTAAACAGCTGATCCCCTGTGCCTGTTTCAATTGGCGTCATCGACGATATTCAGCATGCCTTTGACAATCCTCTCAGATAGCGACGTCCGCCACTTGCTCCTACAACTCACGAAGCAAGACATACTCGACCTACAGCAATCACTTGCAGACGCGCTGCACTACTATTCTACAGCGACAGAGGAAGATACAAGCAATGGCTGCTCATCATCATACCAACCACTACGCACTTCACTCAAGCGAGGCGATGGGCAGACCACACTCCTCATGCCCGCGAGCAGGTGCTATACATCACTTGATAGTGAGGAAGTCGGGCTGACATGCATTCCAGCAACGATGGCATGGGCGTGAAGATCGTAACAATTGCAGCCCCAGACGACAAAACCTCCAAGTCCAGACCCTCCGAAGACACCGCGTCTGCCGCGTCATCCCTCTCCTCGCTCTCAGTGTCCCAACAGTCGTCCAAGTCGTCCATACCTCAACAGTCGCTCGCAAGCGCACAATCCACAACACCGAAAGGCAGCCTAACCCTCTTCGATAAATCGGGAGCCCCAAGAGCATTCCTCAACGCCGAAGAAATCACTGCCTTCCGCACCGCCCTCGCAAGTACAATGCTCTTTAAGAAGCGGCAAAACGTACACGACGTGGTCGTCTTTGGCGCGGGAAAACAAGCCTACTGGCACATAAGACTGGCGCTACTCCTGCGCGGGCCCGACATCCACCACCTGAACATCATAAACCGTGACTTCGACCGCGTGCACCACCTCCTCTCAACGCTCTACGAACCCCACGAAGAGCCCCAAACCTGGAGCCCAGACTACGTACCAAAGTACCGCAACATCGACGTCGACACCGACAACGAGCTAGCCCGCCCAAAGATACAGATCCTCACTCCCAACCACGGCGAATACGCGCGGCTCCTGAAATCCACTATCCGCGCGTCCAGCGTCATATTCTTCACTACGCCCTCGACGTCACCACTCTTCCCAGCTGAATTCCTCACGAACGCCGAAGGCCGTAAGAAAGGCCGGTACCTCGCGGCCATCGGGTCCTACAAACCAAACATGATCGAAATACACCCAGATATACTGCGCCAGAACGTCGCGCCCGAGCACGGACACCGTCATTTCCACAAGCATGCTGCGCAGAGCGGCGCCGTGGTGGTGGATAGCGTCGAGGCGTGTCTCAAGGAGGCGGGCGAGGTCATTCAGGCGAAGCTCGGCCCAAATGAAGTCGTTGAGATAGGCGAGCTGCTTATGCTAAAGAGAGACGCGGAGAGGAGGAGGCTAGAGTGTGCGGCTAGGAGGAGCGAGGAGGGGCTGGATGAGGGGGGCGTGGAGCTGGGGGAGTGCGAGAAGATTAAGAAGAAGAGAAGGGGGAGTGGGAAGGGCGATGGCGAAGGGGAGGATAAGGCGCATAAGAGTCTTATGGAGTGGTTGCAGAGAGGGAATGTCATATATAAGAGTGTTGGCTTGGGGCTTATGGACGTTGTGGTTGGGATGGATCTCGTTAGGCTGGCGGACGAGAGGGGCATTGGGACGAAGATTGAGAACTTTTAAGAATGGGTTTCGTCCCTATGATGGTCCTTTGTGGAAGGAAAGGGATGGAGAGTCTTGCGAGTGATACAAAGCAAATCAAGGTTCGATTTCCGTGAAGCATGAATATGCTTAGGACACCCTTGGCAACATTTTATGCACCACAGTGGATACCTAGTACACGTGCAAACATGACTGCTTCATGATGTATCTTCGCGCCCCACATCGTCATGCAAAGAGTGTCGGGTAGGAGACAATGAGCAGTGACAGGCACGTCACTCAAAGTGCACAATGATGAGAATGGCGTGTGTTATCATGATTGATTCTAGTCAATGCAGTCTTCGTTGACCGCTTTTAACCCTCCTAAACTCCGTGGTATAAACCGCCATGCAGAGATAAGAGACACGCCATGAACCTCGTTAAACCATCACACACCATCAGAACCCGCTTAGATCTTGATAGCGCTCTCGATAGCCTTCCTGCGCTTCTCCATGCGAGCGTTGGCCTTGGCACCCATGATACCACCTCCCCAGTGGCGCGAGGCGTCCTTGTGGTGTGACTCGAGGTAGCCGTCGTTGACAGCGGAGACGAGCTTAGAGAGGTCGGTCTTGTCCTCGGAGCGGACCTCGGTGATGGCAAGAACGGCGGCAGTCTTCTGGTGAACGACCGTGCCGAGGCGGGCCTTGCCCTTGACGATAACGTAGGGGACACCCATCTTGCGGCAGAGGGCGGGGAGGAAGACGACGAGCTCGATGGGGTCGACGTCGTTGGCGATGAGAACGAGCGCGGCCTTCTTGTTCTCGACAAGGCCGACAACGTGGTTCAGACCATATTTAGCCACATATGGCTTCTTGGACACATCCTCCTTCTTCTTACCCTCGGAGATGGCGGTAGCCTCTTTTGTCAAGCGCTCCTTCTTCTCGGGCTTGGTCTCGGGGCGGTACTTGTTGAGCAACTTGAATGCCTGGGTGGCCACTGTGTAATATAAGCACTGTCCTTCGCATTTTGCACCTTGTGTGACGTACGGTTGCGGTCAGCAACGTGCTGGAACTGGGCAATCGCCGGGGGAACCTTCAAGCGGAGGTTGAGGATCTTCTTCTGGCGCTGGAGGCGGACGTATGCGGGCCATCGGACCATGCGGCCGAGGTTGCGCTGAGGTTGGATGTCCTGGATAGTGTCAGCCACTGCACGTTGTGAGAGAGAAAGGCGAACGGTACCTGGCCAATTCCATAGTTACGAGGCCTCTTCTCTTCAACAGGGTCAGTACTGGTCGGCTTGTCCTAAAGATATGGCATACCGATGAGAGGGTTCTGGTATCGTTAGAGCGTGCGCCGGTCTGGAATGGGGACAAACATACCTTGGCGGCCTTGGACTTTCCACCAGCCTTTGCTTGTGGGAATGGGGCCTACATAAAGATACGAAGTCAGTTTGTTCCACGTTCAATTATGAGGGTGGCCACTTACAGGCGCCGCCTTCTTTCCAGACTTCGGTGGCATCTTGAATTTGTCGAGGCTGTCATAGAGAACACAAACCATTAGCCAATGCTCTAACTTGGTTCTCTCTCAATCGACAGAGGAATCCCATGAAAGATAAGCCGATGACGCTTCTCCATTTGCAGATTTCCTCAGTCGACCGAGAAAGTGTGTCTCGTAAGAGCAAGAACGCATTGCTGCAGTTCTAAACTCTAGCCATATGTATATTCGACATGCTCCACAATAGATACATGCGATCGCTGTGCTCGAGAGCAAACAGGTGGGTGTGCGCTTACCGGTTGTTGTTGGCGGAGGTCGACAAAGTTGGGGTTGCGAAGTTCGAGAAAGCTGCGCTCGCGAAATTGGACAGTGTGTGGAAGGAACCGAGCTAAGACGCTTGGCGACGCCCCACTCATCTGACCGCGGAGAAACTATTTACCGGCCGCCCAATCGTGACGCATCAAGCACAACACCAACTTCAGACGACGATGCTCCAAGATGAATACGACTGCAAAAGTCAACAAGGAGGGACACGTGAAGCAGCTTGCCGTAGTCTTCTGCATATGGAAGGTGTTGCTCCTTACTTTGGCCGCCTTCTGCCCGGGACCTGGATATGACACCTCGGCACTCATACTCCTTGATCTCAGCATCGAGCGACACACAAGTTTCTCTCAAGCACCTCTACATGATCGGTTCACGCTCAATCTCTTCCGATGGGACTCAATATACTTCGCCAAAGCTGCTAAGAGGTATAAAGTTCACGAACAAGAATGGGCTTTTAGCTGGGCATATTCCAAGTTTATTCGATTCATAGCACAAGGTGAGTGCAGTGGTTCCATGGTGTCAATGTTGGTATTGACTCCGAAGTGGGCACTTCTGTCGATGCAGACCCCCAATTACAACGGTGCATTGTGGCTGGAATCGCCGTCTCCAACTTCTGCCACTTCCTCTCCGTGCTTGTCTTGTATCGTCTCCTGACCATTAGCCTGCGTTCGCCGCAACGGTACCAGATTGCCTACGTGGGGGCCGTTTTGCATGTCCTCACACCAGCTTCGCTGTTTCTCTCGGCGCCATACGCGGAAGCACTATTCTCTCTGCTCAACCTGACTGGCATGCTACATTACGCTCAATCGAGGACCATAGCTCAAGACGCGCTTCCCAACATCTGGGAGGATGCGTACAAGCTGAGCGCGGGTGTGCTTTTCGGGCTAGCTACTTTGATGCGTAGCAATGGCTTGCTCAGCGGCTTCGTCCTTCTGTATGACGTTGCGAGATACTTGCCTGAAGTCGTCTCAATGCGGCTGACGGCGCATGATTTGCGGAGAATCATTGTCACCTGCGTGTCAGGTAGTTTCGTTGCCCTGGGATTTGTCTGGCCCCAATATCTAGCATATGCGGAGTTTTGTGCCCCAAATCGCGAACCCCAAGGTCGACTGTGGTGCATGAGCACCGTGCCCAGCATTTACTCGTGGGTACAGAGTCATTACTGGTAAGTACATATCCATTGAACTACTTCTCTATCTCACTTCCGCTAGGAACGTCGGACTCTTCCGCTACTGGACTCTTCCCAACCTTCCTCTTTTCCTCATGGCCGCACCGATGCTCTGGTTGTTGCTCGAGTCTAGCGCAATGGTGATCCGCAGCAGCTTCCAGCCACCTAAGCGTGGGCGTCCTGTACCCCAGCCTGGTGTGACTGGCGTTTCCAAGACCACCTCACGTGCCACGCACTGTTTCCCAGAACTAGTAATCCCGCAGCTCGTGCTATCCATAGCAGCAATCACCAGCTTCCATGTTCAGATTGTCAATCGGATCTCTTCCGGTTATCCAACGTGGTATTTAATGGTCGCTACATGGCTTGTGCATGGGTTGTCAGCATCTAGCAGCAAGGCGAATCTGCAGCAGAAAAGTCAGTGGATTGTGCGGGGTATGATCGTATACGCGATTGTACAAGGCATGCTATTCGCGAATTTTCTTCCCCCAGCCTGAGACTTGGATAGCGCCAATACAACAACCACGAGTGACTGTCTAGAGTTGTTCCATACTAGCTGCGCCGATTCCTGCAGCTTGTCGAAGCAGGCGGTATGACTTCGAGGCCCAACATTTTAAAGCCGATCCCAACGAACGGCTTGAGCTTACCCATCACAGCTGCTCAACTACCAGCATACAACGTCACTCTTTGCTCGGTTCCCCGGGCTCTCGCCTAGCTCTCGTACGCTGCACGACGTGTGGAGCAACCTCCAGGATTTCTCCAATCTTCGAGGTGTTTTTATCTAGTTCCTATCCGTTTGTGCATCGTTAGATCTACAGTCAAGTATGGAAATGTTTTAGAAGGTTCCTACTGGTCGGTCTTCACGAAAGACATGGGACCTGAATGAATGGCGAGAATGACCTAATGTCTCCTACTATGTCTATAACGATCCAGGTATCGTTGAAGCCGCCACTGGCTACCGCCATTATGCATGCACGACTGTGCAGGCTATCGCTCATCATATGTTAGTAACGACCACAGCTCTAGTCGGCTCCGGAACGCAAGAGAGAAAGCTCTAAGGCTAGAGAGAGGCGCTAGCTTGTACCGACACAAACCTATCTGCTAGAGGCCCGAATCCATGTGTTTTCTACCCCAGTGTAGTGGCGCGTTGAATCCGGTCGTGTGGGCACTGGCATTTGCTGGACTGATATTTCGTTGTGTATGCTGCCGATTGATGGCTTTGTTTTGACGTCTGACACTTCCACTTTGGGCGCTCTTACTCGTCATTCATTTGTCCGCAGCTGAGACCGAAGCACAGCTCTCAGACATAATATGGGCCGTCGAGCGCATGTCTTAGCCTCGCCGTTACGCGTGACAAAGCTTTCAGCGTACCTGCATATGCCAAGTTCATATATCGTCCTCTCCGCTAGCCTGCGTCACACCAACTAACACCGGCACAACGTCATGCTGTGTGTTGTTGCTCGAGTTACTCAATACTCGATTACACGAGCCGCCACGATATTCGATAGTCGATGCAAGATGCTGCACCTGGATATTCATGGCCCTGCGGTGGTCACTTCTCGGTCGAGCTACTGTCAGATTATCATCATGTTTTTCCTCGTGGTCACTGGCGCTCTCGTAAAGCTCATGATAGACTGGTGCAAAGCCACCACTTCAACGGTTTTTTTAAGTTGGCTGGACTCGCTTCGCCCGACTTGCGAAGCTAAGAACATATTCATCCAAGCGACTCTGGTACAAGGTCATGCAAGCACGCCACTTTAGTAACGGATGTATCCATCTGGAAGGAGGGTCAGGAATAAAATCGCTGCGAGACATGATCTGTGGACTGAGGTTACCGATATCTGGGTGAGCAATCTACATAAACTGACTGCGAGGCCGCTATGGTCAGTACCGGAATCACCGCTGGTATTCACTCGTTCAGACAACCATGAAGCTCGTGGCCCTCATTAGTTTATCCGGCGCATCACTCGCCCTCGGAGCGCGACTTAATGCAAGGCAGCAGGATAATTGCTTCCGCAATAACTGTTATAATGCAGTCTGGGGATCCAATCCTGACCTGGTGCCTTTCCCAAACGTCGTTGCCTGTCAGAGGCATTTGACGACAACTGAGATTATCTATCCTCTGTAAGTCCACATCTGGCTAAGACATGAGTTCATGCTGAACAGTAAACAGCGTTACAAGTACTTTTGCACAGGTCACTCTTACTACGACTACCACCCCGTGTCCCACCGGCTCGGCCACTCCAATCTTGCCTAGACTATCCGGTGCTGCACCCAGGGCGACGACTGCACTCACATTGCCTACTGTAGTTGGTGGTGATGCACGAGTCAAGGCACGCCAGCTTCCGCCGCCTGTGTCTTCGTCAACAGCGACCACCTTTGGCCCCATTCCGACTTCTCTTCTCGAATTCTGCGACAATGGAAACTACAGGAGTGCTTGTCTGTGCAAGTCAAACTTCCTTACCTCGGCCTCGGTCACGTCGATGAGCACGGTACGTGATAGGTCTACACTGCTTGAATTGGCTCAGCTAACATAATCCAGACGGTGACAAGATACATAACAGCTACGTTCACGAACACTATCGTGACCGGTACATCCTGTCCTGCACCCTCCGCTATACCCACAGCGACGAGTTCTCTACCGTTCAGTGGCAGCTCCAGCATTGGCACTTCGTCCAGTAGTACAAGTGCTATCAGCTCCGTGGAAAGCAGCACAGGTAGTCCAAGCTTCTCGAGTACTAGCGCTAGACCGACTAGCTCTGCTAGTAGTACAGACACGGCTTCTTCTTCCAGCAGTACGAGCTCCAGTTCTGTCTTCAGCAGCTCAACCGCAAGTTCTTCTCCAAGCAGCACAGACACGAGCTCTTCTATCACCAGTACGGAATCAAGCTCAACCGTTGGTACTACAGTATCGAGCTCTTCGGCATCTGAGACAAGTTTCTCATCAAGCAGCACGGAAACGAGCTCTACATTCGGCAATACAAGCACCAATTCTGTTCTTCCCACTTCGAGCACCGGTCTTACGTCCAGTAGCCTGGGTTTCCCTTCATCATTCAGCATTACAGAACCTGCGTCCTCACTCAGTAGCACAACCGCCACTATGTTACCAAACAGCACATCGACGGAACTGTCATCAAGTAGCTCGGGCACCAGTACTCTTTCGGGCATATCTTCCTCGTTCAGTAGTACAGGAAGCTCCACCTTGCCGAGCAGCACGGGATCCTCTTCGTTTTCGAGCGGTATTGGGACAAGTAGCACTGCACTCTCGTCGTCGTTGAGCAGTACGGGAAGCTCCCTGTCGCCGACCAACACTGCGACCCCGTCATCATCAAGCAGTATCGCACCTTCGTCGGGATCGATCAGTTCTGAAACGACATCGGCTAGCAGCACTGAAAGCCTTCTAACCTCGAGCATATCCGCCACGTCCTCGTTCTCTAATAGCACTGCAACGGCTTCTTCGTCGAGCATCTTCGCCACATCTTCGTTCTCTAATTCCACCACATCTGCGTTCTTTAACACCACTGCAACGGCTTCATCATCGAGGGTTTCCACCACACCTCCGTTCGCTAATACCACGGTAACCCATTTGCCATCGAGCAGCACAGCAAGTCCTTCGTCATTGAGCACCACAACAAGCTTTGAGCCATCAAGTAGCTCTGAGTCATCTTCCGCTACGTTGTCTAGCAGCACGGCGAGCTCTTCCACGACCAACAGTATTAGCACATTTCCTTTTACACTCTCCAGTAGCACTGCAACCCCTTCAGAATCCAGTAGCACGGAAAGCTTTTCCTTGTCGAGCAGCACCGCAACCCCCTCATCGTCCGGCAGCATCAGTTCGAGCTTCCCGACTAGCACTGAATTCAGTACCTCGCTTAGTCCGACCGATGTGTCTTCGTCGGTTAGCAGCACAGGAACTTTCTCGTTGCCGAGCAGTAGCACTGGATCTAGTTCCTCGCTCAACAGTACCGCCACATCCACATCAATCATCAGCACGATCAGCTCAGGTGTTTCATCATCAATGAGCACCGCTACGCCCCCGTTCAGCAACACCACCTCTAGCGTCTTGCCTAGCAGCTCTGCCTTGGACAGTTCTACCTCTCTATTCATCACCTCCTCAGCCGTAAGCGCTACTGCCTCGAGCGTAACAGCCTCGACCACCAGCACTAAAAGCGGTTATGTCCCTCCTCCACTCCCCACCCCGACTCCCATCTGCAACGGCAACGGCGTCGCCCTCTGCAACGGTGGCTGCCATGACCTGCGCACCGACCTCTCCCACTGCGGCGCCTGCGGAAATGCCTGCGCGGTCGGCAAGTATTGCGCTAATGGCGTATGCACATCCACAGCGTGCGACTCCAACTGTACATTTCAGCGCTTATGCAACAACAACGGGACGTCAACCTGTGTGTGTGGCAGGGAGGCCGAGGGCCGCGGCGTGTGCTTCGATAGCGCCAAGTTCAAGTGCAATGGCACGAACCCGCGGCCTACTAGGTGTGTCGAAACGAAGGGGTGTCGCATAGGATTCGTGTGCGTGAAGGAGTATTGCGCGTGTAATGGTACGAGCGCGGGTATCTGTGTGTCGACGGAGGGGTGCGGGACGATGGGCGCGGATGCGAATGGGCCGCTGGTGTACAAGGGGATGGAGAAGAAGATGAAGAGGAGTGTTAAGTTGGTTTGAGACTAAAGGAGAAAGATGTTGTTGGGTAGTGACAGTAGATTGAATCGTAGCTGGGTGAATGTGTATGCGTGGGATTTCTTTTCCGGTGTGGAGGACGTAGGGTTATGAGGACTGAGCATTGATAGTTTCCCTTCTCTACAACGAAATGCAACACTTTTGGAGTTTGGATGTTATGGCTTTTGCAATATGAACATGAGTGGCACATTGGGACGATAACTGAAGACATCTCATCCGGTAGACTAGGCGGCAAGGGCGCATGCCATGCAGATCTGGTGCGGAGTAACTTGTGTTAGTCGCCCACTACGAAGTATTCACCACGATCACATCGCATCTAACAAGGCCCACCTTTGCCAGCACGGCACTCGGCAACGACTCGCTGCGGCAGAGATAAGATGAACGTGAATTGTTCCGTCGGGGTGAGGGGCGTTCACGTGTGTTCGCTGCATGCCCGTGTTAGCGCAATTCGGTTGCTAGGACGATTACCCCAGTTTGTTTATCCCGCCTCAACCGGCATCAGCGACCAGCATAACGACCTCTACGCCTGCCTCTGCTATGCCCACCATCTTTCTGCTATAGATCAGGCACCTTTTATGTCTTGCTCTTCGAGGCACAGCGACAGTCTCCCCCGTGCATAACTCGATCCACCACCGGCCTCACTCCACCATGGCGACACCGGCTTTTGCTGCACCCGCTGCAGGCCACCGCCGCAACAAGTCGTCCTCGGTGCTCAAATCTATTATTGCCCCCAAGAGCCACAAGCGGACACCCTCGGACGGCCTCGAGCTGAAGAGGAACCCGGCCACCGACGCGCCGTACATGCCTGCCTCCAGCTTCCAGGCGCCGTTGCTGCCGCCAGACCACCCACACAGCCAATTGCGCGGGGCCACACGAGCCGAGAACATTCCTATCAACCCGCCGTCTCCGCGCAAGGCCCAGGACAGCAAGTCGAGCCCGAAGAAGAGCCTGCATAAGAAGACGCTCAGCTCCGTCTCACTGCGGTCACTGGCAAAGAAGGAGGACAACCCCAAGGACAAGCAGTCGGCAGATGTCAGACGGCCACGGGAGGAGAGCATCCTGGGCGAGAAGCCGAAGAAGACCAAGTCGTCGACCAACCTGGCCGCCATGTTTGGCAAGAGCAGATCGAGGTCACCCGTCAAGCAGCCCCGCGACCAGGAGAACACGACGCCACCAAGCTCCGCAAACGCCCCTGCACCGCCGCGCACCCCCATCTGGGCCGAGTTCAGCTCCAACACGCCCCTGCAAGAGAACACAACCACCAGCAAGGTGCCGCTGAACGACCAGCGACGGAGCATCGAGGAGGAGATCGTCCTGTACACCCCGCAGCACTACTCGCCCTCGAAGCAGCGCAACTTCTTCGACTATGGCCAGCCATCCCTGCAGCAGCGACCGGCCGCGAAGGAGCGTCCCAAGTCGATGGTGGTTCCTAAGAGCACCACCACGGCATCGCTACTCGAGACGTTCGGCCGTAAGAAGAGCAGTGAGCGGATGCCGTTGTCAGACACCAAGGGCAATGAGGGGAGAATCAAGGAGAGCGCGTCGTCCAAGAGTATACCGCCGAGGCCCCAGATGGGACGTTCCAGCACCGACACTAGCAGGAGGGACGCTGCGACACGATCTGCCACGGAGCCAACTGTAACAGCCAAAAAGCCTAACAGGGTCATGGCTGCTGTCGCTGCTTTCAATGGCAAGTCACGGCAGATGGGCACTCCTACATCACCCACCAAGCTTGATCCTAAGACGGTCGACGCCGAGTTCGAGGAGGTTCTGGTATGTACTCCACGCACTGCATTAGAACATTACTAACCGATGTAGGAATCGCGAAACATTCCTACACACCAACGCGGCCAGATGCGGACACTGAAGCTCGAGGTCAAAGCTGACTTTGTCCGAATGCACAAACTCGACACGCCACAAGCCTCAAGGGCACCCTCTGCCCATTCCTCCATCGGCGAAAGCGACGGACGGCCAATGTCTAAGCCGGGTCCAACACGGACCTCTAATTCACGAGATGGGTCTGAAGAAAGCGAGCTCATTGCCTCGCAGACGGACAAGTCGGGCTCAACTAAGCGTGAGCGCCCACGCAGCAGGACCTTCACATTTAGCAGAAGCGATTCTCCAACGAAGAAGCAAAGGGGCGATGCGAATGAGCGCAAAGCATCATCGAAGGTGAACCCCATACCGAATTCACCTTCCACGAGATCCCTGGTCTCGAATGCCTCGGACAGGTCTGCATCTAACGGAATAAAGGCGGTCAAGCCGGATGAGTTCATTCAATACCTCAAAAAGACACCGAAACCCGAAGCCGTTGAGGTCGGCAAGCTGCACAAGCTTCGCCTGCTGCTCCGAAATGAGACTGTCGACTGGGTTGACACCTTCATTCAGGACGGCGGCATGACCGAGCTGGTTGCGCTCTTGCACCGCATCATGGAGATTGAGTGGCGTGGAGACCACGAAGACACTCTCCTACATGAGCTTTTGAGGTGTCTCAAGGGGTTGTGCACAACCGCAACTGCACTCAAACAACTCTACGAGATTTCCCCCACGCTATACCCAGCCCTCCTGGCTATGCTTTTTGATGAGGAGCACAAGGGTCCGAGCGAGTTCACTACGCGTGAACTCATCATCGAGATCATGTTTGCACACATCTCCATGGCGCCAGAGTCGGAACTAGAGACCCGCGCTACCCAGCTGCTGAAGTACCTTAAGGATCCCATCAAAGAGAAGGAGTCGTCCACAGTCCCCTTCATCTTGCAAATGCACCAACCACGACCCTACCAAGTCTGGTGCAAGGAGATGACCAACGTCACCAAAGAAGTCTTCTGGATCTTCATCCATCATTTGAACGTCATCCCTGTTCCTCCAGCTTCGTCCAAGGAAGCCCACAAGTCCTACGCAAAAACGCATTTCCCCGGTCAACGCGCTATCGTCCCAGCAGCACCTTACGTTGGCGGTGTGGAATGGGATGCAACAAACTACCTTGCAACCCACATCGACCTCCTGAACGGCCTCCTTGCGTCGCTTCCCTCGCGCGAAGCTCGCAACACCCTCCGCCAGGAACTCAAGGTTTCGGGCTTCGAGAGACTCATGAGCCACCTACGCGCCTGCAACCCCAAGTACTACGGCGCCGTGCACGACAGTGTGAAAGTTTGGATCGGCGCTGCGCTCGAGGACGACTGGGACGTCAAGACTGTGCGTATGGGTCCTGGAGAGGGCAAGAGCGCCGTAAACAGTCCCGTCAAGATGAGCCCGAAGAAGAAGGCAGAGATGCCGCCGCAGCTTCAGGCGCCCAAGTTCGATCTCGGACTTGGGTTTGACAAGGAGATTTATGTTGGCGGTGGAAAGAAGGACGATGACTGGATCTGAGCGACTGCCTCTGCTATCCCTTTGGTACCAGGCTACAGCAGACGCTCTCGATCTATGCTTTGGATACATCGACAGCATTCTGCTACAGACGACTCCTGAACCACGAACTACATCCAACAACATCAACAACCTGGATACTCCGCAACCAAGCCCAACATATCTGACACGGTGGCGGCACTTTTCCTTCGGCGTTCTTCTCTATTGCTCAGTCATCTCCGTCCATCTTTCCGCATCTTTCCCTCCCTTTCACTCCTTCCCGAACCCACTGGGCCGCGCCTTCACGACAGCATGACATGACATCTTTTTTGACGACCGAGACGGCTCCCCACGCTCTTCAGAACATGGCATGTGTATATATTCTTTGCTAGGTCTTTTGCACGGGCGTTGAGTGGCATAGGATGGGATGGGAATCGCTTAATGAAATGAATTTATATGACCTTATTTCGTCGGGTTTCATGCAAGGGGTGGAAGTGGGTGATTATGTTTGTTTGATGTGTGATATTGTGTTGTGGTTTTATACAAAGATGAGATGTGAATATGTGGGTCTATATGGGGGTATCTGGTCCTTTACGCCAACCCTTGGAAGACTCCATGTCCCATATGCGCAAATGCCGCTGAAAATGCTGAATCATGCAAGACTTCCTGTCGTCTGATCTCATCTCATATCATCCCTTCTTCTTCCCCTTCCTCCGTCCCTTCTTCTCACCAACTTCCACCGTCCCACCTTCAACCTCGCCCTCCTGCAGCCCCATGACCTCATTGCCCTGCATCTCCCTCAGTTTCTCCTGCCCGCTGATGAAGAAACTCAAATCGCGATTCTGTTCTTCAAGATCGGCCTTCTGCGCTTCAATTTCCTTTACTCTCTTATCCGCCTCTTCAGCCTTCTGCTCGAGGTGTTTGATGCGCGAGAGAAGAGATTCGTTGATCGTCTGTTCCTCTTTGTACTGTTTAGTTAACTTGCGAGCGAGGTCGGAAGTGGATGAGAATTTTGCTTTTGTGCGGTCGAGGTCGCGTTCGAGGGCGGAGATGGTGGTTTGGGAGTCTGTGTGTTGGAGGGTGAGGGAGTCGAGTTTGGAGCTCATGCTGGCGACGGCGCGGGATGCTTCGTCTGCGGAGGAGGCGGCTTTGGCTGCCTTGTCGACGGCGCGCTCGAGTTGTTCTTCGAAGTAGGCGCGTTGGGATTCGAGTTGGCTGGTGAGGAGGTATGCGTACTCCATGCCCATGTTATCCAACTTCTCTCGGGGGACGGTGTCATTTGCGTAGCCTGTCATGCCGACGGTGCCGTGTGTAGATGCGGGCATGTCGACAAGCTTGCCGTCTGTTTTGTTCTGTATGAGGCGATGTACGTAGCCGTCACCGGCGTAGTCCCAGACATGTTGGGTGACAACGTCCATGGCGTAGGTGTGTGAGGTGGCGTCGTAGTGCGCAAAGGCGTGTGCTGAGTCGTAGCGGCCACAGCCTATGTTGCCACAGATCAAGCAAACCCAAAGGTTCTGAGTTGAGCCGCATACGCTGCATTCGTTGTCCGGGGTGTCGCCGTCTGATGCGCGATGGGATGTGAAGGCGTCGTTCTGTGTATAGCGACAGACTGGACAGCCTGAGCCACGCCATTTCTCGAGGCAGGCGCAGTGGAAGACGTGTTGGCAGAGGATTGTGAGGAGGCCGGTGGTCTCGTCCATGCGCTCGAGGCAGACAGGGCAGGTGGGCAGCTCGACCAGTGCGGGTGTGGGTGGCGCGTGTGGTTTTGCCGTGAGAGAGGAGGCCATGGAGGGTGCTTCGACTGGCGATGAGACACTCTTCGCTGGCGGAAGGGGGGCGGTCGGCTGCGTGGTGGGAGCTGGGGCGAAGGGATCGTTGGTCAGATCTGGGTACGAGGTAGGATCGCGATTCGAGTCGCCGTTCTGGAAGTTGATCGACTTGACGAAGACGACATGGCAGTATTCAGGCTCCATACTGTTGAAGGCCTTGCCGTTCCACTCTTTCCTCCACGCCCTGGCCTTGCTGGCGTCCTTGAACTTCATCAGGACCATGTATTTGTTTGCCCTGCTGGTCTTGATGAGCCTGAAGTGGGAGACGTCCTCTCGCGTGCGCTCCCCCACAAAGCCCAGAAAGTCGGATGGCGTCATGTAGGACGGCACTGCCAGTATGCACAGCGTGGTGCAGTTCTCTGGGTTGGAGTCTCTGCTTGCCCCCTCGGCCTCATCGTACAAGCCGGGCGTCTCCTGCCCATCGCGGTACAGGTGGACCACGCCCCAGCCGACCTCGGTGTCCTTCAGGTCCGAGGGTATGAACTTGCCCTTGGTCGCAAGGCCGCCGGAGCTCGGAGGCTGTGCAGGGTGCTTGAGCGACTTGGTGCGCGGCCGCGTGAGTGCGTCGCCATTGCTCTCGCTCATGTCGATGCTCACAATGGAGATGGCGTCGAACCGCCAGTCCTTGTGCGCAAAGCTTTGCGTCCGCCTGTGCACTGGCCGCTTTGGCGGCTTGACAATCGGCACGGGGCTGTCGTGGTGGTCGGTGAAGGAGGCTCGTGTGCGCTGACTGAAGCGCCGAGTGGGAGGCGGTCGTTCGCGAGGCGCGGCAGCTTGCGTCACGTCGCTGCTCGAGGCCACAGGCTTGAGCGGGCCGTCGTACGTCTGGGGACTAGGCGTAAGGGATCCCCAAGAAGCTCTCCTGTGCACAGGGAGCTGCGACTCGAAGATGTCCGTATGCGGCGGTGGGGTGAATGTCGTCTGCGAGGTGGAGCGTGAGGGATACAGCTCAAATGCGATGTGGAAGAAGTATTCGGGCATCAGGAGGGAGGGTTGAGCAGCTACATGTCCGACGAGGGTGCTGCTTGAGTGAGCGTAATGTTT
This sequence comes from Ophiobolus disseminans, assembly GCA_010093685.1. Classification (NCBI taxonomy): domain Eukaryota; kingdom Fungi; phylum Ascomycota; class Dothideomycetes; order Pleosporales; family Phaeosphaeriaceae; genus Ophiobolus; species Ophiobolus disseminans. The sequence continues at coordinate 973,256 of MU006219.1, forward strand.
GGGAGGCTTGAGCACTGGAGCCGAGCTATGATGCATCTGCGGCGATGGCGGGGCTTTCCCGAGCGCCGCCCGCTTTCACCCAAGTGCGATTTCATCGAAGCAGAATATGAATAATTGCTTGTAATTCTGTCTCTCTTCATAATCCATAATAAAATCCCAGAACTGCCATGCTGGTAGTCGTCCGTAGACGCTCCATCTATGTGAGTGAACGCCCGAGCTATGCAATATCGACCCATATCCTGACATAAACGCCCTACACACGCAAGTGAATATCCCGAAAGTACAAGCCCACACCTCGTGGCGCTCACATAAAGTCCATACTAATCGTACCGTGCCCATAATGATATAGTCGTCATGGCGAATCTCAAAACGAGTCGCCTAGGGGTATAGCTTTTAACGTGCCGCAAGTATGTGCATGGGAAGAAAGTCCGTCGCAGAGAAAAGAGAAAGATGGCTTTTAAGCCGCCGCGTCGCCGTCCGTCGGCTCGCCATCAGTTACGTCTTCGATCTCGTGTCCTTTGGAGTTGACAACGATGCGCCGGCCTCGCTGATCCGTAGGAACCCCGTCGCGTAAAGCACCAAAGTCCAACACCTGGAGTCTGTTAGCTGCGCCTCGTGTCTATTTTGAACAATGCTTACCTCGATGTACGTCATGCTGTTTCGCTGAACAGCAGCGACACAGCGCCGCTCGTTGAACTTTACCTGCCATACACCGCTCAGATCCGTCAATAAGTCTTTGACGAATTCCCCAGTCTTAACATTCCACATCTTGAGCGTGCGGTCTGAGCCTGAGATGACCTTCTGGCCATCGTGTTGAAAGCAGGTAATGGCACCCGTGTGTGCGCAGAGCCTGCTCTTGCACTGGCCATTCTCGGGGTCCCAGATTCGCAACGTTGAGTCAGCGGCCGCAGAGACGAGTCGTCCATGGCTGAGATCTAGCAAGCCAACAAGAGAAGTGTGGCCCTCGAGTGTGAAGAGGCAGGCGCCCGTCTCCAAAGACCATACCTTAACCATGTTGTCCATGGAGCCACTGATGCAGCGGTTGCGAGCATGGTCCAGAACAACGCTGTACACTTTCTGAGAGTGACCTTGTAGACGCTGCTGAACCTCGCCTGTCGATATCTTCCATACCCGGACGGTACAGTCATAACTACCACTGACAAGAGTATCACCGTGGGCTGCGATTGCGCGGACTGAGTGGTGATGGCCGGTAAGAGCGCGGATGAAGTAAGGGTTATCGTGGTCGTTGGAGGCTGCTCCGGTCTGCATGATGCTGCGATCGCCTGGCTTGGGAAGCTTCCAGACACGAAGGGTCGAGTCGCGAGAGCCCGTGATGATCAACTCTTCCTTGGGAAACACAATCGGCTGACCGTCCAGAGTTTCTCCGATTTGTGTCGGCTTGAGGATGACGAGGCACCGAACAGTTGAGGTATGGCCTTGGAACACTTGGGTGCATTTGCCCTTCTCAATATCCCAAACTCGTACTGAGCGGTCAGTCGAGCCTGACACCAGCGTATTGCCCTCGTACTGCAGTGCCCAGACACCACCCTCGTGGCCCTCGAGGCGACTACGCAAAGCTCCAGTCTTGGTGTCGTAGACGTTAATGTTCGTGTCATCGCTTCCGGTCAAAATCTTTTCCGTATCGAACTGAAGGCACGTAACAACGTGGCGCTGATGCGCGCGGAATGCGATATGTTTGGGCTTTGTATCTTCCGCCATCCAGCTCTTCCGGATAAGATAGTGCCGTTGGTACAAAGACTTGAAGAGATGCATGTTGCGCAGGCTGGGAAGACCTACTTTCGGCTCAGGTATGGCATATCGCGCGCGTTGGGCGAAGGCGTTGGGACCCTCCTGCGATTCTGCAGATCGCGAGTAAAGAGTAACATGTGCCTTGGTCGTCAAGGGAACCTTCTTACGTAGCTTCCTTGCAATGCTGTGTTTGCTGAGTGCCTTTCTCTTCGTTCGCGTGGTTGATGATCGGGTAATGGCACCTTCGTGGTCGTGAGCACTCCCAGATGATAATGTGCTTGAAAAGCCAACATGTGTATCACTATCCGACCTGGACGCAACGGATAGCGCCCTCAGGTCACGCTCATAACTCTCCGGCGAATCAGGGTACTGCCAGCCCCAGCCTTCCTGGACCGCGCGCTCTAGTTCACCTTTCGGCAATTTGTAACCGTCCGTTTCAAGTAGGTCCTTCCAGGCACCTTCATGTGTATCAACAAGCCTTCGCCAGTAGCTGGAGACCTGCGTTGCATTACACATGCTCTTGACGTCGAGGTAGCTTATGATCTGAAGGCCAAGCTCCGCTGGCAACGAAGCGATAAAATCTCGCTTGAGGGCTGGGTTGACCACGTCGGCGACGAAGTGCAAGGTTGGCTTGGCGCACCTTCTCAGTAGCTGATACATGACGTAAGATTTCATTTGCTCCGGAAGGGCGTCAAAAGAGTTCAACATGCTAGGAATGCCCATGACCGTCGGGGTCAGTAGCTGCGGGTTGGGTGTTATCACTTCAGATGCATCTGGCAGGTCGAGATGCCGCGACCCTGGTGGGAAAAGTGGAAAATCTGCCATGCCATCTTGCGATAGATCAAAGCCTGAGACATCATTGGGGTCGAAGCTTCCTTCGGCACTACTTTGTTGGGCATTCGCAGCGGCGGTGATCGGGGACAGGCTAGGGCTTGGCAAACTGGCATCCTGTGCGGAACCAGTGTCAAGAGGTGTAAGCCGGCTGGGTGTGAAAGTATCATTATCGACGAATGGGCCAGCTGGTTCCATGTCAGATTCGGCGATTGGTGGCGTGGCAGCAATTCCCGGCCCATCGAAGATGCTTGCGGGGAAAGAACGCTCGGGTGATTGCTGGTATATTGGAAATGAGCCGGCGTCGGCGTCGGAAGGGCCTGCAAGCGGTTCTTGAAGCTGCCATCGAGGTAGAGCTTGTGGACGTCCAGCTTGCTGAGAGGTGGATCTGTAGCTGTTCCGCAGAGAAGACGCAACGTTCGCTCTTGGCAACTTGGAAGCACCTCGGGCGCCTAGATCTGTATCGGGCGTCGCCAGGACTAGATCCTCCCTGTCGTCCGGTGTAAAGTTTGCCACTGCATCTGGTATGTCTCCACCACTGTGTTCGCGTAACGATAATCGCGGCTTCTTGCTCCGGCGATGCAGACTGGCAATTTCAGCAGCTTCTTTGATCGAGGGGACCGATGAAGGATCGTCGATATGGTCTCGCTTTCGTCGACCGGATACAGCGCGTACGGCTGGATGATGGGCGCTGAGGTTGGGGCGGGTCATGCGGCTTGCGGTCGCGAATACTGGGGGCCCACTGAACGATTCGACCTTTCTGAGTGTTCCGTTGGAGGACTGTATGGAGTCGTGCAGGGCCTTGTGCTGTGGGTTTGCATGGTTAGCAAGGAGAATAGAAGCAGGAGCAGTCCTGACATGAACGGCTCGCGACAGGCTTATCTCTGACTCGCTGATGGCATACCTCTTGTACTTTGCTGGACGCCTTATCCGCCTCCTCGAAGCACGCCAGCTCGCCGCCAGCATCGAAGTAGATCTTCCGTATCGACTCGGGTGCCTGTACGTGGGCTAGAGGGTACTCTTTGGGGTCGCGTTCGCCGAGGCTTCCCGGGGGGTTCACACACAGGGGCGGGAAGGTGGTCGTTGTCGTGTACGTCGTAGTCACGACCGTGGTTTTGGTGGCAGGCGCGAAGGAGAACTGCCCCATAGTCGCGTATGGGTCCATGGGTTCTGCATGCACCTGTGTCGTCGTCGACCGCCCGTCAGGACCGTGTCCTGGCAGGAGAGAGGCCATGTTGAGATGAACGATATCCGGTAGTCGGAGTGTGGGCGTGCGAGAGGACTTGTTTGTAGGCTTCCGGGCTGTACAATAAGTGGTGTGGGGGTCGTAGCTCGTTTCACGTCTGCACACGGAGCCGAGCCGCCAAACGGGGTGTGGTGACGGTCAAGGACCTCGGGACTGGAGCGAGAGCCCGGTGGCGCAGCACACACAGAAACGAACGACAGAGTCTAGCAGCTGTGCATGTTGTGAAGGTCGTGGGCACGGTGTGCAGGGCGCTCAGCGGAGTGGCTGGTGGTTGGACCGGCGAGCGGCAATAGTTGTGATGATGGTGCGGGAAAGGAGATTCGTGGAAATGCTAGGAAACAAGTGAAACGCAGTCCTGTTTGCATACACAACACCGAAGCGCTAAGGCGTGGAAGTGAAGGAGGAAAAGGCGGCCGTGAGAGTGCGGGTATGGTGCTTGAAGCTCTTGTGAGGCGGGGGAAGATGACCAGACAGCAGCAAGTGGAGTTGACGGAGAGGCAGGAGCGTAGCCAGCTGTAGTTAGCTGCAAATGTTCGACGACCCCAACCCCGACCAACATCAAATCAAATCGTGCGACAATGCGCGACAGTTTCTTCAGCAGACTCTGTTCACGGATTCGAAGCTGGTCTCCGATAGCTATGCATTCGGGGCTTCACCACATCACGACAGAACTCTCAAGCTTGTGCTCAACTGATGCTCGAGCTCATGGCTGCACCTTCCCGTTCCTATTATTGTATCGCACGGCATCGCTCGGCACACTATCAAATCAAAGCCTGGTCCGACTTCATGCGACTTGCCCCCGTGGCCATGTTTTGTTGCAAGGGCGAAAGAAACATTGTCCCTATAACACTTCTTTGTTCATATCACGCACGAGTTAACATTCTCCCGTGCGCGCCGGACGGCGGTCGCTGAGGAAGCAGGATGCATGGCTGACTGCAGCGGCTACAGCGTGAGGCGCAGACACCATATTTGCCACTCAACAAGCAATTTCTGCAACCTTCGTCACGGGTGTTTGAACACCGTTCACGTGCAATCGGACCACGTCGCTTAGTAAGTGGCGGAATGAGGTTTGAAGCTACACTGTTGTTCAGTGCACACCTAGTCCAAGCCAATTTACCTCGCCTCTACAGCGGTGTTCAACAATATACGGAAATTACCCTTCATGACGGAAGATAAAGATGTGTTCAAAATACAAGATGCTCTCACAGCGGATTTTAGGCATACATCCATGGATGTCCAAGGGTACCCTAGATATGTAGCAAGGGCACTCACGTGTTATGGAGAAACCACCTTATCGCGAAGCTGCTCGACGAACCACCAATTGCTTCGACCTCACCCTTATAACCTCTAGACACGTAAATTACCTGGGCTTGTTGTGCTTGCATTTGATTGTGGTCGTAACGTTGGCCCTTCCTCGCGCCTTCCCATCCTCCGTGGCGCAACGTCATGATGGCCCAACCGCGATGTGTAAGGAAGGAACGGTCAGAGAAAACCTTCGCACTTTCTCCCCCTCCTCATGTCCTTTGCTCTCACTTCCATTTCCCCGGCATTAGGCAGCGAACACCACTGCTACTACCAACAGCATGGCGCGTGGGCTAAAACCAACGCTTTTGAAGACGGGAGCGGCTCGCGGAAAATCGACGAGGCAGACTAAACAGCTGCAATCTAAGCCTACTGCTGTCTTCCATCACGCGCTAAAGCAGACTCAAACCCAGACACCAGCTACCCGCGTCACACCATCTGTGCTTTACCAGACGGTAGACCAGAGCGTCCAGATCGTACAGCAAGTCGTGTTCGGATGTGTTAGCAACTTGGCAGCCGCCCGTAGCCTGTTTCGCCTGGACTGCTATGAGCCCGTGGAGTACGTGTTCCAATGCGAAAAAACTGGCGACCAAGGGTCTCAGGCTGAGTCAAAGGCTAAGTTCAACGGACTGAAGCGAGGAGTGAGCACAAAAGTGGACAGCTTGCTCAATCTGCTTGTAAGTTAGAAGCATTCCGTTCCATTGCAGCAGTTTTGATGTCTGAGCAGGACACTGGTATCGCGGATGCTCTCAAGAAAGGCTTCCTTGCTTCATTGCACTTCACCATATACGAACAGAAAGGCCGTCCTACTGAAGCTTTGGAGCAATGGAACTTATGCTTTGTCTACGTCACAGACCGTCACACTGGAGCCCGCATGGCTTCCGGGGTCGAGATCACTGAGCTTCGTCAGTCAGGGAAGAAAATCACTGTTGGACAAGCGAAACAGTCACTCGTCAGATTCATTCAGGTTGTCACGAGCATCTCATACGCACTACCAGACCTGCCTGCGTCAAGGTACATGAGTGTCGAGATATTCTATACCGATGATGCTCCTCAAGACTACAGAGCGCCCAACTTCACTGAACAAGTGATCGAGGTCTCTCGCTTCCCCAACAACGAGGCTTGGGAGAAGGTATGTACACCGGTCGCCTCGTTGGATGCAGGCCATCATACAGTATCTCTTTCACTCGTCTATCTCACCAACCGAGACCCTAATGGTGACAACAAGCTACCTTCTGGGCTGAAATGCAACGAGGAGGTCACGAAGAAGCAAAGCAAAGAGATTGCCCAGCCTCCGCGTCGGTCTAGGTCAAGGCTCAGCGACTCGATTGGAGATCTCAGTATGGCCCAGCCGGCTGCAGCAACCGCGGGCCTAACCAAGACCATCCGACATGAGGCAAAAGACTCTACAGTATGCGACCCAACTCAATTGCCAGCCACCAATCATCCGTTGTCAGAGCACGAGGCAGACGATGGACCACTGCCTAAGAAGGATGGTAACGCCTTGAGCCTAGCCCTACGCTCAACTAAGGAGCAAATCAATGGAATGGTAAATTTGGACCTCTTCTGGGTTTTCTACCAGCTGACCATGGATTAGCTACAAGCACCGAAGGATACATCACTTCTTGAAGACACGCAAGTCATTGGCAGGCCCTCTACTACACAAACAACCGAGCGTATCAGTGAAAGCCGATTGAGGTTTACCAAAGCGAAGATCCAGAAGCTTGACGCCCGGAGAGACGCCACCTTGGGCCCGCGACTGGGCAAGCCGGTATTTGCCAGTATCAGCGAGTTCCCCGATCACGACTTCGAAGTTAGATGTGAATGCTCACACGAAGTCGAAGAAGGAGACATGGTGAGTACGAGCATAGCACATCCGACACATAAGGGTTGACAAGCACAGATGCTTTGCGAATTCTGCGGAAAATATCAGCATATCAACTGTTACGGCTATCTGGGCACGAACGACGCGCGCATTCCAGCTGTCCATGTCTGCTATACCTGTTTGTTTGCCAAAGAACCTCGGCTTCTCAAAGACATCATCAACCGTGTTCAGTATCGGCGTGCCTGCTACCTTCTGCGCACAATGGCTTTCGACGGCAGCGTGGAGCTGACCGAGGCTCTCCGTAAGTGGTCTCGCTTGCTTGTCTCATTCGTAGCTAACGACACTAGACTGCACATCATACTTCACGAGTCTCCTTCTCAAAGATCTCCGTGAACTGGGACTGATGTTGCCGCCACCAGGCAAGCGTGGTGGGAAAACACAGCTCTCAATGATTGTCAATGAGATCACCAACGCGCAGATGATCCGAGCATATTTCAACCCAAGGAAGGGCATTGAGCACTACGTAAGTTTCTACAACCCACGGCCGAACACCGGACGATGATGTTAATGGCAAGGGCGTCTAGTTGGAACCAAATACGACATCGAACGTCGAGAAGCAACCGGATGTGGTACGAGCCCCAAAACGACCAGCGGAGGCATTCAAAGACTTCATGACGCCGCGGCCCAAGAAGGTCCTTGGTAATCGAGCTAGCATGGAATACGATCTGACCAACACTATCACGCCAGTCAGGCCTTGAGCAATAGATGATCTCGAAGAGACTGAAGATGGTTTGTGCTGAAGGGAGTGGCTAGAGCTGCAGCGACATGAGCATTGCTTACTTTCTTTTCGCTGTCGTAATTCCTCAGTTCAACAACAACTAAATATATTCATAAGAATCATGTTATGGCGTGCATTTCTAACTTCAGAGGGCCTTGTCGGAGCATATTGTCTAGGTATGACGAGCTTGCATGCGGTGGTGGACGCCTCGATGGTAGACAGCTACTAAGTTTTATGTCAATGCCGAAGTACTGAAGACATATAGGTATCTGCATTCCTTCACCAGTTGCCTACCGAACTTGGTAATAGTCCCAGACCTTCCTTAAGATCGAGCACACATAATATCTCTGTCGGAGTAGGAAGACCGCGAAGGCGCTGGGCCAACAGGCGCAAGTGCTCGCGGCTTGTCGTCCCCTCACGGAAGTTATTCCGCAAACTGCTCCACAGTTCACGATCGGTATGGATCCGATCGCGCTCTTTCAGATCTGGCCAGCATCCAAAAAAACACGAAGCACGCTCCACGATCAATTTCGAAACCCTGATGTCGATGATGAGTGCGCACAGTCACGTCCGAAAATTGGGAACCACAACGATCATCGCATGCTATCCCACGCAATGTGAGGGGCGAACTCGACAGAGTTATGAATCTCCCACAAGCATTGTGCAGATGATCACTTGCCGTTTTTCGTTGTGGCTTGCGACATTGAGTGCCATGCACATCAATACGAAGTGCTTCCGACCGCGTCCTGCTTGTGTGACGTCGCTTCGGTGGTGCGTGAGTCGTAAAAGATTGGAGAAGAGAACAAATGGAAGAGGGGCACGATGTCCACGATACAGACTACTTCGCGTGCGCGCGTGGATGATGAATTGAATTAACGTTAGAGCGACTTCGCAACATGCATGGCAAGCTTCCCCACCGTCTGATGCTGACGTTGCCGGCAGACATCCGTATGCCATGCAAGTCACCTGGGCACGCTTGGACATTCAGGGGGTATCCAAAGCGGAACCAGGGCGCAGATCTGGCATTGATCAATGCACGAATTCCAGGGTTCTTCGGTACCCAATATGTTAAACCAACAGGCAAATATGAAAACACATTGGCGGAGTAGCCAGACCCTTGGGATAAAGGTTCTTGCTATACCTCCAGCGCTCATCGATATGTCCCCTGACCAGTCGACAAATTTACGAAGACATTGCACCACTTCGGGTTTGCTGCATGCGCTCAATCTTAGCGCGTTGTCAACTTCCATGCAGGAACGGAAGACCGGCGTGTAGTAGCGTTAGGACCCTCAGCTGGCCATAGCCGCCTAGAATCCTGGGTCTCTCCATCTCCAGTGATTCGATATACCTCCCACAACAGCCTTCGCCGATCCGAATTCGCTCGTACATGTACTGCCACCGTCGAAGTCTGGCAGCACAATCCGTGCTTCCGATGCAATTGCGATCCAATGCAGTCAAGAGATAGACCCTGAGCGCCTGCGGTCTTGCGCGATTCATACCTTATTGTTCTTGCTATACTGAGTCGCGTACATCAGCCTGCGATAAGCCACCAATTCCTCCAAACGAAGCCTGTCTTTCTCCACCCATCATGGGTCTCAATCGTGGAAAGTTCTCCTTTCCTATACCTGGCCGTAGGTCTCAAAAGAAGACGGTCAAGGACGACGACGCCAGCTCGAATCTCTCGATACCCTCTGCGCACGAACGGCCATCGCGCCACGAAGAACCGTCGAGTAAAGCACACCGTGTGCTTGGAACATCCGAACCGATGTATCGCGCAACGTCGAAGCAATCGGTACCAGCGAGTCCTGGGTACATGTCCATCACCGTATCTGAGGCGAGCTTCAACTCGCAAACCGACGACAGAACTTCAGCCACGGCGACAGATTACAACGGCTATTCGACCCGAGCCAACGTGTCTAGAAGACCCTCATCAAACATCATTGGGCGCGCATACAGTGGGGACGGAAGGAGGGGCTCAGATTATAGCACCGCTAGCCATCGACTACAGCCGCAAACCTCCAATTCGACCATGCGCTCCCACTACGATTCAAAAAGCTCACCGTTGTCGATCTCACAACAGACGTCAGACTCGGCAGTGCGCGATATGGCATTAAGGAGAGGGAAACCACAGGTAGTCACGGACTACAATACCGGCTATATCGCTAGTCCGGTGTCGCCGGTCATACTGGACGAAGCAAGGAGAAAAGAGCAACGAAAAAGCAAACCTGCACGGTTAGATTTATCGAAGCTGTTTCCCAAACCAAAAGTAGGCGAAGGCCATACCCATGCCAATGCGCTTCTCTCTCCTACCAAGATGGTCAACTCGCCTGCAGCCATGTCTGTATCATCCGACTACCAATTTCCACGTCCCATGACAAGAGAGCCAACCCCTAATCCGAGAGGCCAGGTCAAGCTCAAGACGACTTCGCGGCAGCCTGTCTCTGCTTCACATACCCCGAGCTCACCAACGCGGAAGTTCAAGCGAGATGAGTACGACAGTGCTAAGGTTCATATTCGACGACCACCTAAAGGCGTCCAACACTGGTTTGATGCGCTCGATGAAGACAGTGACGAGGACAACACAGCACCCATATATGCTCCGAAAGCCGTTCGACCAAATGTCATACCCAAAGTACCTGTTCGCAAAACATCTCTTGGACGACTTGCTCAAGAGGCTGCAACACGCTCGCATCACCGATCTCCTGCAAATAAAAAAGACACTTTTACTCACGAGGACCTGATTGACGTGTGTTTGGAGTCGTCAAGTCTAGTGTCTCTGCAATCAACGAAGACCAAGGAATCCGCGTTGTCCAAGAGCAATCTGCAAGACTCGAGTGTCCTCTCCTTTTCGTCGTCAGATGATGAATGTGATGGAAGTCGGCAAAAGGCACACAGGGTAGCGGTGCGTAAGAGCTTGGTTATGAATGACGACGCGGGCGAGATCATAATTGGACAAGCCCAGGCATTTGAAGTCCGCCCGCATCGAAGACCCTCCGCCATGAGCACACTCTCAACGTCCACAAACGCCGCGACGATAGAAGTCATGTATACTCCCGAGCCGCCATTTTCACCATTTCACTACCCAAGAAGCAGTAATTACAGTGACAGCAGGCGATCAAGCCATGCAAGACACCCATCGGTCATCCCTGAAGATGAAGATATCATCCGCCCCAAGACAGCTATCAACATGCCGCTTTCGCCTTCAGCCCACAGCATCCGCAGTGCGCGGACATCGGCTAGCGAGCCAAAACCCCGGTCGGAGGGCTCACGCAAACTCATGGCAGTAACTGCGGAAGAGGAAGCTCTGTTGGAGATGATGCGTAAGAAGCGAGCTGCAATGGCGAAGAAGGGAACTACTCAACCGGACCAAGCGACGCAAGAGCAGGACAGGTTGCACCAATTACCAGCTGAGACTTCTCAACACCACTATCGTACCTCTGGTTTCCTTGCGGAAGCCAGCCCAGTTCGGGTGGTAGAGGCAAAGGCTATTCGGAGAGCTTCAGCTATGGCGCCATCGCCCTCGCCCCTCTTACTCACCCCTCGAGGCCGACCACTCAAAGCCCACTACGACGCAAACATTGGACAGAGTCAGCTTCGCGACAGCTCTGCCAGTGACGCTTGGTCTGAACACCAAGGCTCTCCAGCTCGCCGTGTAGTGATACCGCATCACCTGCCTACGCCGTCTGAATTCTCCCCACTCGACCCGTTCCCTCCATCGTCACCGGTTCCTACTGCGAGTGTAGCAACAACCGAGCACGCGTCTCCTCTCCCATCACCCATCACGCCAGGCCTTCGCGCATACGAAGACGATGTCAATGTCAAAGTGGCTAGCAGCGACACGAGCAATGACAGCGAAGAAGTGGCAATCATGGACACTGGCGTGATCGACGCACCGCACGAACGCGTCAAGTCTTCAACTTCCTCACATGACATGTCGTCGCACCGTCGCCGCCGCACAGCCTCCAGCGGCGCCGCAGTCTCGTTCCCAGTCCCGCCCACACACAGCCTAACCGACCTTACCCCCGTCTCCAAAACCTTGTCCCGCGCACCCAGCGTCGCCGACCCTGCCGTCCCCAAACTGCCACAGGCGACCTCGAAGCGCATCAGCGGCCTGACACTGCTCACGAGTGGCACCTCGCGCAGTCGCCAAGGTAGCGTGCATTCAAGTCACTCGCAATCTTCACACACATCAAGCTTCATGCACGGCATCGAGAAGCGCAATTCTAAACGTGTCAGTCGGCAAAGCAGCGCGGCTAGCATGAACACGGCCGCCAAGGAAAAGCGGAACAGCGTCAGCGACGATGTGCTTGCGGCGTGGAATTCGCTGGGCGGCACGTATTGAGTGTGTTCTTATCTTTCATTTTAGCATCTCACGACCATGTATCTCTTTTCTACACAGCGGTTTCATCCGACCTCTATACTCATCGCCGTACCACGGCGTATATACTTTTTTAAAGCATCTCCTTATATCAGCGCGCGCAACGAATTTCTTAGTCATTTTCTTTTATCTCGCAAGTGTTGCATTTTGGTATTGTTTGTTTATTTTATACCTCGGTATGGTTATTGGCGGCATTGGGATAGATGGCATTGGTGATGAGGTTAGGCATGTTAGTGGTGGAGATAGTGTTTAGGTATGATAGTCTAATGCGTATGCTCGTGAATAGAGTCATTCGGTGGTTTGCTACAATGTTTTTTTCTATGGGCGGTGTGACGGTAGACGTTGGGCTTGCTTTTCCGTGCGGCTGGGAGGGAACGTGGCGTTTGCAAAGGAATCGAATTCATTGTTCTGGGATGCGTACTGCAAGCCCGATGCCGGGGTCGCGGAGAGGAGAAGCATGGATACCTTGTCTTTCGGGAGGTGAGTTGTTTTGTTTTGTTTTTGGTGGAAGAGATACCGGGCTAATGTGTGTACAGGGATGAGACCTGTGCTCGGGTTGTACATGGCTTCATCTTTCGGCGAGGTAGTTGTTCCACCAATCTTCCTAACAAGCCCTCTCCGAAGCTTCGCTGTTTCGACGCCCATTTCGCCTTTAGTATCTTCGGTCTTGTCCTTCTTCGCGCGCTCTTGAAGCCACTGATCTTCGAATGCACCTATAGGGCTATTAGCGTTCGGTCAACATTTAGGAAGGACAGCTAGACTTACTCTTCCACAAAGTAAACTTCGACAGCGGACGATCGTCCACCTCATCATACTGGAACTGATTCGGGGACAGGTCCAGTCGTATGGTATCAAAAACTTTTTGACCAAAAAAATTGTAGATGTCCTTATTATACCAGCGAGACTCCTTCGTGGATACACAGGACTTAGAGCAAGAGAAAGGCGGTGGACTGAGAATTGATGTTAGTAAGGCACGTTGAAGGAGATAGAAGGGGCGGCGACTGCACTTACAGAATGTCCTCTGGAGCATGGAGTAAAGCTTGCATAGCAGCTTCTTGGTCGTGATCATGTGCCAGTCCACGTCGCTGGTTCTCGGACATGCGCTCCCACTTCTGCTTTGAAGCGATCTTGGCGTATCCCTCCAACTTCACCTCGGAGATCCACGAGACGTATGGGAACGCGAAATACAGACCATATCCACAGCATCGATTTGACAACAGTCGAAATGGTCATGAGCATTGAATCTCAACCAATGATTGCCAATATACCCGTCTTCAGGGCTGCGGAAGCGCATCTCGAGGCGTCGGAGTTTCGGCGACTTAGCCTTTGTCAAGAGCGCCGCGTTCGAGTCGGTCTCAAGGATGGAGATGGTGGGATTGACTTCGACACCAAAGAATCGGAACCAGCCCTTGAGCGTGAAGTTCAGTTGTATCTTATTGAGACAATTGAACTTGAGCAGCGGACCAAGTTTTGCCTCTGCAACAAGCACAAAGAGCTGATCATCGTTGAAGCACTTCAACGCGCTCTCCCACCCGATCTTCAAAGCTTCCTCACACACCTGCTTCCTCACCCGCAGAACCGCAAGATTGGGAGTATGCACAGGCTTATACGCCTCGTGTACAAAATCATCGAAACGCATACTCTTGTAGTCGTACGACTCAATCAACTTCTGAGTGTACCCGGCACCAAGCACGATCCCCGTGACACGACGCACAAACTCGTCCTGCCACGTCCCATCCATCTTGGGCAACGGGTATATCTCGCGACCGAACACGTGTTCGTATATTGTGTTCCGCGCATCCACCGGCAAATCCATGAAGCCGAACACTCGACCATTGCGCTGCCAGAACGTGCGCGTCATTTGGAACGTCGTACGGCCTGCGCCGACTTCAGCATGGGGAATCGTTAGTAGCCACTCCTTGATAGGCATCCACTTGCCCCACGTCTTGACGAACAACATATCGCCCTCCAAGCTGCCGAAGCGCGGATACACCGTGACTGGAACTGTCATGGGGAACTCGAGACCTTGTTGCGTGAAGGTGTAGAACTTGACCGTGTGCTGCGGATGGCACGCATCGTGTGGCCAAATAGAGGGAGCGACGGTTGCGCTATAGACGCGCACGCCGGCGTTGGCGAACATGCAATCGTCGCGCCGAATTTCCTTCAGGACTTTGTAGATGGTTCGAATGACGGGGTCGTACTTTGGTTGTTGGATGGGCTGGTACTTATACTCGTAGTCTTCTTTGAAGGCGCTGAAGTTGCTGTTCCAGGGCTGGAGCATCAGTGTAAAGCGCTGGGCGTAGGAGTTACCTGACTCGGCGTGAAGGATGGGCCGAGCCGAGTGATCATGCGGCCGCCTTTGTCGCGCCCGGGCATCGTGAGGATGGGCGAAGTAGTGGTTGAAGAATGGGGGTTGATTGGAGTTAGGGATTGAGACGGTTGCAGATTGAGTAGATTGGGAGTTGAGGCTATTGAGGGAAGACTAACGGACAATGAGCTGATATCTATAAGAAAGAGATGAGGCTTACAAGCATTAGCAAGAACGAATTGGGGGATCCTCGTTTCAAGCATACCGCACGCTGGCTTATATTCATGTGCAAAAAGGCAACAAAGAAAGCAATCGAGGGCATATACTCTCAGATCCCATTTGGAACGGAAGACAGCATTCTTCAGAGCGGATTTTGGTTATGTTCTTCCGTTATATATCATTCAATCTGAGTCGCTGTTGTGAGTAAAGAAACAGGTATCTATATGCAGCCTCTCGAATCCTACCCCGAATGACGTTCCAACTAGGCGTAATCAAACCCATCAGGGGCGCTATAGCGGCCAGAGATATAGCGCACCGCCGAGGTACCACAAATTGTGTTGCTGCAGGTACAGGGTGGAGGACTATAAGACGTCAGTTCCGAACAATACTGTTTGCTACCTAAGTAACACTTACAGCTGCGCGTCGGGTGTCGCGAAGATGGCTGCCATCTCCGCGGTCTGGTCATGAGACTGCGATCCCCTAAAGATGGCATTCCACTTTTGTTTCGAGCTGGTCTTGGCTCTGCCAGTCACCGTCACCGTCTCGATCTTCTGGATGAATGGGTAGGCGAAGGTGCAGATCCAGTCTACCACAGTTCCCTGGCAGCACTCATAAGCTCACTGCCTATAACGCCCCAGACCCTCCTTGTGATCGAGGTTGCCCCATGGGCTGGTCACATTGCCTTCTTAAGGCAGTGGAAGCGTAGCTGCAAGTCTTTGACGCCCGGCAGGTCCTGAAGATACTGGCCAAGTGATGACTGCGCACTGAGCTGGAACTGAGGATCGATCTCGACACCAAAGAATTTGGAGTACTGCTTGTTCGCGAACGAGAGCTCGATGATCTTGAGGTAGTTGTAACGCATTGCTGAGCCGAGGCGAGCATCGACAGCCGTGGTGAAGACCAAGGGATCGAAAAAGCGTTTGCGCATGACTGACCAACCAATACTTAGAACCTCGTCATGGACCTGCCATAATACACGCAGAAGGGCTAGATTGGGCGCCCATGTCGAGCGATGGGCCGGCTCTGCGTATACCGTTCCAGAAAGCAGGCGTGCTATAGGACTGCTTGAACTACGCTCATTGTAGAGGATATCGTAGTCATAAATCATTCCAAGCGTGAGTCGAGCATCTTGACGTCCAGTAGGACCGTTGAGTTCAGAGTGTGCGACCGTGTTCAAGGGGTAAATCTCACCACCAAGAGAAAGCTCATAGATCTGGTCGCGCAACTCTTGAGGAAGGTCGAGGAAGCGGAAGTGCTTGTAATTAGCCCTCCACATCCTACGTAGAGCCTTCCAGCCTGCCTTACTAGTGAGGTCACTCTCGGCAGTACGAGCGGGTAGCCAGTCCTTGAAGCGCTCCCACTTTCCGCCATACCAGACATGTATTGTCTCGGGACTGTGTGGGCTTCTTCGTGGCTTCAATCTTGGCCGCTGCGTTGTACACACTTTTCATTGCCGTTTTGAAGAAATCCCCGTTGTCGTTGTTGCTAACTTGAACTCGCAGCTTCTTGAAGAACAACTTCATCTGCGTCTTCATCTTTTTGATAGCCGAGAAGATCTGCGGCTTGCGATAGCCCATGTATTTGCGGAAAGCCTTAAATTGTGGACCCGAGACAGTGGGATGTAATCCATCGATCAGCGCGTCGACCTCCATGCTGATCTCCAGTGCAAGGTCTGACTCGAAAACGTCGACACCGTTGATTAGGCTCATGAAGAGGGGGTCAATTGTTGCTTGTACAGCGTGAAGCAGCTTTGCATTCCAACTCGTCCAGGCCTGCGTCCGAGTTCGGTGACTTCCATGCTTCAACATGAAGGCTCGATGTCGGGAGCCATGCCAGGTTGCCCACTTGTCGCAAAGGGTTCCAGCAGATTCGATCCACATTGGCATAGTGTCACGTATGGTTACGAGTGCTGGCTTGAAGCGTTCCTCTATGAACGCGTCTAGGCGTCCGCAAAGTAGCTTCTCGATGCGTGTGAGGGTAGTGTCGAAGTCAACCTTGATCACTACCGGCGGCATTGCTACAGGCTTTGTGCAGTATATCTCGATCAAGCTCAGAAGAGCGGGCAGCGTGATTTTGACGTCATCGAGCATGTCAAGCTGTATACGCTCACAAGGAATACCAGCAAGTTCATGGATGAAGCCTGGGAAGCCCGACGACTCGACAGAGAGTGGAAGTTCTAGCGTCAAGTTCTGGTCGTAGCCTTTGGTGTTTTCAGTGTACGCTGTTGAAGATAGCGCGAAGACTTTGAGTTGGCGCCCGTTCGTCATGTCTGCGTAAGTCGAGATTAAATCCTTTGGTATCCGTCGATTGCGTTCAAGTACAAAGATTCTTCTTTGCTCCAGATCGACGCATTTAAGCTCGAACCCCAGGCGATCTCGGGTTTCCCATAAGCTTCGTGGAGTTCTGTCGAGTTCGTGAGTGATATCTTGCTTCCTTGCCTTTAGGTATTCCAAGTCCTGGATTTCGCCGACGTCGAACTCCGTATTGAACAGGTTTGTCACCTCAATATCCTTCTCGGACTTTGTCAGTGCCACCATGACCGTCTGGTCGGGTTGTCTTCTATGGCAATCTTTCAGCAGTTCAAGCATAGCATTACTACTGCTTGCTCGGTAGATCTCTTCCGCGACGACAACGAATTCGCACAGCGGGAGCTGACGATGCGTTTTTGATTCGCGGTCCTTATTGATGTCTCCTAGGCCTGGATAGTCTCCGAGTGAAACCCGGAGTCGAGTTTTTCCCAGTATCTCGATGTTTGCGACCAGGGATGTTAGATCAAAGGAGAGTGCATACCCTGTGTCGTACCCCAATGTTAGTCCGGCGTAAGGGGCTAGGACTTTCTATAGTTCTTCTGGGGACGTGGCGAACAACCCGTCTTTGCTCATCTCTACCAACTTCATCCGTCTTTCTTCTGCCCATATGCAACATTGCTCATGGACGTCCATGGTGGGGCTCTCTACCTGAGCGAGGAAGACTATCAATGCTTCCTCAGACTCAAATTCTGGTATGCCAGCGAACAACGACATCAGCACTTTTTTGCTCTCGTTGCCTTGGTATCTGTGATCTTGATCGTGTTGTTGAGGATCATCTGTGCCTATGCTTGCAAGCACATTCGTGACGTGACTGAGTACGGAGTCTCGACAGGTGTGGGCCCCACAGATTGTCAACTTTACTTCGAATGGAGGGCTTGCGAGATCATCGCGGTACGAGTACTCGATTGGATTGCGGGTGACGCTCTCACCATTGCCTGCCTACACGAGTTAGCTTAGGACTTCCCTATTACAAGATCATGTGCATACCTTTTGAGTCAAAGCTGGGTTACCCAGGAGCTCACCCACGGCTGTGGACTTTCCTTGTCCGACCATGCCAAAGAACCCAACGAGTTCGGCCTTGCTGTGATAGATTACTCTAGCAGCGTGTATTTTTGGTAGAAGCGACGCAGTCAATTCAGTGTTGTTACTTCTGTTCACTTCGACCACAAGCCCTTTAACGATGTCTAGACATCTGATTTCAGCCTAGTTGAAAGCAGGGTGGTATATAGGATATGTGGGAAGAGAATCCTCTGCAGGATCGTGCTGCACAATGTGTGGAGGTTCGATCGACAGGTCATCACTCTGTTCCTTGTGCTTGTCATATTCTTCCATCCTGCGATCTATTTTCTGGCGAGGAGTTGGCATCGGGAGTTTGTGAGCGGGTCGAAGAAGTTCCGAAGATGCCGTTGTATATTGTCAAATTTGATGTTTGCCAATGGATACCACTACACTTACCTCGCCGTTTCCGTCAGATTGATACATTGCCTGTCTTTCGCTGGAGCTGCTGTGCAAGGAAACTCATTGCTAAAGACATTTGGTCAGTTAGACGGTAATCAAGGAAGGGTATTTGGGTAAAGAAGGGCGTGAGATAAATGGGTATGCCGTGATGAGGTTGGATGAACTGCTCCGCAGCCAGGCCCTCTATATAGCTGGTGGTAGGAAACAGCAATCGAAGTACCTTCCGTGGACGGGCCATTAAGTTTACGGCATCAAAGACAGTTTCTTCCACAAGCCTCCCTGCGCTCCGGTGACAAAACCAGTAGCAAGCCAAGCAATTCGTGCGTACATGTACCTGGACGTCTTAGCAGTCAAACAAGTGTGTCATGGGCGAATAGTTGAGCACACCTAGGCTTCCATGTGCGAAATTGCGTGGGCACCTGTTCAACGCCCATAAGACACTGCTTCACACCTAAGCCCTGGTTCATCTGAGTGCTGAGCTGAAAGAGAAAAATTGCTTTCGCTTTACGTTGCCGCACGTCTTGTCTCCACGTGACACCAAACTTCCGGTAAGTTTTGGATCACGGGAATTGCCGTGTGCCTGTTTGCTTGGATTGCTGCAAACGTGTGGCTGGTGAAAAGAAGACATGAGACTGAACAAAGACATCAGTACGTGGCCACAACAAGATGTGCGTGGCTGGTATGCACTGTAGTTTGTTGACTCTCCTCTGGACCTGTATGTGGTTTCGAAGCTTCGCCGAATGACACGGTCATGTTACAACCGTAGTGTGGATAATTCAAAAGTTGTTGTATTTCGCTATACACCGAGAGTGGTGATACCAGTATACGAAGTATGTTCCGCAATGACCACTCCTAGTATCATGACGCCCCCAAACCCGGGTATTGCCGCGAAAGACCTCACCGAACTCCAGGTATCAGGAAGGAAATCACTGCACCATATTGTTCACTTCACGATCAACGACTGCTGGTGGTTTGAGACACCCCAGCCTTCTGTGACAGCCCCTACATCAACGTCTGTTGGTGACTCGCCATCTTCCAGCCTCCCGTGACACTTTTGTTGTCCTGCCCATCCAGGATCCACGCGCTCGAACAGATGGCGCGAAAGGTCTCATTTGCCCTTGTCGCTTCTACGCGATAGTAGATAAGCGCGCTATCCTTGCCGAGCGGGACGACCTCGTCATGACTGAGTATGTATGATTGCCAGGGTTTGAAATCGGCGCCTTGAAGCATTTCGTGGACAGAGGGCGAGGAGACGGCCGTGAGCAGGAAGTTGCCTGGAAAGATCATGACAGGGTTGGCGGAAAGAAGAGGGAGGAGGTCGGAGCCGGACTTGCACAGGGCTGCCCATGCGCGGTGCTCGAGCGCGCAGATTGCGGCTGTGATGGCTGGATTGGTTAGGGTTGGAGTCGTCATCGGGGCTGATGGCGGGCGCGGGCGCGGTCACAGAAAGCTGATTGTTCGAGGTGGTTCCTGTTGTTAATGCTCCAATTCCTTGGTGATGTTAATGGTAGGAGACGACGGTGATATTGATGTTCACAGTACCAATGGCGTCGCATCCCGCGGATGCTGTGACATCATATCAAGTCATCCTTGACGCCTCATCTTCAGAGGAGGGCGCAGCTGGTTTTCGTGCCACCTACCTCCCAAGCCAAGCAGATCGCCACGCATCGATGATGTTGCCACAGATCTTCCATGCGTACTGCTGTGGCGCAGGCATGCGCGTCTTGACTGGCCCAGACGTGCAGTGCTTGCTTGTCGGGTAAATTTCTTGCGCAAGGCTCGTAGGTGATACTCGCCACCAAAATGAGCTGAATCTTGATGAATAGGTTTGGGCTACTGCATGCGGTATCGTGCATGTCAACAGTTCTCCATAATCAGCATAATGACTGAACGTGTTGTTGCAACTGTCTGACTAAGAAGTGAATGCGATGTCGCCAATGGATTCGTGATAAGAGGCAGCCTCGCATTGGCGGCCTAGATGGCGTTTGCAATGAAAGGGCGGAGAAGAGAAAACGGTTGACGCGGCTGCCTGTTCCGATAAGATAAGTCACGCGCGCCATGACAAAAGCGGGGAGATATCGGTCTGGTTAGCTGTATAGCACGGTAACAGCGACAGTTTGTCTTGAAGAATGAGGCTCCAGTGAGTCAAGTTAGGCAACGTGAGAACCTTTTCCGGGCCGAGGTGAAGGCACAGACGAATAATAGAAACGCAAACAGCGAAGGGTCAGTAGGTAATTGCTGGAAGCTGCGGGAACTTGGAGCACGGACCCTTAGTCATCGGTGACGCGATTGCCTTGCACTGCCGCCACAGCCCTCTCCGTACAAGTACCTCGCCCTCCCCTCTGCCTTCCTTCTCCACACACTCTCACATCTACACCACACCCTCAACACGAGCACTTCTCAACCAGAACACCAATACACATACACACTACCAACCACACAACCACAGTCATGCGTATGTATCTGAATCCAAACGCTCGTTGACGGCATACTGATTAGCTTCCAGAGATCTTCGTAAAGACCCTCACCGGCAAGACCGTAAGTTACATCATATACTTTTGAGAGAAGCGCATCTACTAACATTCAATAAGATAACCTTGGAGTACGAGCACCTGCGGCTTTGACGTGAGGCATCTACTAACCGCTTGCGCAGGGTTGAGTCCTCTGACACCATCGACAACGTCAAGAGCAAGATCCAGGGTACGTCTCTCCCTTGAGTCTTGCGCATTCGTTGCTAACAACTCGTAGATAAGGAAGGCATTCCTCCGGACCAGCAGCGCTTGATCTTCGCTGGCAAGCAGCTTGAGGATGGTCGCACCTTGTCCGACTACAACATCCAGAAGGAGTCGACCCTCCATCTCGTCCTCCGCCTCCGTGGTGGCATGCGTACGTTCCCTCGCATACACAACATGGCACTGTACTAATCCTTTCACAGAGATCTTCGTCAAGACCCTCACCGGCAAGACCGTAAGCATTGCCCAAATACCCAGCGCATATACAGCAGCTAACTATACCCAAGATAACGTTAGAAGTGGAGTCCTCAGACACCATTGACAATGTTAAGAGCAAGATCCAGGACAAGGAGGGCATTCCTCCGGATCAGCAGCGCCTGATTTTCGCCGGCAAGCAACTCGAGGATGGCCGTACCCTATCAGACTACAACATTCAAAAGGAGTCCACGCTGCATCTCGTCCTGCGCCTGCGCGGTGGAATGCAGATCTTCGTCAAGACGCTGACTGGCAAGACCGTAAGTTTTGAGGCATCACGAGTATTCCCACGGTAATTAACTTGGTTGAAGATCACGTTGGAGGTGGAGAGTTCAGACACCATCGACAACGTCAAGTCGAAGATCCAAGACAAGGAGGGTATTCCCCCCGATCAGCAGCGCCTCATCTTCGCAGGAAAGCAGCTCGAAGACGGCCGTACTCTATCCGACTACAATATCCAGAAGGAGTCTACTCTCCATTTGGTGCTTCGTCTCCGTGGTGGAATGCAGATCTTCGTGAAGACGCTGACAGGCAAGACCGTAAGTTACGTTCTTTGGCTGCATGTGATAATTGCTAACCTTTCCTCAGATCACATTGGAGTCAGTCAAACCTCTCCTTCTCGCAAGCACAATCTTTGCTAACTTCCCCGCAGAGTTGAATCAAGCGATACTATCGACAACGTGAAGTCGAAGATTCAGGACAAGGAGGGCATCCCTCCTGACCAGCAGCGTCTTATCTTCGCAGGAAAGCAGCTGGAAGACGGCCGAACGCTCTCCGATTACAACATCCAGAAGGAGTCGACACTGCACTTGGTGCTCCGTCTTCGTGGCGGACAGTAGGCGCGTTACGGTTGATACTGGTTTGGCAAGGCGTTCATGGCGTGGTTGTGGCCCACGGGCTAAATCACGGGTGGATCGGATACATTCATAGTTCACACGGGTACTGAACCCACCAACAATGCGATAAGCATGCCTACGGGCTGAGAACTCGCTCTTAAACACTTACGCCTTTTCTTGATGCTGTGATGATGGCTAACCAACAATCGTGATCATGAGCTCTTTGACCACCGACCGTACGTGCCCGCTTCTGCAACACCAGCATCAACATGGACAACCTCCGATAAATGCGACCTTTCTCCTTGGCGCAATGTCACCGCTCTCTACCGCGACAGCTTCCGACGAGCCCCACCCCGCCCTGACTGACGCAACCATGGGCGGCGTTTATCGTTATTCCCGACATAGCTCCACCACGTTAACACCACCTGGAACTTAGAGGACGCACTTATAAGCGCCATCGATCGAAGTGGACAGGTAAAGCAAGCTCCAAGACTTCTCTCACAGTAAGCGGCTCCATTCGAACCAGTGAAGGACACGGTAGCTTAACAATCAGACAGGGCAATCGCAACCCACAACAGACAGACGCCTACACAACACGGGACGCGTTCAACGAGCATCATCTAGCATTGCAACTATCACCCGAGTCGAGTCACATCCAGAACTACACACTTGCAACGAACAATGGCCGAGAAGAAGATGGAATACGTCAAGTAGGTGCTGTCCGATCGTTGACACACCCCGCAACGAGCATTGCGCAACTCAAAGACGCCTTGCTGACAATGCAACAGCTTGGGCAAGTCCGGCCTTAAGGTCTCCAAGATCATCTTGGGTGCTATGAGCTACGGAAGTACTGAGTGGCAGCCGTGGGTGCTGAATGAAGCCGAGAGCCTCCCGCTTTTGGAGCACGCCTTCAAGAGCGGCATCAACACTTGGGACACGGTACGCAGTACTCTAGTTCAGTCGCTAGATCCACCAGCAATGCTAACACGGCTGTTCTAGGCCGACATTTACTCGCACGGAGTGTCTGAGCGCATTATCGGCAAAGCTCTCAAACAATACAATATTCCTCGGAACAAAGTCGTCCTCCTCTCCAAATGCTACTTTGGCGTCGACGAAGGGAACTATGGCCGCCCAATCGCTCAGTCTAGCGTCAATGACGGCGATACAGTGAACGAAGTTGGTCTGAGTCGAAAGCACATCTTCGACGCGGTAGAAAAGAGCGTTGAGAGACTGGGTACATACATTGATGTGCTCCAGATCCACCGTTTGGATCGAGGCACACCACGGGAGGAGATCATGAAGGCATTGAACGATGTCATTGAGAAGGGCTGGGTCAGGTACATTGGCGCCAGTTCGATGGCTGCTTGGGAGTTCCAAACGCTCCAGAACATTGCGGAAAAGAATGGTTGGCACAAATTTGTCTCGATGCAGAACTACTACAACCTGATCTACCGCGAGGAGGAACGAGAGATGGTATGCTGCGCTACCTCATCTTCAGCTCGAAACTAACATAATCGCACAGATCCCCTACTGTCAAGACACCGGCGTGGGCCTCATCCCCTGGTCTCCCATCGCGCGCGGCGCGCTCACAAGGCCATGGTCCGACCGTTCCTCCAAACGCGCGGAGACCGACAAGTTCGTATCCGCCCTCGTCTACGAGCGCGAGTTTGCGACCGACAAGAAGATTATCGAGCGCGTGGAGGAGATTGCGAAGAAGCACAACGTGAGCATGGCGTGCATAGCTACCTCCTGGTGTATCAAGAAGGGCGTGTGTCCCATCATCGGCATCAGCAGCAAAGAGCGCATTGACGAGGCAGTGCAGAATGTGCACTTCAAGTTGAGCGACGAGGATGCAAAGTATCTGGAGGAAGTCTATGTGCCGAAGGAGAGGCAGGGATACTAGATTTAATCAATAGGTAGATCGAGCAAGTCAACATTAGCACCATTTGCCTGTTCCAGTCGGTCTTCACCTTGAATATCAGCCTCTGCTAGCCTCAACGTGCGCTTACTTTCACGCCATCACTTTCCACTAAGTGGTCGAGACCAGCATCTTCCGCGTCTATCAGTACCACCCTACCTTAGTCGCTGTCATCATCTCCCACCGCGAATAAACAACTCCTCTCAGCCCTCCCACCGTATCTCGCACTCCAACACACACTCCCCACCACCAACCACTCCATCACAACTCCACACCCCTCCCCGCTCCACAATCTGCCTCGTATCCCCATGCACATAAGCCGCATGCTCACCACAACGTCTCACACACACCCTCGCAGACACCGCGCTCAAATGTCTCAAACCTAGCACTCTACCTCCATCACCACAGTCCTAGCCCCGCACCATACATTGCCGCGCACGTTCGTTCAACGCAAAAAGGGTCCATTTGGACACCCCCACCAGCCACCAAATCTCTAGCGTGACACACACCTCCAGATTACCCACATCGGGTGCGGCTAGGATCTTGATCCCGGGCAATAGCGGCTGATCTGCGGTTCGAGGCGTTGCGTTGGCGCCGTTTGGGTTGGTGGGTTGTTGGGGCGGGACATTTCGGGCATGGGATGAATGGGCGGTGTGTGTGGGATGAAATTTTTTCCATTTTTCAGGAGAGTTTAGATGAGGGAAGTGAAACGCCGAGGTTCTTGATGAGGGTGTTTGGGTGTGAGGATCAATCAATTTAGGGTAGACATCACGATGCTGCAATAGGAAGTGTGTTTGAAAGTACAAATTTCATGTATTTTCCACCAGATAGCTTCCATCTGATTGCGGACAGTAGGTTTTCACACCTCGATATAACCTAACACTGCAACTCCTAGGCACGTGTCCAGCTGCCCCATTGCGTGGGAAAGCCAAGTGCACCAAAAGCCCAGAGCCAGCTAGATCAGATGGTGAAGATGCCAAAGCCGAGAATGCAGATGCACATGTAGTAATGATGGTTCCATTTCCCCCAATAACACTTGATAAATACACAGTCGTTGTCGAAAGAAGAGGTGGACAGATCTTGATGTCGTGTCGTGAAAGATATTTTGCGGAAAAAGCAATTCATACCATGGGGTAATCAATGCTGCTCGCTTGCTCGCTCGCTCGCTATGCCAGTAACACAATCGTAAGTGAAGGATAAAAGGAAAACAGTTTTGAGAGACGCGATATTAGCTTGATCACAACAGATGCAGCTAACATCGCCATCTCCAAAGTGTAAAATGAAACATCATGTATACAGAACATGTTGTTCTGCCTCGCATAAATATCAAAGGTCGGGACCGTAAGTCATAGGACCATCGTCAGCCGTACAATAAATCAATAAGGTCAATAGAGATCATGAAAGAAATGAAACCGGTATCGCCCGAAGGGAGTGTGTTGTAGTTGGAATGTGGGGGCCGGAGGATGGATCGCTAACGTGGCATCCATAAGACACCGGGGAATCGCAAAAATGCAGGGGACAAGTCGTTCATCGTTTTTGGGGTCGTCAGCCGTTATAAAGCAAACATCGGACACGTGATGTCGTGAAAAGATCGTCTTTGTGGTGCCGTGAGAGTGAGCTGTGGGATGTCGGTCGGTTGATGAAGAGGTAAGGGTTTGCGGACAGAAGATTATGATGCAGTCTGGTGATTAAGATGAAAATGGCGAGGAGGTAGCAGTCGAGCTCGAGAGCTTTAGTTGGCCCGAATGACGAGCTTAGACAGGAATTTGTTCGACAGGGAGTCAAAGTCCTGTCGGTCGAACTTGCAGTCACTTCTTGAGCGCAGGTAGCCCTCTGTGTTTGTTGTTAGCTTACGAAAGACGTTGAGAAGTTAGGGTAGGACTTACCATATTTGGTGACATGCGCTCGGACTTCAGTCATGGCGTCGCACACCGCCGGATTGGAGTTGAGCAGGTGGTGATGCTTGCGCGAGTCCCACTCGGTGAAGGCGGGGAGCTTCTGGGAGATGGCCGAAAACAGACCAACGATGACACCGACGGGTGTGCCCTCCATTTCAGAGCAGAAGTTGTTGACAGCACCAACGTCTGGGACGCGGAAGTTGCAGTCGAACTGGATTAGTTCCCAGACTGCAAGAAGAATAGCGGCCAACATGAAGATGGTAGGCCAGTTCTTCAGCTTGTCACCGCTGTAGACGGACTGGTACAATGAAGAGAGTTCCTCAAGGACATCCTTCTGCAGCTCACGCCACATGTCGGCCAGGGCGCACTTGACTTGGAAGTTGATCATGACGGGCGCCACAGTCTTGCCACAGAACTTGGACTGCTGGTCCTCGACCTTGCCAAGGTTGACCTCCTCGTCACCACCGAGTCCTTCAACCATAGTTACGTGAAGAGTCAGGTTGTAGGCGAGGACAAGTTTCAGCGCCTTGCGGATGACGGGAAGTTTCTCCCGGCAGTAGTAGCGGTAGGCAGTCTTCAGGAGTTCGGTGACAAAGTAAGTGCCCTCGAAGTACTCGTCGACAAAGTTCTCGAACCCTCCATCAATGTGGCGGTCTAGGTAATCCGAGAGCATGGCGCGGGAGACACCCTCCATGCCAGCGGACAGCTTGGCCGTGTTGATCTCGAAGTGGAGACCGTTGAGTGTCTCGAACCAGTCGACGCCGAAACACTTCTCGTCACGAACGTAGACCTCACGGGCCATGATGGGAAGGTAGTGGCCATAACCGTGCGTAACATAGATGGGTCGTTCTTGTGGTGAGAAGCCCTTGATGTTACCGATGGAGAAACCGAGGCTGACGTGTCGCTCATAGTCGGCCTTCCAATCCTTCATAAAGTAGGCGATGTCCTTGATGTCAATGCGCGTGCAGGGTACCTGCCAGAGGCGAGCGTGGGATGGCTGGCAGCCGGCGCACGGATCGCCCTTGTCACAGGTCTTCTTGAGGAACTTGCACCTCAGGCAAGCGCGAAGCTTGCGGATTTCGTGGGCCTGCTGTCGCTGCTCTGGCCTCAAAGGACCCCTCCGTCTTCCAACACGCTTCTCGCCAGTGGCGTCTTTCTTGGTGGTGTGTGCTGGAGTCTTCTTCACAATGGTCTTGGCCGGCTTCGCTCCGACGGGTGTCGCAACGACGGGTGACTTCCTCCGGCGGGCCGCGGCAGGCGGTGAGCTGACGGCAGACGAGGTCGGGGAGGCTGTACTTGAAGCGGACTGCTTGATGACAATGGGCTCAACACGGACCATCGGCGGGCTGACGGACTGGTTAGGCGAGATGTAGTTGGCAAAGTCCTGCTCAAGCGGAAGACCATGGCTGTGATTGTGACTGTGACTGTGGCCGCAGTTGTCGGTGTGCCTGTGCGAGTGCACGAGGTCGAGTGTGTTCTCCGCCTCGGACTGCGGTGAGTTCATCGGGAAGTGGATCTCCTCAAAGCTGCTGAAAGAGTGGGCCGATCGTGGGACGTCTGATTGATTCGAGTTGGTCGAGTCCGAGTTTGTGCGGATGTGGAGTGACTGTGCAGGATTGAAGACAATGGCGGAGTTGTCGGAAAAGTCGTAGGAGTTACGGTGACCGATATCGACCCAGCCGTTGTCGCTACTGGAGAGGGAGCGGATCTCCATCCACTGTTCGCCGGGTGATCCCGTGGAGACACTAGCGGTGGCCACGTTCGAGTGGGCGGTGAAGTCCGGCGCAGATGAGATGTTTGTAAACTCTTGCTGGAAGTCGGCCATCTGGAAGGGCGGTGCGTTCATGTTGGGCATGTCCATGGTGGTGGGCATCATGGTGAACGGGGCCATGCTCATTGAAGTCATCATAGCAGCCTGCGACGTGTTGATAGCGAAGTCTACGGGCGACGATTGCAGCTGTCCTCCATATGCACTGAAGTCGGCACTCATGCCCATGGCGTTCTGCGTGAACGTGTCCTGGCCATAGCCGTCCGTGTGGAAGTTCATCCAGTTGGCCAGCATCGGGTTCATTGCCTGCATCGCGGCGGGAAAGCCGAGGCCCATGGTCTGGAGAGGAGCTATGGTGCCTGCCGTCGTCGAGTTCGGGTTGTGGGCAGTCGAGCCTGCGACGGTATGGATGCGGCGCTGTTGGTGTTGCTGCTGGCTGCCATCGTGATGATGCTGCTGTTGTGACATCGTCCCGGGTGAGATGGGAATGGGCCACGTCTGGGTGAAGTTGTACTGGCGGTTGGGGTCGAAGTTGGGATCAAAGACGCCCTCCCCCGCGTATAGGGTGCCGTCGAAGTCGAGATTCTGGTTCTCCATGGTTTGCACGGAGTAGGAGTGGTAAGGTCAGGAGTGTTCAGCTGCCCCGTAGAGCTGATCGTAAGACGGGTGAGACTGGGCGGGCGACGAGTCCAAAGTCGCGCGAGCGCCAAGACACGAAAAGGCGGTCAACGTGCAGCAGTGGCAGAGGCTGGTCGCGCCGCCCCACCAGTCGACGTCCACTTTAGTAGACTAGCCGCCCTTGACGCTGCAACGGACCGCGATTCGCAATTATTGATGTAACGAAAGCCCTGATGATGCTGCGAGATGGGCGAGGGTTCCCAGCTGCTCTCAGAAAGGCTCAGGACGCTGTCGAGCACGGCGGGCAGATCTGGTTCAGACCTCACGGTACGAGAGACGGGACAGTGTTTGCCCGCCTAAACGAAGCGGGGCGCCGTGTCCACTCCAGGCCATCCGGTCTGCCTGTTGAACGCACGCCACGCCTCACCAGCTCAGCCAGTCAACATGGCTGCAGGCAGGCGAGTGTGTCGCAATATCGTCGTCTCTTCTCGGCACCGCGATCGCCAATCCCGTCGACCCCTCCTTCGATAACACCCGATAAGCGTTAGACTCGGGTCCCTGAGATCAGCATGCGGAGAGGGACTCAGAAGAAGCAATATGCAGTTCGAGCCTCAGTTTGGCGCTTCTTGCAACCGTCCTGTCTGCTTGCCATTCAGACAACCGGGAGGGTCCTTGGAGCGAACCATGAGACTAACAGGCGGCGACGCGCTTCCGCCATCAGCAAGTCTGAGAATGCAAGCCATGACGGACGGACGACTTGCGACGTCGAATAGCAGATGCAACGATAGACCGGGATGCTGCGCGGATTTGCCTCACTGGCATGACCTGGCATGCAACTCAAAGGCGGTACTTCGCCGTCGTTTCGCCCATCTCACCGACATCCACGCGAGCATATCAGCGTCATCGCACAATCCTGATTGCTCGAGCATGCACTGAATGAACACTGCGTGTCTCCACGCGCTGTACCTCAGGCGTTTCTCGTGCTTGCAGAGCTCGACCATGGTTGCATCGCAGCGGCCGCTTTTGGATAGCGCATGTCATCCAGCGCGTTTCTGCGTAACACAGCTCTCTCGCGCCAACGCAGCAAGGCATCGGCTGCTGCAGCACTCTTACAGGGTGACAGGGCTCGGCATGCATTCTCATCGCGCAGCCGGTATATCATCGACGCTCCAATAATGGTGGCAGTAGTTTAAGCCCATCTTCACAAGTCTTGTTTGTTTGCCTGCTTTGCTGTTACTCGTAAAGTTCCCTTGTTCAAGTGCTGTGTAAACACCTCTTCGGTGCTTCCGGTGTTTCTGGTGCCTCTGAGACCCTCCAACGAGAGTGCCGACTGCCAGTGTAGACTGTGGTACACAATCACGATTCGTTTGCCGATGTTGCTCAACGACGTACCAGAACATAAGCGAGAAACTGTTGCCTAAACCATCCTCGAAAGAGCTGGAATCACTGGTGGACGGATCTGGCGTAGTGACTATGGGGAGAGGGTGGTGGAGCTGAGGAACCACGTTGTTGCCGCCACAGAGGTGGAGGTGGGGATTTGAGGCATTCTAAAGCAACCGAAAAAATGTGTGCATCGGCACGGATCTGTAACAGAGGGCTGAATTAAAAAAATAATACAGGTGAAGTCTCGATAACCGCCGGTTGCGCCTCAAAAGAGAAGACTGATGCTCATATGCGCGCTCGCTGTGTGGGATGGTACAGTACCCAAGAGTGTAGTGAGGAGCGCAATCTTTCTGGTGTACAAGGTTGAGGAAGGCACGAGGACAGATTTTTCTTCAGGGTCCGTGTTGACGAAGTCGCGGTGTGTGGTCGCGCCTTCTGGAACCGGTGCACGTTTTGGTATCGTAAGCACCACCTGGAGCACGCAGCACAGTACAGAAGCCGTACAACAACCTATTACGATACTATGGTCAGTTCATACAAGCCTGATCTTCGCCGTCCGTCTACTTTGAGGATTTTCTCATTCGTGCGTGAGAAGAGCAACCTATACGTCACTTCCGAAGGAAACCGCGTTGTCCTCACACGGTCCTAATTGCAGTCAACACCGAGAGCGACCTCAAACGGAGGCACTTTCCCCAGCTAATCATTCTCAATTCAACCTCGGGGTCTGCATTGCCGCCGCGAGCTCCGCCGTTCCAGGCACTGGACCTCACTAAAGCCCCTCCTTCTACCATGGGTGCGTCCTTGAACTTTGGTGTATACTCCTGGGTCGGTCAGGAGATGAACCAGGTCAGATTCTACTGTACCTTGCAAGAAGTAGAAGCTTTTGCTCTTTCCTACCTTCAAACACTCGCCTGCATGAGTCTAGGAAGACTAGCTGAAATCGTGGACAATACAGTGACTCATATCTTGGATTATCACAGTCCTTGAGGTAAAGTAACCACACGATTTCATCTAATGCAGCTAGGAGGATCGTTTCATGTTACGGTGTAGCGGAGGCGTGGGCATCACGTTGAAAGAAGGTTGGACCCGTTCACCGAGTGTTCAAGCCCACCAGCACCAGAGTGGCTACAAAGATGAGATGACGCGGGGCAACCGAATTGTCCATGACGTCAACATGTACAGCTACGACGGTCGTTTCAATTTCTCGCAAATGCATCTGATCGGCAATGATGCCGGAAGAGACGTCGGTCAGTAGCGGGTAGTTGCTAACACTCCTCCTGATACTCAGTGATCGCATTGAACCCCAAAGCATCTCCATGTGCCCTAGATTGGCGCTTGGCTGGTGATGCATCCAATTCGTCGAATTGTGCGACTTTGTTGCCTGAGAATGCATCACTGGATGAACACCTGCTGTTCCACATCATTGTAGGCTATCTGCTGCGCCTGCCGTGAAGGTAAGCAGTACGAGAGCATAGAGCCGTTGCACTCAATGATACGATATGAACTTTTGAGTTCGGGGTCACAGAGTGTCAACCGAGCGGTGCTATTTAGGTAAGTAGGCGTCAGTCCTTGCTGGATATACACGTGGTATGATCATGGAATTACCCCCTTTACTTGAATGAATTGGCACTGCATCGTAGTATCACTAGAATTTGCCTCAAGCCCAGCTCTCCATGGAGGACCACTAAATTCAAAGATTGAATCAATGATCTCCATCGTCACTAGTAATCTGCCGTGGCTGATCTCGATAGCACACCTTTGTAGGGTGCGCGCTGAGGCGTCTTTTGCGCATGGGATATAGCTGCGATCGAATCGAAGACGCAAATCTTTTGAGCAGATTAATTTCCAAGCGAGTTGTAGCAGGGATGCTATAAAGCACTTTGAGCTCTTCGCGAGCAATGTTTACGACTCCAAGATTTAATATTAACTTAGCTAGAAAAGCAAGGTACCCACCATTTGCATTAACACCCGGCTCTGAAACTCAGATCATTCAGCCTGTAATGAATGTAGCTACAAGTATACTAGTAATTCATGAACATGCGACGATCACGGAATACGGGAAGGCCCCGCTGTCCGGCTTTCGGCTCCATGTACATCTCCCGCGATTTGTGTAACGTGGGAACTTGTGGGGAAGTCATCATCGCTATTCTTCATGAATGACTTCCTTACTTGAGGCAGCGACTACCTGATCGTTCGGGCTGCAGATTCCAAATACTTATCCTCGAACCACAGTATCCACATTGCATCTGAGTCGCCTTACCACTCTGAATTTCCACGCTCCGTCCGTCTGAGCTTCCAAGTACCATGGCACACATCGGAGCGCTTCCGAAGATTCATCGCTACATGTGAGTTATCAATCAAGCGGATTTGAGATTGTTGCTGACACCGGCCCTTGCAATTTAATAGCACCGCCCACAACGATGAGGGAAAGGCGGTCTTTAGCAGAGCCTTCAACGAGGAGAGCAAAATGAAGGCAAACAATGATGGCATTGCCTTCGCATTGAGCTTTACCACCAAGGGCTTTCCGGTGGACATGAACGATGACAAAGATCTCGATGTGTACGGCGAATATCTGAACAGCGCCCCAGGGCTCGTCGTAACTGGAGGCACGGTTCTACGCCACGTCGGTACGTACCGCACAGCCATGCCGAAGTGAATATGAGACACATACTAACCATTATTCAGATATTCCTCCAGAAACGGCGTGCACTATGCACCGGTAAGAAATCTTACGCATGGATCGAGTACGAGACAACCACTAATTGTGTTTTTGCACTGTCTAGAACAGTAAGCCTAGACTACGGTTGCGTCCTTGAAGGGGAGGTCGAGCTTCTGCTAGACAGCGACGAGAAGCGTATCATGAAGCGGGGAGATGTCGCCGTCCAGCGCGGAACAATGCATCAATGGATAAACCATAGCAAGACTGAGTGGGCGAGGATGCTTTTCGTGCTGCAGGAGAGCAAGCCATTGAGCGTCGCGGGAGAGAAATTTGGGGAGCACCTGGCGGGCATGGCCGGAGTGCGATCATCGGATTAAGAGACCTTTGTATTTAGATGAGGAGCAATGAGAAAATGCAAACCGAGATGGTTGAAACCTTCAGGTGGAAGGCATCCCATCTGAGAAGAAACCATGCCTCGGCTGAGGCGCCACGAGCTAGTGCCCGATTAAGCCTCCACACGTGCACTTGCTCCACACCACCACCTGCACCTCAAATCTCACTATCGCAAACAGAAGAAGCGTCACCCTGAGCCAACAGGCTTACTCATGTGCGTTTTCCACAATTTCAGGTTATGACGTTATGACATGAGCCCAAATCCGGCAAACAAGTGCGCACAAACAATAGTAACGGCCGATCACAACCGCCATTGTTCGCAACAGCCACTCACGTATGCCCATTTACGCGACCACCGCATACAAACACCAAGCTTTGTCGCGTAAGAAATGGATGTCCCTCTACGCTCCTCCGCTGGCGTACCTTCGTCTCGCTTGGAAGAGATTCTCGACGGATCAGACCGGATCGAAGAGCTTTCAGATACCGATAACGAGTACGAAGACATGGGTACCGCAACACCAGAGGAGCAGGCAAATATCGAATATCTGGACAGCGTACGGATACCAATCAGGGATAGCTTGAAAACCGAGACTCTGAAGGTGCAAGATGAAACCCACGAGATCATCTTGCCGTATCTGGAAGGAAACCCAAACGACTTCACGCTAAATGCCTATGGCATACCCAAACTTCAACGAGAGCGACACGCTCACTTTCTCAAGAAAGTCATCGGTGATTATCCGCCACAGGCTGCTATGATGGATGCATCGAGACCTTGGATTGTATATTGGGGCCTTCAGAGCATGACGGCGCTAGGGATCGATATACATCCATACCAGAAACTGTAATATAAGCACTCCCGTAGTCTCTATGTCGTCAAAGACCTGGACTGCACCTCTCATGAATTCTGGCTAATGATCCACAGGGTAGCACATACTTTCTCACTCGCTCAACACCCAACAGGCGGATATGGAGGCGGCTATGGTCAGCTTCCACATCTTGCATGCACCTACGCTACCATACTCTCCCTTGCCATGGTAGCCGGTACGGCGACTTATGAATCAGTAGATCGGAAGACCATGTGGCACTTCCTAGGAAGGATGAAGCAAGCAGATGGAGGCTTCACCATGTGCGAAGGCGGCGAGGAGGATATACGCGGTGCTTTCTGCGCCATGGTCATTGTCTCTCTCCTCAACCTGCCCCTCGATCTATCCCAAGACGCTCCGGCCCGCAAAGCCGGCCTCACAACCTTCACCGACGGGTTAGGCGACTGGGTCTCGCAGTGTCAATCTTGGGACGGCGGTATATCCGCCGCACCCGGAAACGAAGCCCACGGAGCTTATGCATTCTGTGGCTTGGGATGTCTATCTATTCTTGGACCACCAAAAGAGACACTTCCCAAATACCTCAACCTCCCTCTACTGACGCACTGGCTATCAAGCCGCCAATGCAGTCCGGAAGGCGGCTACAACGGCCGCACAAACAAGCTCGTAGATGGATGCTACTCCCACTGGGTCGGTGGCTGCTGGTCTCTCGTCGAAGCCGCCACCAGCATTCCGCCTTCCACGCAGCTCTGGAACCGAACCGCTTTATCACGCTACATACTGGCAGCGTGCCAGGAAAAGAAAGGTGGGTTAAAGGACAAGCCTGGAAAGCACTCGGATGCTTATCATACGTGCTACAACCTGGCCGGCTTGAGTGCTGCCCAATACAAGTACGTGTACGATGAGAGCGTGAACAAGGACATTGGAAGTGCCAACCTTGGCGCACCGTACCATTGGAAGACAGCATGTGGTTATGAAGGAGAGAACGTCATCTGGGATTCTGAGGATACTGTTCGAGGCATCCACCCGGTGTTTATCATACCGTATCGGTCGGTGTACGAGTGCAGGAGGTATTTTGAGACGAAGGAGGACTTTTGATCCGTCATTTGATACTTGCAGTTGGTTGTTGGCTTCAGGTACTCGCATATCATAAGCTAGTCGATATCCTCTGTTACTTCATGTTTTGATATCATCTATCCCACTCATGACACTTTCTCAAACTGCGCATCCATGTACACCACCAACGGCGGTGCAGCAACCTTGGGCTTGAGCAGCGCTTTGATAGCGCCGTGAGCCTCGCACTCGTTGTCGTAGAAATCCATGTCCTCTTTCGACTCGAAGACCGTGCGGGCTACCAGAGTATAACCCTGACTGCGTGGATCCTCCTTTGTGGGATTGCCAGCCGCCATCTGGATGTACGGTTTACCGTCCTGCAATAGTCAGTCTATGTTCCTATATTGCCAAACCGTGCTTCTCGATCGTCACAGCACAGCACGAGATGACGTTGAGGTTATCGGTTGCAGGAAGCGCCAGGATCCGGAGCCGGACATCTGCAAGATGCAGCCTCGACGTCACACGAATATATCGGAGGTCAGGCTCGGGTTTCTCCACTGTTCGTGGACATGAGTCAACGATGCGTTGACGCCATGGTGAGGTTGTTCCGACAGACAGTAGCGGGCGTCTGGGGCTCGGAGGTGATGAGATGCGTGACGTGCAGCCAACAAGTGGCACCCGCATGTTGCTCATAAGGGCATGTGTTGTTCGAGCGGGTATGCACGAGATAGCTTGCAGGAAGTGGGGAATGAATCAGGCACGTACTTTCTTTGCGTCTTGAGTCAATGTCGAGTATTTTTGGATCGCCTGTTGAATTGTCTCGGCGTCGGTGACTTTGAGGAGCGTAAGACGCACGATTTTAGCCATATTTATGATAGTGATAAGACGTCTGACTGGGTGTAGTTGGGGAAGCGTGAGTTAGTTCGGTATCGCGCAAATCTACTTGGTCTGAGGTTGTCTTTGTAGTCACTCGTGTGCTGACACGCGGAGCCCGGTGAGGAGAGCCATGTGTCGCAGAACATCATGATCTTCGGTTCCCCCTACGTTTGTACGAACAAGCGCAAACCATGACCGGGCACAAAACAGAGCCGACGAAATACCATATCTTTGCTTCTGGGGTACATAGTGGTATCGTAAAAGGCGAGATGCCTCGTACGATTGCCTGTACGGCAGACACCGCTATCCGATGCCGGAGAATTTTCCGCGGTGGCTGCTGTTCAACGTGGCACATTTAACGCGGGGTATTCCGCTCTGCATTGCCATCTAGACTCTGAGAGCGAATGGACTCTGACGGTATACCTAGGTAATGTCGATATGCTGAAGGAGCGCTGTGCGGTGTTTCAAGGTTGTGTTGCGGTAGTCCTTTCGGCTAACAGCCCTCAAACCCTGTCGGTGCCCGGCTGCAGGAGCATGTCCTCCGGGCAAGGCTGAGAAGGAGGGTGAGGAAGTGGTTGGTTGGAGAGATGCTTTGAACCTGTGGGGTCTCGCAATGGAATCAGACCGATTCGAAGACTGTTGTCCACAACATGGCCCTCGAGGTCCGAGACACTGTTCGTGACCTGACGCCGATTCGATTGCCCGTCGACTGCGATGTTGTCTACAAGCTAACCCTTTTCATTTGTTTTGCAAAGCGTTAGATGCATCTGTGCCTGGGGCGGATGAGGGGCAAAGTGCGGTGAAGAAAGTGATTGTTGTTCAACCATCCTGCCCAAGGCGGCATGGCCTGTGCGCCGGCTCTCGAACCTCGCTCATGCTGCCGACGCGTGTTACCGCCGCCCCAATCTATCGTCTATCGACCTTCAGGACCAGCGATGGACTCGA
This sequence comes from Ophiobolus disseminans, assembly GCA_010093685.1. Lineage (NCBI taxonomy): Eukaryota > Fungi > Ascomycota > Dothideomycetes > Pleosporales > Phaeosphaeriaceae > Ophiobolus > Ophiobolus disseminans. Next base: position 1,009,814 of record MU006219.1, read on the forward strand.
CTCGTATCAGCTCGCACCACTGGTTGCCCTCTACGTGAGAGGCAGGGCAAGGTTGTCAGACCTCCAACGGTCACAGCAGTCGCAATCGCAACCTGGGAACCCGCTTTCCGCTACGCTTCCAACCAAGACATTGGACCGGCGCCAAAACGAGTTTTGCATGGTCCTTGGTCCCTCATGTACCGTTTTTCGTCACTAGGTCGCCTTAGCCTATGAAGCATCGAGATTTCGAGTCCGCTTTGCCCTCGTTTGCAGCCAGCGTCGCTCAGCGCGTCCCAGGCTTCATGCTTCTCCGGGCAGCATATGCTCGGCTGTGCTGTCGGCTCTGCGCATCATCACTCGTCCGATCGAGGGCCTCTGCAGCCTCCCGCTGGAAAAGCTTCGAGGGTATGCAAGACAGCAAGTGCTGGGGCGATGCCTGCTGTTGTCCCAAGCGATGTCAGACCTCCAGTCTCCAATATCCCCAGAGATTGCTGACAGACGCGAGAGTCGTTCGGCAATTTGGTGCGAGCTGTTCGCCATGACATCGCGGCGATGGCATCTGATCCGGCCTCGTCCAAGATTGCCCACACATGTGCTTCGCTGAGTCTGGCCCATGTTGAGAGCCCTGCCGACATGCCAAGCAGCTTGATTGACTCTCCTCAAAACCAATACGCACTGCAACTTCCGCAATGATGGTGTTCGAGCGTCGACAGATTGTCTCCACAGCGGCCGATCCATGTTGACAAGCATGCCGTACAGGACCGTTGGTCCTTCGCCCCATTTGGTTGCGCATGCAGGTAGCTTGACGTTCGAAGGCTGCCAGCTCATCGCACATATGCATGGAGCACGGGCTCCGGGTCGCAACAACAGTTCGATGGTAGCACCCCAGATACCTATCTGACCCCTCGATTCCAGCAATCAATCATCCCGTGTGCCTACTGGCTCCTGCTGCCGGGTAGCGTCCTGCTATTCCTGGTATGACGCTCTTCCGCTCTAAAGCCGCTATGCTTTGCATCCGTCTGCAGTCACGATAGCGTGTCAACCTCACCTCGAATCATCCCTCCTCCAGGCGCGACTCCCGCGCTTGCTACCATTGTGGGTACCTTTCCAGCTAGCAGTCCCAATTTTCCTGCGAATTAAACGGTCTGGTCGCTGGCCCAGTTCACCAACATGCTCCGTGGTATCCCAACATGGACTTCAACCACTGCCTCGCCAAGATGAACAGATGCATTCCGGCTCACGGAACACTGCACGGAGCGTGCGGTATCTGATGTTCCTGCTCTCTTCCCCTCACTTGCATCATTGCATTGGTGGAACCTATGCGTTCAGCGAGTACGAGCAATGTTAATGCCGCCTTCTTGCTTGTGCCAAGAGGGCTTGCTGATACTTCGTTGTCTATGCTTGCGCATGCGACGTCTCGAGTGGCCGATCCATCAATCCAGCCTTTCAGAACTCGTGCAAGGAAATTGGAACCGATCATCAGCCGTTTCTTGCGCTACTCCTGCATGCAGGCACTGTGGCAAAAGCGTGCGATATGCCCTCTGGCGAGAACCGGTGAGCTGTACCCTTTGAGGATTAAAAATTTCTGGAACCTAGTCTCGTTGGCGAAAATCCACGCCACGTCAATATGGGGTCTCATACTGAAGAGCCGCAACAGACCCGCATATTATTCATTTCCAGACGTCCAATTGCCCTCGATTGCTATTTGCGAGCGGAGTCTGCGCGCTTGCATGTACTGAAATGCCTGCTGCATTCGCCTACCGCAATAAATTAGACCACATCCCACTCTAGAGACATATGCTTCACCCATCCCCGTCTGCCACGTCCCCCTCCTGGCTGTCATCCATCCCTCGATAGATCCTTTACTCTTCCGTACAGCTGTCACTCCACACATTGACAACTGTCAACGCCCTGCAAGCAGCTACCGTTGTACGACAGGAGCCACGAAGTCCTTTCTCGGCTTGACATCGTCGCCACCAACGAGCTTTTGCCAGTTCAGCAAAAGTTTGCATCAGTCCTTTCCCGTTACGATCTCCGAATCTGCATCGAAGCGCCCACCTGCTTAGACCAAACACGTCGACGCACATTTACGACCTTCCAAAATGTTCTATGTAATGTACCTCACAGGTATGCAACCACCATTTTTCTTGTTTCCCAACGTCATGGTACTACATGATGCAGAAGGTGTATGGCTACCATATGGTGTATTGAACCTGCATAAACGGGCCAACAAGCCATTGCAGCAAGTTTGGCCCAGTCCCATCATGTACCATTGTGTGGGTAACGTGGGAGCAACAAGGGCTTCAACTACTGGATTAAACACTGTTCTATTGGGTGACAAAGTTACTGACGATACTCTCAGGCCTTTGCCAACGCCGCCACTGGCCAGACCCGCTCTTCCAGACATACCGCACCCATCATGGCTATGGCGCCACAGTCCGAGTAAACAACCGTGAATACTCCACCGATGTCGACTACGAATCAGATGAACTCGCTAAGAACGCTGCTGCCACCCGTGCGTACATGATCTGTCGCAACTTCTCTGTCAACGATGGCAGGGCCCCTGGCCAGCGTCCTGGTCAAGTTCCCCAAGGGCTTCCCGTGGCCATTGGTACCGGACGCAGGAACACCTGCTCATCCAATGACTACGACAGTGCAAGCACTTCGAGTGGGGGTACAAGCCCCCGGAACAGCGACTACGGCCTAGACAACGTAGACGCGGCTGGACGGCGCCCAAGCAAGGCTTCGATCTCGCCCTCGAACTGCTACTGTGGACGAGGAATGGTCAGGGCTTACGAAAGATGTAATCACTGTCTCCATGAGGCAGGCTACAGGGTCTAGACGGCAACATTTTTGGAATTCCCATGCACATACAGCGGCGTCCACATCGACCACACCATAACGAAGCGACATGACCAAAGCAAAAGACTTGAAGGGCTCAGGCTCAGCGATACCACTTGTTACGACCCTTACGACATGCATTCTTACGACACAAATGACCCCACTTCACGGCCCCATCTCATCTTTCATTGGCCAGTCTCTGCTTTTGCATTCGAATATCCGCTTGGGCTGTGTCATGATTCTTTTCCCCTCACCACTCGTTGGTACTGTCTGTTTCCCAAGCGTCTGCATAGCGACGGCATCGAAGCGTTTTGAGCGATGATCTGTATTTCGGTTGTTTTGGGTTGGCCTTTTCTCTTCCACGCAAATTGCTATGTTTCCGACGCACACGTCGGGTGATGATGAATTGCAAAAGAAGAAAGATCATGACGATTAGCCACACGGCTATATGATGACTATAATTATGACGATATGAATGAAATCCAAACCTTTCGCGACGCACGACTGAAATGCACAGCTGTCTATAAGTGCTTTGGCTTGTTGTTAAGTATACATGACGATACGAAGGAAACAGGCACATGTGGTGTTGAACAGCGAGACTTGCGTCCTGAGGTGTATGTATAAACAAAGGCTTCATTCCTGATGGCCCTGCCTAGGGCGGAGGATGGATTGGATTGAGTATGTCCGGTGCAAAGAACTTCCGAAGCTTGTAGATGGTGAAATCGCGTGACCTCGGCCGTGTAAGCGAGGATGAAAACAGAAGGAAAAGAAGTGGCTAACTTATGTATCGAGAGGAAATGTAGGTCACATGTAAGTACCCATGTCAGCACAACTTGGAAGCGAGGCTCGTTTAATTGTTGCCTTGCGCTGACCTTGGCGCTGGTAAGCAACCTCGTCTGTAACGCTACGCTTTGCTCATCTCTTACTCCATTTTGTCATCTCATACTGACCAGTGATCTTTGTATCAATCAGCGGTTGTAATGGCCCGTGCTCCAGAAACAGCCAAATCTGGTACTTCACGTAAACGACGGCCAAGGACGAGACCAACGGGCCACGGGCATAGACCTCCAGTCTCTGGTGAATTGGACGTGTATCTGCGGTGGCGTCGGCGTTTTGACAAACGGACAGCAGAGGAGAATGGAACAATGCTACCTGCCCGGGTCTCTGAGCCAGCATCGCATCCAGATCTCGTTCAAGCCCCTCCATGGCGGCCCATCAAGAACCCAGATGCGACGCTCCTGGGCCTACCGATAGAGGTGTGTATATTAACAATCTACAAGCTTGCTTTTGTTCAACATCGCTGATCGATTTCAGATGCGTCTCCAAATCTACGCTTACCTCTCGGACACAACAATGGTACACGTGCATTCGCCACGAGCCCGCACCTACACTTGGACGCCTTGCAAAGCCACCAACCCCATCTACCCTCATCTGTGCCTCAATCCAAAATGGTCCGGCCTATGTTCCGAGTCCGACCGCTGCACCTACAAGCACGTCACGCCGCCCGAACCACGCGGTTTCTGGGCCCTCAGAGCGTCGTCCAAACTCCTGCGCCGTGAAACACAAGAGCTCGTCACGAAGAACGGAGTGTTCTCAGTTAACCCTGAAGATGCCGAGGGATGGCTCGATTTCCTGAAGAGACGCGCCCCGAAGCAATTAGAATCGATCACGAAGATCACGCTCGCTGGACCGGACCACTACGTACTCAGTCCAGGCTATGGCATCTCCGCAGTGTTGAAACACGACCTGCCCAACCTGACGGCCGTGGGTCTTCAATGCCAAACGCCCCGCTACTGGTGGATATCGGACAGCGATCTCGCCGCTCCGAGGCTCGATATGGTACTGCACTGGGAGTTCTGGGATGCCGTGGAGGCGATGAAGAGTTTTGCACCGACGGTGACGTGTGTGGTTGAGGGATTGGTTTGGATCAAGAAGCAGAAGATGCATGATGAGGGTACGGGAGAGATGATGCAGGTTCAGGAACGGCAGGGGATTGCGAGAGTGGTGAGGATGGGCAAGGAAGAGGGGTTTGAGGGTGAGGGGTGGGAGAATGGGGATGTGAGGTTGGAGGCTGTGCAGCCGGGGGAGTTGGTAGGGAGGAAGAGGAATGCGGGGTGGAGGATTTGGTGGAAGAGGGATGAGCTGAAGTATTTTGGGTAGTTCTCTATATGGTTTTTAGGTTGATGTGTGGTGTGTTGCGAAATTCGAAAGCATGTCTTTCAGGAAGACTTGCGCTCATCACGTGTTCTGGCGTTTGCGCTAAAACCCCCAACGCGATCCCCACATTCCAACTTCCACATCCCACCCCCACCCCCAAACTACACAACACCACAATGTCTGCACAACCAGCACCCTCCCGGCCCGGCCCGGACCGCCGCTCCTCCACCGTCCCAAAGCGCACCTCCATCCTCCCCAAACCCTCGTCCATCGCTCTCGACCCCTCGGTCCTCATCGCTCAACACGCCCAGATTACCGGCACGCATCCCATCACCCTCGGCCCAAACACGGTCCTTCACCCGCACAGCAGAATCAGCAGTGCACTGGCGCCGGTAGTGCTGGGCGAAGGCGTCGTTGTGTACGAGCGCGCGAAAGTGGGCGTGGGCTTGGGACCAGATCTCGACGCGGAGAGTCGGCGCAGCAGTATGCGGAGTAGTGGGGGTACTATACGCAGCGATGGGGTTGTGCTGGGCAGGAATGTGGTGGTGGAGGCGAATGCTATTGTTGAGGCGGCGGAGGTGGGTGAGGGAAGTGTGGTGGAGGTCGGCGCCGTGCTGGGGAGGGGATGCGTGGTAGGGAAGGTTTGCATGCCATTCTTCATCTATGTGGTTGCATATGCTGACATGATGTCAATAGTACTGCACGATCTCGCCATCTTCCATCGTCGCCCCGAATACCCGACTACCGGACTACACGGTCGTGTACGGTGGGTCTGAACATAGGCTCGATAAGACGCTGCAGCTGAGGCCGGAGATATTGGATGCGAAGATGGCGGTGCATAGGAAGCAATTGGAGATGTTCAAGAAACTGGTTCCGAATCAGGTGGCGAAGTGGACGGTTTGAATGTTTGAATACTACTGCATGTGTCTGTCTTCACTGCACTATCACTCGTCTTTTGTCCGTCTCAGGATCCAGCCTGGAGACTCTCGCACCCTCATCACCAACGACCAGCGCTGGCGAAGATCCGTCGAGGTATACCAGGACACCTAATTGTGCTGGCGACACTGATACTCCGCCTCACCGGGGTCCATCAGCTTCCTCCTCTTACACCCCCGTCCCAAGGCTGTGCGGCCGCTGCATTTCAGCATGCTCTTCTTCGCCGGGGGCTGCTTCTCGACCGTCTCGTCCTCCGCTGGACGCTTCTTGGTGACGGCACCCAGCTTGTACACCGACTCCACCACCTCACCATGCTTATCCAGTCCCATCGGCGTCAAGACAGCAACCTGCTGCAGCCTCCACACCAACATCTCCACATCCTTCGCGCCCGAGAAGAATCCGCATATCTCGTCTAGACTCGCTCCGTCCGCCCTGTCCGCGAAAAACCGAGCTAATTGCTCGCAGCTCAGTTGTTCGTCTTCCTGCTCTTCACGCGCCTGCACGTGTTCGCGCCAGACGAGGTAGCGCTTGAGAAAGCGCACAACGAGCTTATCGTCGAAGACGTCTTTGCGCGTCTCGAGCGCAGCTTCCATCATGTTCTGCGTGCGCGTCTTGCGCAGCCACATGTGCTTCTCGAGCACGTTCATGGCGCTGAACTCCCGACAGGCTTTGGTCCACACGCTCTCATGAGCGGCGTTCGCGGGTCGGGTGGGACCATGTAGACGCCTGGATCCTTCTTGGCGTGCTTGCTGGTGAAGTTGTTTGATATTGACTCTCGGTAGGTGGGGGTGAGTTCGGCGGTGTAGGGGCCGCAGTGGTGCAGGTAGAGGTTTGTGATGCGTATGGTGTCGACGGCCGCGGCGTAGAGAGCGGGTTCGATGGTTGTGGAGGGGAGGTTGATGAGCGAGGGAAGTGTAGGTGGCGCGTTGGTTAGGCTCGCTGGGTGCGTCCAGTGTGGAGAGCTCTCCAGTGGAGCCGGAACGACGATGTCTTTGCGGATTTTCTTGGTGAGTTTGTTGAGGAAGGGAGCCAGCTCCATAGTTGTAGGGGATGTGATTGAATCGGACATGTTGAGTCGATGCTGAGTGGATGAGTGATTAAGGGCGGTGTGGGTGCGTTCGTTCTTGGTGGTTGAGAAGAAAGCATTCGATGGTGTGCTTGTTACGGTAAGAAGTGGGAGAGGTTCAGGAGGCAGCGTGCTGGACTCGAAAGATGTACAGCCAACGAGCGGAGATCGCACAATAGGAAGGGGGCTACAATAGCTGTGAATAGAAGAATCATGAAGCGCAGGACGTCAACATTGCCGCCAAGTGAAGAGGCCGTTCCTATTGTGTGGCCATCACCAACGAACGAGCAAACAAGATGCTTGCTTTCACCACCAACAATATAGTAAGCATTCCTCTACGTAATACCAATCTCGAAAAATATATGCGACGCATCAAGCGATGTACTCCCAGATCGCCCTGTCCCTAGACGACCGAGTAATCATTCACGTCACGCCCATCGCCCAAAACATAGCCGTCACAACCACCATCGCAAACACAACCACATCCTCCGCACACACCGCCCCTCTCCTCTCCTCACCAACCCGTCCCCAGTCCCAGTCCCGGCACCCCAGCTCCTAACTAGGGCGCCAGAGCCCGGTAAATTTCTTCCCGCCGCCGTCCCCAATGAGCTTGAGTTCGCCCGCGCCGATGTCGTATATCATGCCGTGCAGCGAGAGGCCGCGTTCGGTGATGGCGCGCTTGATGGCCGGGTGCAGGCGCAGGACGTCGAGGGATGCTTGGACGTTTAGCTCTGCGACGCGGGCTGCGCGTGCGTCGTCGGTGGGCAGACGGGAGAGCTCGGGGGCGTGTTTGCGGCGGAGTTCGCGGACGGGGTGGAGCCATGTCTGGGTGGGGTCAGTATGGGATGGGGATTTGGGAGATGAGTGGAGGAGTGTGGTGTTTATATGGGAGTGGGAGGTAGGTAGGTGGCGGTTGAACTCACTGTGGAGATGTTAGTAAGGGTTCTTAATAGAGCTGATGCAAGATCTTGTAGTACCATTTAATGTCTCTCCTAGATCAGCATCTCCTAATGCAGCGGCGGCTCCACCGCATTTTGTGTGGCCGCACACGACGACCTTTTTTACTTTGAGATGTGTGACTGCATACTCGACTACACTCGCCGAGTTGAGGTCGTTTGCATGCACTGTGTTTGCGATATTTCTGTGCACGAAGATGTCGCCCGGTTTGCAGTTGCAGACGGTAGTCTTTGGAGGAAATACAACGTCAGTGTCGATTTTAAGTACTTCGTATCTGATAGACGTACCTCGGGCACGCGACTGTCGGCACAGCCTATCCACAGAATCTCGGGCGCCTGGCCCTTTGCAAGGTCGGAGAAGGTGTTCGGATCTTTCTCGGTGGTGCGCTGGACATAATGGCGGTTCCCGGCAAGGAGGTGGTCAAGGGGATCTTTGCAAAAAGTCACGTCAGTTCTGCATGTTCTGAAGGCCGCATCCCTGATGGTGCGCTTGGCCGGGTGTCAAGGTGGGCCCACTTGGGGGAGCAGCAGCAACTTAAAGGCGACGACTGCCCCAGGTCTTTCATGAACATGCGACTTCTTTCGCGCGACGCGCAGGAATCTTGTGATACGGCGGAAAGTATGAGGAGAGTTTGTACGTACCTATATATGCCGACATCGGGCGGGTATGGAATGTCTACGAGGCTTCGTCGAGCAAGTCAGGGACTGGTATGGACAGAGACGTATCACAGGACCACAGAAAAAGAGCTGGAAAGAACCAATATTCAAGGGGATGCGAATGGAACTGGCAGCTGCACCCTCTCTTATCTGGCTGACATGTCGCACCCGGGGAAGCCACGCGGAGACACCAGCATCTAATGACAGGGTGCGCGCAAACCCTCACAATATGCGACACATTCCCGTTGCAGCCCCAAGACCATCTTGATGAAGCAAATCGCTCACTGACGCAATTCCGTGGTACCGCCCCGCGACCGAGGGTCGCAGTACCGGGAATCTTGCGCGTCCAGGAGCAAGTTACGAGCGCGTTACCAGCGCAAGACTGTCTTTCCCTCCGCATACGACCTCTCTACACCGACACCCGGAGCCCACCGACGTCTGCAACTGCAACCCGCGTAGCTGAGGCGCACAACACACGCCCTGCATTCTTCTGCAGCAGACGCGCGCTGCCGAGCCTTCAGTCATGCAGTGAAGCACTATGAAGCATATAACGGGCTTGTCGTGTGGGCACCTTGCTTTGCGCAACTCCCGCTGCCTCTTGGATCTCTCGGCGCGCTGCTTGTTATCGCGGCGCCCAGATCCCCACATGTCATTCTGCCGTCGTTGGTGTCTCGAATTTCTGGGACTGTTCCGCACGCCCCGGTGCATCGGGACAGGGGTGCCAAGCGAGGCATGTCAGCGCTGCACTGTGGTACTGGCCAATGTGTGTGATGGCTGATAGAGGCGTGCAGGTAGGTCGAGATCGTGATGCAGATGTATTTGACGTGCTTTTGTTAGGCGAGTGTCTAACCTCATTTTAGACATTGAGCGATGAAGACAGGGTAAATTCAGATTTGCGTCCCAGTACCCTCGAATCGGAATACTGCAAATACTGCCATAAATGACCATACACATCTCAGTGTGCTTCAAGAGCCAGTTTTCAGCTCCCCGGAAAACTTCTTACATCCGTCATTTCATTGTCGCTTCGTTGTTTCTATTATTCACGTCTTCACTTCACGAGGTGGAGACAAGAAAAAGCATGAGCCGCAGATGGATCTCGAACACAATGCCGCAAGCCTGATGTAGCACATTTTTAGGCGTCATTGTACTGGGAAAGTACAATCGTCCATATGTGTACCAGCGTTTCATTACGGGCAATGGATCGAATTTGCTTTCACACCTGTCACCTGAATAGGCTAGCTTCCAACAAAGCTCCGGTGTTGTTCCGCCTGCACCACTCAAAAGCGCCTGGCACGTTAGGGTACTCATACACTTTGTCTGTCGCTGACTCTACTTTTCTCGCCTGTGAAGATGGCACTACGAGCGCCTGACAGTGATTCATATCGTGAGTATAAGACTGACACAAGCATATTCCTCAGCGGCATCGCCGACACGGCGAAAGCTTGTGGCCACAATCCAAAGCTCAGTCTGGTCATCAAGAACGACAATAAGTCGCCTGCGCCGCAATCACACACTGGTCACACAGCAACTGCGAACAAGGAACACGGGCGCTTGAAAGGCAAGGCCCGAATAGAATCGAAAAAGTTGGAAGCGGCTGAGAAGGCAGCTAAAGATGCGAGATTCCTCGTGGAGAACAATGTCAAGCAGGAAACTCCAGTGGTAACATACAAGGTCTCCGTCGCTGAAATTCTACAACAGGTGGAGGACATCGTGAAAGCCAAGCGACGAAACTTCATCTCGTCCAGCGCAGAGCGCGCAGCCGCCGTGCTATCTCAGTGCGTGAGGAGTTCGCCTTCACTTTCCAGGACAGCGAGGATCAGGTGTCGAACCAAGGCCATCAGTACTTCATCGCGGTATTAAAACAAGCATATCACACTCTGAACGATGCGGACTGTTTCGAGGTTCTCAACGTCATTTCTGACGGTCCGAAACTCGACATCTTGACAACAGGCAACAAATTCAAGCATCTCGATTTCGAAGAACCACCCGAGGAGAAGGGCCCAAGTCCGCTAGTCGCCAAAGCAATTACGATGAAGCAGTTCACGTCCAAACCAAAAGCCAGAGTTATAGAACCGGAAGTCGACGATAGAGAGGAGATGATGTTCAGGTACTTCTGCTTCCTCCAAGACCTTCACAAGCTACAAGACTTCATCTGCAACCTTATCATGCGCTACAAAGACGACAAGCTAGACAACTTGCCATCAAAACTGCCATTGAACATGTTAGACAGCAAGACCATGCTCTCATTGAAGCAACGCCCGAGCATCTACAATTCACGGTAGAGAATCCCGAGATCATCTTTGCGCTACTCCGTGAGAAGGGTGTTAGGCTTGGATCCGACGCGGCTGAGAAGAAAGATCTCTTCCCCCGACAACAGGATGTGCTCTTCCGTGAGACACACTCTAGTCTGTTGCGCGTTGCAGCTGAAGCAGACAAGAAGACGAACCACTTCTACTTCATCAAAGTACCACTTTTAACCGCAAAAGATGGCACAGACCTTAGTCTTTCCATCAACGATATCTGGATAGATGAGCACAAGTTCCTGGTACAGTATATGAACGAGCTTATCTTGGAAAATGTAAGTGGCTGCTGGGTACCGAGCAAAGAATATATGCTTACTTAATCGATACAGGTCATGCGCGAGGTACAAATTGAGCTCACAAAGAATGGCGGCACCCGTGCTTCCAGCTACGATCACATCTCTATCCAGCTCCTCAAGATCTTCCACGGTGCCAAAAGTGGTAAAGTCGATGTCCCAACGGCGTCCATCTTCGCTGCCGATATTCTACTCGACATCCGGTCCGTTTGCAATCAGAAGCGCGACTCGTGGGTTGCGGACCTTAGTGACACCGCTACGGTGGTCACCAACAGCCTCGACAGAATTATGAAGACGTGCGAGCGTGTCCATCCCAATGAGTACTTTTCTGAATACCGTTTGAGAGACAAGTGTAATTGGATAGCGGATTCAAATGTACCCTGGAAGCGTCTAATGTACTTGGAAGAGTTCGCCTCTCATCCGATATGGGAGTCGCTGATTAGCGAGCCCTTGGGTATTCCAAGAGCTGATGAGATCCAGGAGGAACTAAGAAGGGTTTCGAAAGATATACCATATCATGAGCGCAACAGGGACTGTGTACCACCGACGATAGATGGCTACTTCCTTCGACGTACCAACCCGCTGTTGTGCGCGAGACTCAAGCTTGAATTGCTTTTGGACTTTCAGGATTTGGACTCGGCTTCGCTAATGTACACTGCCACATCAATGTCATGAGCCACCTTTTCAACGCCTTGAAGGAGACAGACCGTGTCAGTGGCGACTGGCCTGCGCTACAGGAGATTATTGAGACTCATCGGAAGGAGAACTTCATGAATGAAGCGTCGAAGAAGCCAGAAGACATGTATCTCCGAGTGTGCCACACATTGGGCATGTCTTCTGCTGGAATCGCACTCATGAAGAAAGAGGGCGGCAAAGCACCAGGCGTAAAGAAATCAACCAACCTACGACACACAAATAACATAAAAATGTGGGATCTACTCCCCAACGACGTCTGCTTGGCTTTGCGCAAAGCATCCGCCGGCACCACCAGCTCAGCCCAACTCACGGCTTCCCTCAGCGAGCACATGCAGCGCCACCAAGAGCAAATTGCCGGCACAAAACCCGCCAAGTACATCGACCGCAACCTAGGCATCACTACACTTATCGGCGGCTTGTGCGACTTTCTCCCTCTCGCCTTCGCCCCGATCTCGTCACCCTGACACGTGCCAGGTCCACCACGAATACCTGCAGCGAATGGAACGCATAGCCCACGAGAACGCGTTGGCCGCGCAGCAGCAGCAACAGCAGCAGCAGGGAAGACAGCAGATACACTTCAACGGGTGGGAAGATGCTGAACGCCACAGAGCGTGGGGAGATGCCAAACGCCACAGAGCGTACGAGCCGGAGGAGGAAGAGAGACTGGGATTTGCTGGGGCTATGGCTTTGCGGTTTCAAGACGCAAAAAAGGAGGAGGATATGGCACGGAGGGAGAAGCGGAATGTGAGGCGGAGGGAGAGAGTTGCTGAGAAACGCGCACGCGTGGGACTGGGCAACAGAAAAGTGCTCTTACTCAACATGCGGCTACTCCTACACAGCATACGGCTCCTCCTGCTCAACGTATGGCTGCTTCTATTCAGCGTACGGCCACTTCTACTCAGCATATGGCTCCTTCTACTCAGCGCATGGCTGCTCCTATTCAGCATACGGCCTCTCCTACTTCCGATCAGGGTTCGACGGCGCCGCAGCCGAAGCAGAAGAACACCGCTCAGGAGTTGATAAAAGCTAAACATAGTTTGATGAAGTTGTTGAATTGATGCTAGCTTGAGGGAGAAGAAGGTATCCAGTGGTGTGAACAGCGGGGTATACGTGCGGTGAAAGTCAATGGGCAAAATGTCATTTTCGAAAGTCGTTAACTTTGAAGATTCTCGTCACAATGACCACGACACTATTGCTATCTCAGCAGCTGAGACAGCTTGGACGTATAAAATCTCACTGCTTTACGGGTCAGATGAAATGTGTCTAACCTTGCCGACCTAAGGTCTACCCATCTACCGCTACAACGGCACGGCAGCGCCATCACCGCGGAGATCGCTACCACCGCTCCACACCAAAATACCATCATCTACATGTCGTCTAATGATCTGGCCTCGCCCGAACATACCCCTTCCGTATCCTTCAAGCTGCTCAACGCTGTGTCCAAGGGCACGCAGCTCCTCGACAACCTTTGGGTCAATTCCTTCCTCGAGATAGATTGTGGCATCAGTCATCTTTCCATCAGCGCTTGGCATACCAGCACCAATGCAGAAGCGCGGCGAATCTAACGCAGCTTGCGGGTTTAGTTTGAAGACTTCCTGGTTGAGCAGGACCTGCACGTGACCCTGGGGTTGCATGAAGCCGCCCATGACGCCGTACACAGAGTGCAGGCTGCCGTCATTTGCGTACGTAGTCAGACCCGGGATAATGGTGTGGTACGGTCGCTTGCGCGGCGCCAGGACGTTGGGGTGGTTCTTATCGAGGCTGAAGTTCGCGCCGCGGTTCTGTAGCGTGAAGCCGCAGCCTTTGGGGATGATGCCCGTGCCGAAGCCGCCGTAGTTGCTGTTAATGAAGGAGATGGCGTTGCCGTCTGAGTCGGAGCAGCAGAAGTACACCGTGTCGCTTTGGAGATGAGCTGGTGAGCCGTGGACGGGTGCTGAGACCGCCTTCTTTGGGTCGAAGAGTTTCGCTCGATCGCTGAGGTATTTCTCCGAGATGAGTTCTGCGGACGGTACTTTGACGATGTTGGGGTCAGTTACGAACCAGTGTGCGTCGGAGAAGGCGAGGCGGAGAGCTTCGATGCACGCGTGGAGGTGTTGCGCGGTGTTGTGGTCCTTGTGACTCCATTTCGAGATCTTGCCTTGCTTTTCTAGCTCCTGGATGATGCCTAGAGCCATGAGGGCTACGATGCCTTGGCCATTAGGCGGATGCTCCCATAGCTCGATACCTCCTTCCGTGGTGTCACCGACACCTTGGCCAGTATACTTGAGTGAGATTGGTTCGACGGGCTCAGATCCTGTCTCTGCATGGTGCTTCAAGTCATCGAGGGTGAGATGGCCACCAAGATCAGAAACAACTTTCACCAGCTGCTTAGCTACTTCACCTTCATAAAACCCTTTCTTGCCGTGCTTTGCGAGTAGCTTGAAAGTGTTGGCAATTGTCGGGTTCTTCATGATCTCGCCAGCTTTTGGTGCTCTGCAGCCGTCTTCTGCAGATGCATCCTTCTTGAGCATCTCATGGCCGTTTGGTGACGCCTTCTTTAGCTGCGACTCGCTCGCTGCCCACTGCTCAAATGTCAGTTCTCTTGCTTGCTCTCAAAGACCATCTTGAAACTCACAAAATCAGCAGATAGCTCTGAAACAGGGAACCCTTTGTCGGCCAACTCGATTGCAGGCGCAAGCACGTCCTCCATGCTTAATTTTCCACTTCCAAAGCGCTCAACAGTGTCGACCCATCCCGCAGCTGCTCCAGGTACAGTAGCCGCATGTACACTCATCATGGGGATCTGTCCTTGCTCTCCTTCTGCGATCTTGAGATCTTTCCTGATCTTCTCGAGTGTGACCTGTCCGCCAGAGCGTCCAGATCCATTGAGAGCGGACACCTTTTTCGTCTTGGCGTCATAGTAGAGACAGAACATGTCACCACCAATACCTGTAGAGCTTGGTTCCGTAACATTGATGGCCGCTGCGGCAGCTACTGCCGCATCCTACACATCGTGAGTGCGCAAACTGAGCAACAATAGATTACGTCATACTGCCGCATTTCCACCCTTTCTCAGAATCTCAATTCCAGCTGATGTCGCGAGAGGCTGAGTACATGAGACTATGCCTTTCGTACTGTGAACTACAGATCGTCGACTTGGAAAGTGAACGAACCGAGGTTCAGGATGGGGGTACACGTTGCAGCCCATTGTTCGTGGTGTGTGAATTGTGGTGTATTTTGGCCCTTTTGCTACGTCGAGAAGGTGGCACGCAAGCTTGAAGACTTGGGTAGACAATGGACCAAATCGCAGTTTGTGGGGTATGGTAAATGTCCTCATTCATCACTAACGACAAACGGCTATCCCCGGAGAGGGGCGACACCGTTCGGATTGCCGGTTTCGCAGAGTACATCCTCGGAGCAACGTATCGCGAGCGTTGCGATACACATGACGTCTCGATGCAGATTAGATGGTGATAGGATAGGAAGGTTGCCAACGAGAAAATTTGGGAAGCTCGGCATATCAGAAGGCTGCCAGGCTGAGGGGCTGATCACGTGCAGCGCGACGTACTGCGCTTGCGGAATTTCGGAAAACGCGTCGGAGCCTTTTTCGTGTGTAACATCGACGACACTACCACAATAATGATCTCTGCGCCATGGGTATGTTGCAATTGCCTGTCTCGCACTGGGAAAACTCTATTTAGACGCAGTCTGCGATATCAATCGACTGGTGAGTGACCCCCTACATCTTCAGATGAGCCATTGCTGACCAGGTGTAAGCGACTTCTGGAAATGTGCCCAAAGCTCTCCTTACCAGAGCCCGCGATATCGCCATCGAACATAAAGTACTGTCGGAGAAGCTTGCGAACGGCTTTGACACACGCGCAGCGAAGAAGCTGGGGGAGTATAGCCCCATAGTGAATGCTTTAGGAAAATGGGACAAGGCTAGTGAGGTGAGCAGCGATGCGGGTGGACGGCAGGGCGATCAGTTATACTGATCTGACTAAGTCGGTGACAGAGCTCACTTCCTTGATACACGACTCCACGACCGATTCCGAATTACGGTCCCTTGCGGCAGACGATCTAGAAGAAACACGGGCACAACTGGCGGCCGCCTCGCAAAGCTTGATTACCTCCTTGGTCCCTGTGCATCCTTTTGCACATCTTCCATGCCTCCTAGAGATACGGCCGGGCGCCGGCGGCTCCGAAGCTGCGATCTTTGCAGGCGATCTGTTCCGTATGTACTTAGCCTTCTGCAACGGCAACGGCTTCCGCACAGGTATCTTGAAGTACGAGAACATCAACGGTACATCAGAAGCTGGCGTACCGCTGTCGGAAGCCATCATTGAGGTGGAAAGTGATGACGCTTATGGCGTGTTCAGATGTGAGGCTGGTGTGCATCGCGTCCAGCGTGTGCCCGCGACCGAGACCAAGGGCCGCACACACACAAGCGCGGCATCCGTCCATGTTCTTCCTAGTCTGCAGGATAACTCTTCCGTGCAAGAGGACTTTGACAATCCAGAGAGCGACTACTACATTGATCAGAAGGAAGTCAAAGTCGAAGTCATGAGAGCAAGTGGGGCGGGTGGCCAGCACGTTAACAAGACTGAGTCGGCAGTGCGGCTCACACACACCCCCACAAACACAGTAGTCGCCATGCAAGATTCTAGATCTCAGCACAAAAACAAAGAGGCGGCCTGGGCACTCTTGCGCTCGCGCATTGCCCAGTCGCGACGAGAGAAGCGAGAAGAAGAGATGGCCAACATGAGGCGAAGTGTGATAGGTGTGGCGAAAATGGGCCGTGGAGATAAAGTGCGTACGTACAACTGGGGCCAGCAACGAGTCACCGACCACAGAAGCGGGATCACCGTTCACGGCCTCGACGATGTAATGGAGGGCGGCCAAACGCTCAGTAAGGTCATGGACAGTGTCCGCGGGTGGCTCATGGAGAGAGACGTCGAGGCTCTGATTGCTGAAGAGGCCGAGAAGAAATGACCACCCTGCATTCCCGCACTGTTCTGGACTCCGGACTCACGATTCGTTGAAACGTGCGGACTAATTTAGCCTCCCAGATGAATGGAGAATTGTGGTCGACAGAGGAGCGTGTCCAAAGCCGAGGCCAGGTTTGCGCATGCAGGCACCCGTCACTCTCTGTAGAGCGTGACCAAACGTGGTGTGCAGAACGAAGCGCCCACTTGATGTACCCACCCGTTCGTCTCCGCTTCACAACACTGGCATGTGTTCACGCACGACTTGATGAACATACTCCCCTTCAGACGGCGCTTGGAAAGTCTAAACCAAACGCTGTTAATCAAATTTCTCTACCCTGAAGTCCTGTGATGATTGGAACGAGGCGACTGGACCAACGATGACCGGCATGCTGTCCCAGTTGGGTGGCTTGGTACTAGACAACTGGTTCCCCAAGCAAGGGGTCCCTTCAACTGGGATTCCATTGTGGCGGTAAGCCTTCGGTAAGCCATCGCGATCTAAATTCTTACTACCACAAGTAGGCTATACAACGCATGCCACATTGTTGCGAATGCAAGTGCGAGTTCATCTTGATTGATATCGGGATCGACCTGCATACTTCTCGACGCATGCCAACCATCAGCAATTGAATCGGTCGTTCATACTCTTCTCGATACTCATCAGATGATGGTGCTGAGGTGGACAAGTATGAGTCCTTCGATCTAGTGCTATAGATCCACGTGGTTTTGATAGCCGATCAACGCCTCTGCAAGCTCTCATCTACGAGGAGACGGATCGTGCAGCACACCACAATGGCGATTAACCCTGCTGCTATCTGCACGGTTAACGCTAATACATGCATGCCACAATGTTGCTAGGGTTGTCTGGGACCTGTTTTCACATCTCGAGTACTCAATGGTCTATAATGGACGCCGCAGACGATATAGCACGCACCAACGGCATGGCGGCCCACTCCAACAAACAAAGGATGTGTTCCCTCGCAACCCATGCTGCGGGGTGTTGTGATCCAGTTGCCGAAAGATGTCGGTCAATTGGTGTTGATTGCTCGCGTCAGTACAGTCGAGTCAATGCCGCTAACGACAAGCCAATTGACTAGACGAACCCAGACCCGAACTTCACGACCCGCTACTACTTCCCCGCATTTCATCCGGGAGCTACCCCGGATTTCACTTGAATTAGTCGTCTGGCGTCCCATGTTAAGCGCGTGTGATGGTCCATCAAGCTACGAAATGTGGAGATCTAGATCGCTAGGAATACGTTGTCCGAATGTGGAGAGTTTGTGGAGGCAGGTGTTGCGGAGATATAGCATGCATGATGGCCTCTCCATCGTGGGGCAGTCTTTCCAAGGCCATCTCTTGATCTCCTCTCTTTGAGGTCCAAGCAGTCCTTTTCAGTCGAGCACAATCTGCCCATCATGGCTTCGAACACTACTGCCACAGACTATGCGCAAGAGAAACAAGACGTTCAATATGTCGAACATGTGCGAGACTCACCCACCGACTCCTCCCATGATCTCCAGAAAGAGCGGACTCTGGAGGGCATCGATATGAACAACTCGTACGCCGTCAAAGGCGACGACTCGGATGGTAAAGTGGAGTGGAATGCCCGAAGCATGTGTGCAGCTGTATTCTTGGCTGCTCTCTACACAGGTATGTCGGCGAGCACTTCCCTCTGGCCACATCACGCTGACCCTCAACAGGCTCCCAAGTCATCCTCTACTTTACTGGCGGATCGCTTGGGTTCATCGCAGAAGATCTCGGGCTCGAGCGTGGCATAGCATGGCTTCCAACAGCTAACATCCTTGCTATCGCTGCTGCTTGTCCCTTTGCTGGCTATCTCCAAGATCTGTTCGGCAAACGCTACATTGCTCTTTTTGGGTCCGTGTGCATCTGTATCGGCTGTGCACTTGTTGGATCGGCCCACAACTTCGCTCAGATGCTTGCTGGTATGGCTCTGTCGGGCGTAGGAGCTGCTGTTGGTGAGCTCACGGGACTTGCTGGGTAAGAGCCTTTTCTGATACGTTTTACTATGACTAATATCCGCATAGCCTCGCTGAGATCGTACCAGTCAAGTATCGTGGATACTCATTGGCTTTAGTCACTGCATTCGTTCTTCCATTCTGCCCATACCTTCTCTACGTTGAGTTATGGTCGCACAGTGATACAAAAGTCGGCTGGCGCTGGGGACCGTGGTGTGCGTTGATGTACAACGGCATCGTTGGTTTAGGCCTTGCATTCACATACTTCCCGCATAACCACACTCGCGCGGAAGGCTTCTCTCGCATGGCAATCATCAAACGTATTGACTTTATTGGAGGTGCTCTGTCTATCACTGGATTGACTCTTTTGTAAGTACACATCTGGACACATCGTATGCGGCGACTAACGCGATCTAGCCTTGTGTCGCTCCAGTCAGGCGGTTACACTCATCCTTGGGCTTCTGGATACGTTCTTGGAACGATGTTGGTCGGGCTTGCCCTTATCGCTGCTTGGGTCGTATACGAGGCAAAATTCGCTCGCCACCCAATGGTGCCCGGTGAGCTGTTCAAGGGTCAACGCATCGTCGGACTTGCCTATGTCATTGCATTCGCAGCTGGCATGAACTTCTTTTGTGAGTACTTCACGATCATTGCCGGTGCTCAAACTGACGTCTCCAGCTATCCTGAACTTCTTCCCTGTAACATTCACGAGCGTTTATGATCCCGTTCCAATCCAAATCGGTCTCCGAGGATTGCCTCCTGCATTCGCAACAGCGTTTGGCGCCATCGGGTTCAACGCAGCACTCTCTGCCTTCCCAAACCGCACTCGGGAAGTCTTGCTAGTAGCTGTGCTGCTTATGACCGGATTCGCCGGTGCGCTTGCAGTCATGACACCAGAGAACGAGAAACTCGTGGTCGCTCTCGGGTCAATTGCTGCCGTCGGTGTCGGTGGCGTCCTCGTTCCTGCTGCAACCGTGGCTATGTTGGTGTGTCCCGACGCCTTGATTACTACCGCCGCCGCACTTTCGCTCTCCATCCGCACAGTGGGCGGCTCGATTGGGTACTCCATCTACTACAACATCTTTGCCACCAAACTTGAGAAGAATCTGCCCGTCTATGTTGCTGAATACGCGATGAAGGCAGGATTGCCAATCACTTCTGCGACGCAGTTCGTAACCCTGTTCTTGACGAACCCGAAGGCACTGGCCACAACGCCTATTCCCGGTATGACGCCAGCGGTTATTGCAGGTGCAACGAAGGGATCACAGTGGGCTTTTAGCCAGAGTTTGAAATATGTCTGGGTAAGTCTCGCCCGTCTACTTATGTAGAGGAGCTAGTCACTGATCATTCCTAGTTTACATCAATCGCCTTCGGAAGTATCGCAATTGTCTGCACGATTCTGCTGCCGAGCACCAAGAAGTATCAAACCAACCGTGTTGCGGTACAGATCAGCTAAAAGAGTCGGTTTGTCTTGATGGTTAGCTTATTCCCATCTTGCACAGCTATTATTTGTTGGTATTGTGATTCGGCTTGTATCAAATACCACATCTACAGCTGAAAATACCACTGAACGTATGTCACACCAGCAAGTGATGGTAGTGCGGTGATGATGGTATTTTCGCTTGTGGCGTCCATCAGCCAGCCTCATTTCTGGGCGACGGCAGGCAGTGACGATCCTAAACATCGCTCTTCAATGCGACCGATTGTTCCTCGCCAACGCCATCCTAGTGCCTGTAACGAAGAAGTGACAGTCATGTGTCGACGACATCACAAGGTACACTACGAGTGGATATCGAAACCACTTTTGAGAATTCGGCCGTGGCTGACTCCAGCATGCTTGCGATGTTTGTGGGTCGTATCGCCCCAGACCCTACACAGTCCGGACAAGTACACCTCGTTTCCTTAAAGAGCGTCGAGATGCCGACCTGTGGCTTTTGGACGCAGGCTTGAGGCTTGGGTTTGACAGTTTAGCGAGTTTAGAGTATGATCTTACCATCTTGCTCGACGCGCTAAGAGACACCATTGATTTAGGAACTTGGCAGACTGGTTGATCACCCTCTTTTGGTTCACCTAGATCGACTCTCCTAGAGTTGGCTAACTTTATTCTTCATCGCGACCAATTACACCGCTGAGTGCCTGAAAGCCAACCACAAGATTGTTGATCGTTGAGCGCACTTGGGCAAGGCATAAGTACCATGCCCATTGCTACCTCCCGCGAAGTCTTTTGCTCTCCCCAATCGCTCGTCTTCCATCGTTCAGCCGCCATGCGTACCAGTGCCTTCCTCCTATTCTTGACTGGCTTCGCCTTCGCTGCTCCTGCAGACAAAAAGGATCTCTTCCCCAAATGCAAAGCCACCAAAGACCTGGTCTACAATGCTGCACAGCTCCTCAGAGGCAATTCTAATAACCTCAAGTTCTGCCTAGAGAAGATTTTCAAGATCAAGCCCGTCATCAGAACAATTATGGTGGATGCAAAGAAGACCGTGCAGGTCGTCAATACAGTGCGGAATGTCGTGACGTCGGCGGAGGGACTGTTACAGTTACCGGGAGCACACCCGTTGTGACTTTTACATCTGACGTACTGTAAGTAATAGCAGTTCATTATAGCAGCCTGTTCTTGGTGGTAAATGCTTCGTTGCTTTCTCTGCGCGCAGTACAATCGCCATCTTCTGTCCAAATGCTAACTCTCCATAGCACGGTCACAATTTTCGTACCCTGCGCTAATGGAACGCCCATTCCCCAGAAGCGAGGTCTCGATGAAAGAGCAGATAACTGCCCCGAGGTGCCCCTTCTCGGCTTTGCTTGCGGTGTCCTGAGTTATGCCTGCGACTGCCTGGTGATACCGACACCAACCATCACAAAGGCCAGCGTCAGGCAAGTGACAGCTGTTATTACGCAGAGGGTCGATGTTACAACTACTGTAAGGAAATGTTGGTTTTCTCAAAGCGCGCTGTCGCTGATGATTCCAGGTTCAAGCCACCACCACGGAGACTCCAGCGGCTCAGACGGAGACCGCTGCTGGTGTTGCGACCCTTTCGAGGTGCAAAGCTGAAGCTGTACGGTGATCCAGACATGAAGGTCTTCCAGTGCTGTAGTCAATGCTCAATTCTGCGATGGCCAGAAATTTTGTTTTGGTGTTCCAGCACCATTGTCTTTACCACCCAAAATTTCTCCTGCTAACGTGAGCTGATTGCACTTCATCATACCTAGGTCTACTTGGAGGATGATTATATGCGATGGAGCGGCGCCAATCAAACGAACACAGCCTGTGCGACGATGTACTAGCTCATGTATAACTACAAGCAGAAGACCCACAACTCAATGGTTTCTCGTTATGCACGTAACAGACCGTTGAAGCTTAGCAATGCTGTTTCCGGTGAACGATGCGGGGTGCGACAACCCCACCTTGTCCACGCCTCGCCTAAATCGACTGGCCACCTCGTCTTCTCCACCTCGCCCGACATCATGCAAAGTAATCTTGTGCATCCTGAGGCAGCCTTTCTGTTCGTCCAAACCAATCCCCAGTCGCCTGATGCCTTGCCATCATGCAGCTGCCTACGTGCATCCATAGGAGCCGAGCGACGTTGGGAGGACGGCTGATCCTACATAACCCCTCTTTCAGCCTGCTCCTTCTCGGGGCAGGCTGCTTCATCTCAACCGCCGTCAGCCATGGATAAAATACCACCACTGACTATCTCCCCTGTGCTCAGAGAAGCCGCTGAGCTCAAGGTCGAAGAGCTCAACCGAGCCAAAGATGCGTTTAAGCGCCGCTATCATCTTGATGCTCGACGCTCCACGGAACCCAACACTATTGCGAGGGTCAAATCCTTGATCGAGAATGTCAGCAAACTCAACCCTGACAAGGTGGACGAAGATGATCTCGCCATCATGCGTCGTTATGTTGACCAAGCCACCGACGACCAATCTGTCTCCGATTCGAAGCTGCTGAAATTTGAGGAGCTGATCTGCAGTAAACTCCGAAAACACCTCAATCGTATGGATATATCCACGCTTCACATAAAGCTCATGGAAGAGGTCATGAACGCCAATGGCCCTAGAGATGACTTGACTGCCAAGCTTGCTGGTGTCGATCTCGAAGATGACTTTGAAGTGGTCGAGACCGGTCTTGATGAAGTACTCGAGAAGTTCGAGAAGGAGACGTTTACCGCAGATGAGGTGGATGTTGTCGCCATCGAGGACTATCTATCCAGCCTCTTTGCAGACCAAAAAGACAAGCAAGATCTCAACGACATCCGAGTTGCCCTACGAGAATACAGCGAAGACGGAGAGGCCGATGGAGTTGACATCGACCAGGACTTCCTGATGTGGTGCATTGTAGACCTCCTCAAGAGCGACAGCATTGACAATGATGGGAAGAAGACACTCCAAGGTTACCTGCAGTCGCCCATTGCTTTGCGGGAGTTGGTTTCCATGATCAACATGAAGTCGATACGCAACTGGGAGTACAAAGATGCCGACAAGGGTTTAGCTGTCAAGGCTCAACAAAACCCAGAAGGACAGCACTGCATCGTGGTGGAAGAGAACATCATCGATATGCTGTTCTTGCACAGCATGGGCTATACTTGGGCAATGAGGCTCAAGAACAGCCTGTCCGATTTCGCTCGACGTTGCAATTGTTTCAACACTGAAGGCAAGTCAACTATGTGCAAACCGATCGTAAGACACACGCTGATTTGATAACCTCATTAGAATTGTCGATGGAGGAGGCAAACAAGCGCGAATACTTCCTCGGCCGAAACCCGTCGAAACCCGTCCCGGCAGCCGTCACGCCGTCCATATGCACCGTCTGCCATCCATATTACCCACCGGCGCCGATGCCACCACCACCACCAATGCCAATGCCAATGTCAATTCCGATGAACATTGGCCCACCGCCCCCACCCATTATCGTCATTGGGAAGAAAAAGAAGTCCACCTTCCGCCCCTGGATGTCGGCTGTACCTCCCCCACCAAGCCGCGGTAGCCTCGCTAGTACACGTAACAATTTCTATAAAAAAGACTTCTTCATGTCCCGGTTGCCGACTGAGGATGGATGCACGCCAAATGTGGCACAATCAGAAGAAGTTCAGGCGAATCTAATGAAGACACTGGCAGCTGAGTCGAAGCTTCGAGAGGCATTTGATGGTCTTGTTTATGCCGGGTCAGCCAAGCTTGAGTCACTCGCCTCTTCCCTCCCGCACAAGACGGTGTTGACTGTCCTCAAATTTCTGGGAGTTCCCGAAATGTCATTGGACTTCTTTGAGCGTTTCCTCTGCACCAAGTTGAACATCGGCCCGGCTGTGCGAGGGGCCGCAGATCGCGTTCTGCCCCGCGCCCGAGGCGTCCCAGAAGGCCATGCCCTCGAACTGTTCTTCACTGAAGCAGTCATGTTCTTCCTTGAGGTAGTTGTTCGCCAGAAGACTGGTTCATTTCTGTACCGACTGAAAAATGACTGCTACTTTGTCGGCACGTATGATCAGCACGAAGAATACGAAGCTCAGGTTGCTGAATTTGCCGACGTCCTGGGACTGGAAGCTTCTTTCAAGCAGACCCAAGCAATTGGCTTCCTAGACTTCACTCGTCCAGTGACCACCATTGACGACTCCAAAGTCGAGGCCTATGCGCGCCGTGTCAAGAAGCAGCTCAGTTCTTGCAACACCATCCTCGATTGGGTACGCGTATGGAACAACACTATTGGCACATACGCTGCTCACCTCTTTGGACCACTTGCTGACATCTTTGGCGCACCTCACCTGAACGCCGTGAGGAGTGCGTATAAGCGCATCTTCGAGATTGTTCTAGACGGCAGAGACCTTACCAATCACGTCAAGAATCTTCTGGTCGCGCGTTCCATGTGCCCCTTTCCTGAGATGTCGTCTCTCGAAGCATTCATCTACCTGCCGCAACCATATGGCGGTCTCGGCGTGAAGAACCCTTTCATCACACTCAAGCTTGCACACGAGCTTCGTGAGAAGCCCGATGAGCTGATCACAAAGTACATAGAAGCCGAAGATGCGTACTATATGCGCGCAGCCGAGAACTGGGCCCTCCTTCCAGCCGATGCACATGCTCGCAAGATCGAAGCCATCTACCAGAACAACGAGGAGCGAATCACCGCCTCCCTTGGCGCAGCTCGAGAGCTCGGAATCTTCATGACCAAAGATGAGCTCACTGAACACCGTGAACGCGCCTCATATCCAGTGCTTCCAATCCCACCACCGCCTCCGTCCGTCTACACCTTCACGCAAGCTCCATCGCTCACGAACCTCTATACCGAGCTTCTCAACGAGCCCAACGATGATATACTGTGCAGTGACAAGGTCGACGACGAGGTACGTCATCTATCGGGTAAGGGCGACATGAGGTCCTGGAACAAGTTGAGTGGTGAGGACAAATGGGTGCTGCAGTTGTACGGCGATGAATGCTTTGAACGGTACGGCGGATTGGAGATGTGGGTTAGGGAGTACGTGCCGCAAGAGGTGTTGAAGGCCGTCAGGGGAGCAGAATGGGATGATAATGACAATGATGATGAGAGCAGCTATATGTCGGAATGTTGACGGTGAGGGAGGTACTGGGATGAAGTCAAGAGGGTAATTTGTTCTTGCGAGGGGATAGGATTGTTGACGACTTTTCTTTTTCATCTTGTTTGTCTCTCATACGCGGTCACGAGGTTATGCTGTATGATCAAGTGCTTTTGTACTTGCGGGATATTCTCATGAATCTTTAACTACTCAGCTTTCACGTCTCCCATCCACTTTCAGCCTAGACAAGGAATGCACTCTCATGTTTCGCCGCGTCTGCACTTCCTGGCCTAACATGGTTGGTGAGGTGGTGAGGAGATCTTGCATCAGACGAAAAGGACATTTATGGTGAGTGCTCACTCTCCAGGCAAGAGCCACACGTGCATGTTCAACGATAAGAAGCGATCAGGATTAGGATGCTATGGAGGGCTTCATTGTTCATTGTTCTATAGTCTTATCCGTCACAGTCATAGACGAAACCAATCCATGTGTTCTACAGCCTGTTCTAGTATGAGAACGGTGGAACGCGTTGCGTGAGTGTCGGTGGTCGTGGCTTCCGTTCTGGGTGCGCTAGTCAGGGTCTACGAAAGGTCTACTTTGAGCTCAAAAGCCCCTATCAACCGAACCCTCACCACCACACAGCCAATATGGCCCCTCCTAGGCAGTCCGTGACGGCGAGAAACCTTCGGACGACCGAGGACTTTCTTCTGGCGCTGCATACAGCTGAGGCAAAATACGACCTCACCCAGTTTGTGGAAGATGGCGATCTCGCCGACAAGTAGATCTAGGCACAGATGGCGAAGCTGTAGAGGCTCAAAGCCGAACAGCAACGCATCGACAGAAACGACCCGAGCCATCCGGTGGTGCGACTACGGGAGCGCGCTTCTGCCGTGCTGAACACGGTGGAGTTGGTCTGCAGTGCTTTCGGTAGCGCGCTGGAGATTGAGTAACCGACAGTCAGTGCACCATCCGTTACTGACTCAATAACAGGCCAAGGACAACCCATGTCGCCAGGAGAATACTCAAATGCAGCAAGTGTACGACCAGTCCACCGTGCGGCACGAGCGGCTGAAGCAGTTTTGTTCGAATCTGCAGGAGACCATCGATGGTCCGTCGTCACATGAACAACCTCAGTCCAGTCTCCAGGACCTGAAGGTGCGCATGCCGGCGCGTCTGGGCTGCTCTACAAAGCTACCAAGTATGACGCTGTGCAGTCGTGGAATGACAGTGTGGGTGGGTTCGAACAGCTTCAGACGAGGGTGACGCAGTCAAGTTCTGCAGCACCACTTGTCGATTTGCTCAAAGGCGACCAGTGGACCTTGTTAGCAGACCTCCTGAAAGTGAACGGCGGCCTTGAAGGGCTCAAGACGAGGGTGACGCAGTCAAGTTCTGCGGCACCTCTTGTCGACTTGCTCAAGGGTGACGAATGGCTCAACCTGGCAGAGCTGTTGAAGAAGTATGGTGATCTCAAAGAGCTCAAAGCGAGGGTGACGCAGTCAAGTTCTGCGGCATCACTTGTCGACTTGCTCAAAGAGAGTCACGGAGAGTTCAATGGGTCCGAGGGGAGACTAACAGGGTCACTCATGGAATTGAGCGATATATCTGAAACACTCCTGTCATACTTCAAAGAGATCGAGGACATTGCGGGACTGGATCACCAGGACACGGTATATGCTCTATCCACGAATATTGACCCACAGCTCACGGAAATCCTCGCAAACGAGCGTGAATCGATGCGAGTTGTTGAGACGATTTTCCCGGCAGCTTCAAAGATCGCGAAAGATCTGGTCACATGCCAAAAGCAAAACGCCTTGCTTGCGACCAAGATCGAGGAGTTTGAGAGCGAGATCCGAGTCAAGGACAATGCGATTAAGCTCTATAGAGACCGCATCAAACAGGATGCGGGTATTGATCCCGCATAGTTGTAGAGGCTTGCAACTATCTGTATTGACTCTCTGGACTCGCTCTGCAGGCGCCGCTGTCAACAGCGTTGTCATGCGACTAACAAACTTTCAGAACATACTCTTTTTGTAGACGCTGCTGTCAACAGCGTCGTCATGCAACCAACTAACCGCCACAAGAGACTCTTCCGCAGGCGCCGTTGTCAACAGCGTCACCATGCAAGTAGAAAGACCGAGATGTGAACGGAGGCAAGGGTGATGTTCAAGAACAAAACCGACCGTAGATAGCGTCATCGATAACAAGTTTTAAAGGTATCTTTCCCACCACAGTCGAGCTTCTCACTTCTTCCGAAATAAGACAAGCTACAATCCCCGCGTATGGTGTTATTTCCTACCCTTTCCCGCTTAAGAACTTCAGAGTTCTTCTTGAAGAATTGCTAAATAAGACGATCAAAGTCGCTGGCTTAAAGAGCAAGGAGAAGGCGTGTTTCAACAACTTCCATAAAGCTGTTGCGAATGCTGATGCGAAAGTCAACGGCAACCGCAAGTACGAAGGAGCTCGTATTAGGTGACGCACCGATGTTAACGAATGTGCTACAATTACATAGTACTGAGGTAGATAAGTATTTATATATTCTAGTGTATAGAGGCCTGTCTACCTTAACATCTTTATTAGAATTTCTTAAAGCCTTTATAGTGTTGTGAAGATATACAGGCTTCTTGCTAAGGTTCTTGCAGCACTTTGTGGTGCATCACTAAATACAAGCTCCTTCGCAGGGGGCTTCAGGCTATAAAGAAGATTTAGTGGCTAGCTGTGTTGCTTTCGACAACAAGAACCAGATAGTAGGTATTCCTAATGCAAAAGCTTAGTATCCAAAGCATTTCGTACATTGAGGTGGACATGAAATGTGCATCTTAGGATATGAAACATCCATCCCATATCCACCCCTCACGCCACATCAACACCAAAATACCCATACTCGCCCCCATCCCGATAATCATCCTGCTCCTGCAGCGCCTGCTCGCCGCCCGCCCAAGGCAAATACACAGGCGGATCCATCTGCCGCTGACCCTCAATGTGTTCGTTTCCAAAAACGCCCGCCACGTCTGTCCAGACGAACGGATCGGCCATGTTATTCGCGACAACGATGCTGTGTACGATCTGGTACGCGCGCTTAGCCGTGTCGTTTGTTTCGCGCATGTATCCGAGCCAGGTGATGAGTTTCTTGGCGCTGACGACGGATCCTGCGTATGAGGATAAGAAGTGTGGGCGGCAGGATATGCCGATGAGGAGGATTGTGAGGGATTGCATTACTGGTGTGAGGGTTAGATGGTGATTTGCTGTGGTGTGGTTGGATGTTTCTTACTGTTGTGCATTATAGTCCACCATGGCCCCTTGTGATATACCAAGTCAAGATTCACGTCATCGGGTAGGAGCGAGGCAACGTCTTGTGCAGTCTGTATGCATGTCTCCGCGACGTCTTGGTCGAAGGCTGTGAACTCGCTAGATCCTGTTTCGAAACAACGCTCAATTCGTCGCAGCGAGGGCCGCGTTATGAGTATTCTCAGGCGGTAGTACTGCTTTCTAAGCATGCGTTGCTGCCCGTCGAGATCCGGTATAGTATACGATCCCTCTGGATTTGGGGGCATAGCGTCAAGCGCCCATTCGTCGAGCTCCGAGTTCATCGACATGATGATCGCGTGCGCTTGTGCCCAGGAACGGGGTGTTCTCCGCCTAGTGTACAGGGTCGATAGTACCTCTTGCGTAATAACAGCCAAGCGAACTTGAGCATCCGGGAATAAAATGGGAAGTGCAACGGTGGAGATTGTTTTCCGCGGATCATCTTCCATGTCACTGGGAAGTGGCGTCGTGATGTCGTCACTGCGAAGTATACATGGTCTGCCAGTCATGGAGCTAAGGAGGCTCTCCAGATGATGGAGGCTCCACCAGGTTTGTGTGACAACTAGTGCTTGCTGCAAATTTCCTGATAAGATTTGCGCCTGTGTATGGAAGCCGAGAGCGATAGCAAATCGCATTGCGGTCCCAACCGTCACCCATGCTCTATGACAAGTTAGTAAGGGCTTATCAAACGGGATGCGAAGGACGACGATGCATAGTAAGTTTGGTGGTTTGCATGCATGTCTAGCTGTACGTACCTATTGACGTGACCGATGGACATATAATAGAAGGCGAGCAGTCCAAAAGCCTGTGTGCTGTGTTAGTATATGAGCAGAGAAGCGCCTCAGATGACAAACTTGTATCAGTGGCAAGTCCGGTTTTGCAAGCATTATAGCGCTATCTTCGAGATCTAAAAACTGCCGTGCACTCGACAAGTAGACGTTCTCATCGTGGTCACCATGCCATGGTGCATTGATCAAGCGAGAGAATCGCGTACCAATGGCAAGTACCAAATGGACAATCGCAAACCATCTTTGCGGATACGTCACGGGCTCTCCGCTTCGTACTGAATCGTAGTAGAGATGGAGTTGATGGGAGATATCGGTGGGTATTATCGGAAATGTGACCTGCACTGTCTGGTAGTAGCACTGAAACAGCAAGGTCGCTGTTATCTCTGGTGGTAGATTGAAGGGGTTCTGTTGCTCTACCATCCGAACGCCGCAGTGGTCCTGATAGAAGTTTGTTTCGCCCAGCTGGGTAAACACAGTGGATGGAGGCAAGTTGGCGAGCGGCTGTACTCGAGACTTCAGATTACGAAGCCAAACGACTTCGCATATATGCCCAAGATATCCCGTATTATGTGTATCCAGGACCTGCGTAGGATCCTCGGGCAGGAAATCGATATCGTAGCTTGATTCCGGACGCATCGAAATGATCGGAGTGTCTACTGCCGAGGACGCACGCTCCATATCTGGAGTGTTCAGTGTGGGTGTGGGTACGGGTGATGCTTGTAAGGAAGTTGGCTTTCGTGATCGTTCTGGAAGAGAAACGGTCTGAAGTCGGACGGAAGATGCAGCCGAGCTAGGCTCAGGGGAGTCGATGTCGTCTTCTGACTTTACATAGTTAGTTCGAGTAATATGGTCACATTCAGTGAGAGAACGGACTGGGAATATGCCAAAGGCGTCGTGCCGTTCACTCACATCATTGTTGAGTGCGGTCTCGATCATCGATCTATCCTCTTCATCCACGCGGCCGCTCAGTTCTCTGAGAAGAGAGATGAGGTGTTCGTTCTTGTCCATTACCCTATGCCCCGTCAAAACACGCTGTAAAAAGCCAGGCTAAGCACATAGGACGAACGTTGTAAGCTGATCTTTTCGTGTAGCTTCGTAAACACATGGTTTATTGACCTTTTCGCAAAAGCTGCAGCGCGGAAGGCCGCCACTACACTTCACTTCTTCAGACTGAATGTCAGCACGATCCCACTAATTTGACTGTGGATTTTGCTCACTTCTCTTGTGGCAATTTCGACATGCGCGCATTACTCGATCTCGATGTCGCGTCTGCGCCTTGCCTGGCTGTTTCTCTGGACGAGGAAGCCGGGGTATGGGGACTTCTACTCAAAAAGATACCGCAATTAGCGAAAGGTGTTTAACAAACCTGCGGGACCCATGGAGTTGTGACCAGGGGTAAGGATCCATATCCATCTCAAATTCGAATGTCTCGTGCAGAGAACGTGGAAGTAGGCTTACTGTCCAAAGTATTAGTCCTGACGTCCTAGTGGCACTTGATCAATATCATACCTAAATGGCAGCCCTAATGGGCCAATAATGGGCTCCTGTCGATTGTTGCCCTGCATTGGGTAATTCGTTTCGAGGTGACTGAGGGTGAGTCGACACAAAGGATGCCCGCGCGCCAATATCTCGCCTAGTTTACCGGAAAGGACAACGACTGCTGTGGCGCTGGCCAAGAAGAGCCCGAAACTCAGAAAGTTATTTAGTAGAGTGGGAACCCCTCTTGTGGCTATGTACGTCGTTGCATCTTGAGCATTCGACAGCCAGACAACGCAACAGGCATCCTTTTTGGGTGCCAAAGCTTTTGACTAGAGAGAAGGGCTGAAAAGCCCTAGGCTTCTACAATATATCTAGGCGATCTAGACAGAGAGCGACGACGTCGGAAGTGCACCTTGGCCGGCTTCCGCCGTTGATTGGCTACGGTGCACATTCCCGAGCAACGACCTTGCCATGTCAATTGGAAATTCATTTCGCAGAAGCCCATGCTACAGATTCTAGGTTCAGTTGCAACCCAGAGCCCTGGAGAGTCTCGGGCCGTGTGCATGTATCTGGGCAGTATGCAGAGGATCCGCGAGGAGAGAATGTCTTTGTAACACTGTAAACCCCTGATACTGGATAGTCTAGGGCTATTTGCACAAACATCAGCGTCCATACCGGTGTCCATGTTGCCAGGCCATCAGGGTCAAGCGGAGGATCCACCTGGGCGTCTTTAGTTGGAGTCTAAACGGGCGGGAGGTCTATTCCGCTCGTATCGGTACCATACTTCAGTGGGTATGCCACCCGGCTGCTAGACAATTTTATTGTCGCGACGAGGCTGTTGTCCTTGCATGAACATGCACAATGGCGCATTTGATCAGGCTAGTATAGGCGAACATCGCGCGATCGCACGATCAAGTACAGGTATGCCCCTGTGGTCTCTGCGACGGCGATTGGTCGTGTGCAGGTGGTCTTTTTGGGGCTGTAATATGGGCATGCCAAACTCTAATGTGGAAGCGCTACGCAAACTTTCTCCGCGGTTGGGACGTAAGGGCGTTGGTGGCAGCGGCAAAGATGACGATAAGATCGTCCGGACGGGACGGAGACAATTCCTACAGTTACCGGCGCATTTTAAGCGAGTCGGCTACTAGCACGTGGCGACAGCTACTCAACTTGAGATTAGTGATATGGTTGGGAAAGGTTACGAATTTGGTGAATCTTTGACCAAATGATCAACATCCTTGAATCAGACTAGTTCAAGCTATGTACCATTGTTGACAAGTTTGAACGGTGGCAAGCGGTCGTGGTTTCTTGATCCCGAGCTCCTGAGGTCGTCTTTGCCGGACGCCGAGATTCCTCGTGTACTCCAGTAACAACGCCTCCACTGCAAAACACGTCTCTTGAGAGCCCCTTATTTCCACAGCGCCGGCTTATAAATTCTGAGGTTCGGTAATGCGGTGTCACCAGGTACCAAGCTGCTAGTGGGTCACTGCACATAGCGTGCTCCTTCCAAGGTGCCACTGGTTTCTTCATTTCCACCCTCTCATGAAGGTTTCTAGATCCGATCAACCTCGGAAATCGCGCATGAGATATCGCTGTGCCAAGTTATGTGGATGGGTTGTTCAGGATCGACCCTTTTGGAATGAAGACTCGCATGTAGATCCCCTACACGGCAGACGGGAGAATGCAAATCGTTCATCAAGCGAAGGATTTCAGTTGTCTAGGATCAAAGGTTGAGCAGCAAACCCCTATCCTATCGAACTAGTCTCTCTGTCTCTTCCCATTTGCGTCCGTAGCTTGCCTTCTACGAGAGGATATACTAGAGGAGCATAATATACGCATTTAACCAATAGCAGGACAGGCCAACCTAGCTTAAGTGTGGCTTGTTATAGCTTACTGCTAAATAAAGTAAGTTTATTCAACAACTCATCTTTCGAACACATCTCGTGATACTGTGTAGACTGCCTTTTTTGGGGGGGAAATCCACTCACGCACTCCTGTCCTCAATTCCTTCCCACCTCAGTCAATCAAGCTCTTCCCCCCAATCCATCTTCATCCACGCAACTCCAGCTATCTCCAATAACCCTCTGCTCGCAACCTGCTTTTGATACCAGCCCGGAGTAATCTCGCCAGGTGCACACATGTAATCTTCCAGCTGGAGCAGCTTCTCAACGCGCTCTGTCTTCGATCCATCCCAAGCCTTTTGCAAGGCAGCACGTAGTCCTTGCACCTGTTTGAGAACAGCGTCCCACGTGCATACTGAACCTGAACCTTGCAGCCCATCTCGAGCCAGACACGCAAAGACCAAGTGTCGAAGCTCGATTCTGGTACTCGCATTTTGAAATGCGTACATCCCGATAGCAGGCGTGATCACCAGACCTGTTTTGCCAGATGGAGGCATCGCACATGTCTCATACAAGTATCGCATACATTCGTCTCTTAGCACCAAACAAGGCCCTCCTAAGCGATGCGCAAGGACCCAGACCTTGATCGCAATGGGCACGCCCTCTTTATCCTTGGTCTTAATCTTCTTCTCCAGCTCTGCGCCGCGCTGGTGGCATGGCTTTGCTTGCTCGTAGTTCATCCACGTAATCAGCAGCTCCATAGCCGCAGGGTCATCGTGTGGTAAGCATATAGTTCGTGACGGCTCAGCTTTTTCGATCAGGGTCCGGAGGTAGGGTGAGTTGAAGCAGAGTTGTCGTTTTGGTAGCAGGTAGGGCTGAGGACGGCAGGTTGGACCGACGAGGACTTTGATGATCTCGGCGGCTTTTGATGTTTGCACCGGTGCTGAAAGTTGAGTTTGCATGTTTCAGTTGGAAGTGTGAGTGTTGTGGTTGAGGTGAGGAACAAGCTCATAGTCTAAGGGAACATGGAGAGGGTGCTGTAAAAAGGCAGTGTTCGAATGTTTTGCGCTGTTGATACCTACCTTGATATGAGAAGCGCGAGAAAAGTCCCGTCAAAAGAATCGCAGAAGGAATACACAATTCTTCATGACGGCAAAAGAAGAGCGAACTTCAAATTCGATTGAACCAACCTCGTGTGACGAATACGCCAAAAACTGTTGTGTGTGGGTAGGTAGTTATCCTTATTGCGGAGAACCCTCGGGTCGTCGGAGATAGCAGACAGTACTCTTCAACACACAAGCATCTGTCGCTGGTCGACCCCTAACCTTTCCATGTCTTGCATCTGCCTTACGAAATGATTTCAACAGAGGATATGTAATCTTCTGTTATTTGTTCGCTACTATTGTTGAATGTGCAGGAGCAGACGACGTGTTTTGGAGACGCTGATCTCTAGGCTGTCGACATGCACTGCGCATGCGAAGCAACGTTTTCTGACTCTGAAATGCAATCGTCTCTCGATGTGCTGACGTAGTATAGTCGCGAATGGCTTGAGCACACGTGCGCCCTAAGCATACTTCGGACTCGTTATTTTGTTAGCAGACTTGGTTGCATACCTAGGTAGGTGGTTACCGCCCGACGCGATTTCGGCTGTTGTGCTCGGTTCCTGGGGTAAGCTCATCAAAACATTTGGCGCATCTTCACCGTTGGCCAGTGGAACGTTACACTGCTGTCGGCATGTGCGATTTACTCAAGTTTCCAGGATTGTAATCGACAGGTAACGGCACGAGGCGAGCGGTACCATGAATGCAATTACGCATCAGCCCATCTACCCGTGCTGCATCTCCAAAATAAACCACATCATGGCTCACCAGTGACATGAGAGCGAGATGTCTTCCGTAAGCCGACAAAACCAACGCTGCATGTGCGGTCTAAGACTTTGGCGTTGTAGTGGAAGCTTTGGACTCCGTCCTGTGATGGTGTGCCCCGACTGCAGGGTGGTGGGCGAACTGCTATTTATACATCCGCAGCTAAATTCCGGGGTTTACTGCCGCAGACAAGCCGCGACCACAATTGCAACAACATTTCCGCTGGACAAGACGGATAATGTGGTCATGTGGTATGCTCAGAAATGAAGTCCAGTGTTGGAAGGGAATCATAATAGCAGGCATTGATATGAAGCCCGAGGACAGCCTGTGTAGCCCCCAGATGCGGCCGGGACACCTGGTAAATATAGCCGCCGAGCTGTTCAAGGATCCCGCAGACAGTCCGCATCATGCAGCTGTCATTCGCTAGCCGTCAGAATCAAGCATCACAACCCCCAGCATCTATCCCTCTTGGAGTATAGACCCAGAAATCGACTGCTTGGTTCGCATGCCACGGGCGGCCATGACACTGGCGACGACCACGAATGGCACGACCAACATGCGCATCTTCCCGTCTTCTTACGACTTTGCGGCATCGCATGCGCCAGGGATCCCAACCTGTTGCGACCTCTGTGCGTCCGTGTGAGGTTTGTCACCTCTAGTGCCTCACGCCTCCAAGAATCACGCGAATCATTGCGAGCGCCTGCAGGCTTCGGGCGTGGGCCAACTTCTATACTTTGCCATCATGTCTCAGGAAGGAGACTACTCGGTGTCGCGCTCCCTTCCACCACCCCCACCGCCGCCGCAGACACCGAACTACCAGGCACCACAAATATCTCCACTCCGGCGCCTTGCGGTGCAACCTCCCCGACTGAGAACAGCCCTCGCACCGCAGCAAGGACCGCATAGCCAGTTGCACACTCCAGCCAGTGCCCCCCACTCCAACCTAGCCGTCCCGTACTCCCCCTACGTCGCTTCCTCGCCGTCGACGTATGCTCCTTCCCCCCTACCGCCTGCCTCTCCTATGGCGATGAGGAACTCCTCGGCTCCCTACAATCCGCAACAATGGAGCCGCAACGGGCCGGTGAACGGGCAGTATGCCCCCCACCCTGCTGTGCCAACGGCGACGCGATCTCAGAATGTCACGGGCATGGAAGGTCAGTAACGGACATAATCAGAAGTCGGGTGTGCTGTACTGAAGATCCACAGCAGCGATGCCTTCCCCTCCCCCTCCCTACTCGCCGGCACAGGCTCAGAACATATCCCAGACCTTGACCCCGTCGCCGCAGCTGCAAGGCAATGCATTTGCCCTCAACCATCCTCCCCCACCGCCAATACCAACAAGTGCACCTTCCTCGGCACGCCCGATATCAGGTTACCAGAGTCGTCCTGGGTCTATGGTCATACCGTCAAGTGCAACAAGCATGACTTCAAATCCACAGTTTCCACCCCCGCCATCAAGAAACGGCACAGGAAGATCTGCTTCTCGTGACAAACTTTCGTCCAAGTTTAGTCTGTCCTCGTTTAGGAACCGAAACAATGACCACAGCCCGGCACCGAGCGCTATCGAGTCGCTGCACATCCATACGTCGGATGCAATACAGCGGGCACCAGCCTCACCAGGACTGGTCGCGCAGCGGGCTGCTCCTCAGTATGATCTTCCAGCTCGCTATTGCCGCATCAACTAAAGTGAGGATAGTTACCTGAACACCCCGCTTCCAGAGCGCCGATACAGCCCCGAACACGAGTCGCCGATAAGAGCGCCGGCTGCTCGACGAGCAGCATCGGCTGGTGTGTTAGGCCACGGCACTGAGATCAGGACGCCGATTGAACAATCTCCCCTTGTTGCACAGAGTGGCTGGGGTAGACACGCTCCGTTACCTCCACCACCTCCGGGTCCTCCACCAAGTAGCTCAAGGTCGCAAAGTGTGGGACCTGGAGGCGTCGCGCCTGTAGCAGAGTCAGTTCGTGAGCCAACGCGCCCCTCTGCTCCGCCAACACGGAGGCCGGGTCAAACCATGTTGACGCCCATTCCACCTACACCCTTGGGATGGCAAGAAGAACCTTCAGGCGATCGAACCAGGTCACCAGCAGCTCGTGGCCTACATATTGACACGAGTCCCAGGTCGATCCGTCAACATGAACATGATGCACCACCATCAGAAAGCGGCACGCTTTCCATTTCCTCCGGGCCCACGGTCACCACATCCCAATCGAATGATACTCTCTATCGCACTCCATCAAAGCGTGACATCAGCGCTCGAGGCATTCGTGAACGTAGAAGCGAGAGTCGAGCCGCACGTGAGCGTGTCGAGCCAAGCAATAATCCGTGGGCACAAGACTTAGAAGCATCATCGGCAAAGCCTGCTAATCTCGACCTGGAAACTGGACTTGCTCGACGTGGTGCGGTTACCAAAAGCACACCCCGCAGTAGCGGAGCGATTCGATCACCGCGCAGTGGGCATCTTTTCAATGACCCGGGATCCTCAGACTCTACACCTCGAATGGATGTGTATCAAAGAGCGGCCCCTCTGTCTGCTCCCACGCCGCCTTTCTCGCCAGGTACGGACAATCTCGATCGTCTCCATTCTCAGAAACCTGTTGCTTCGCTTCCCTCCAAAGCCCTACCTACCCCACCAATACGCACCTATGCCGATGAAGATGGTACTATCCTGACCATTGAATCAGGTGTCTCCAACCGATCTATCTCACAAATGTCGATTCAGTCGATGCCTGGGGTCGACAGTTCGACTGCGAGCACGCCAAAACCAGCGACCCGTGATGCTTTCGCGCAAGCATCAACCGAGCGCCATCGTGTGTTTATCGAGAAAGAAATGGCAGCTGAGACAGACCAGGACAGACTGGAGTTGTTTGCCGAGTTCATCGTGACTGAATCCAGACTTCGTCGTGATCGCTACTCGAGTGCATTTGACTCAATGGCTGGCGACATTATGGATCTCACACGGGATCTCTGGCGTTCCCATGGAAATACGGGACGAAGATCGGCCACCCCCAGTGCACAAAACACGCCTTCAATACTTAGTGGCCGAAGGTCACAAGCTTCTATAGCAGGCGGATCTCCTGATACTCGTCCTTCCAACTCGATGCCTACAACTGCCGCCAGTCCTGCATCATCCATGGGTAACTTCACTCCACACACAGAGCCTGCATCCCCATCTAGTGCATCAAGTCAGAAGGCTCGCGATGCAACCTGGAATAACAACTACCATCCTTCTCTCTCGCCGATTCCAAGCATGGCGATGAGCACCATCCCAGATGAACAAGACTCCAGAGGGCGATCAGCGAGTCGCTGGTGGGAGAGTGATACCGGCTCGTCTGCTGGTGGTGGCAGACGGTTGGAACGAAGCAAGCGAGAGTCAAAGTATATGAGTCTACAGAAGGAAGCTCGTGAGAGTCTACAATGGGTTGGTGAGGACCAGCAGACACCAAAGCAGCGAGCAGGTTCCAGCAGCCGGCAAATGTACGGACCAGACGAATACCCACCGGAAAAGGTTGGGTCGCACGAGGAGTTCCCACAACAATCACAACACTCGCATGGATACTACCAGACTAATACTCCCTCGAAGCCCGACCCACGCAAACTTGACGTGTCGCGACTAGTCACGCTTCCACCGTCTTACCCACGCCATCACCCAGCCGTGAACAACAGTCATCCTGATCTGACAACAATCCGGAGTAGCCTTCGTACCATATCAGATCTGGAAGATGTTAAGAACACCAAGAATGCGTTCGCGGCCAAAATTGAGGCACGAAAGGAGCAGGAGAACACATCTCTCTCCGAGCGAAGGGCGGAGCTTCGCTACAACATCCAAGACAATGTTCGAACGGGTGTCATGACCTTTGCAGACGCCGCAAAGGCTGAAGCAGAGTTCGATATCCGCGAGAACCAGCGTGCGCAGGACGTGGTGCAGTGGGTATTCGATACATTCCAGACTGAGGTTGCTAACTCGCTCCACGCAATGTTCTGCGAGCGTATCACACGGGTGTCGGCCTCGATGGAGCACCTCAAGGGAAGACTATCGAGCGAAGCGCAGGAAACCAATCCAAACCAAACACAAGAAGAGGGGGATGAGAAGCCCGAACTCCTGGAAATGCTGACTCTATTGAAGTGGCTGTTTGAGGCTCGCGAGCAGCTGCACAAGGAGTTGTTTGAACTGGAAGATGAGCGGAACGATCTATACCGAGACATTATCGTACTTCCCTACGTCCAAGCAAAGAACGAACAAAAGGTCAAGGAGGCGATCTCGTTCTTCCGACGCGACGCACAAGACCGCAAAGTCACCTTTGAGAAAGACATTTTGAAACGGTACGAAGATGTCATGGGCGTCATTGAGCAAAATGTAACACGCGGTGTTGAGGCGCAACTGTCTGCGTTTTGGGATATTGCCCCTGGACTGCTTGCAATTGTGCAACAAGTGCCTCCGCGCCTGCAGAAGTTTGAGGTCCTTGTTCCGCCACAGGAGTATGAGGAGACGCCTGCGTACCACGATTTTCCGCTGCAGTACCTGTACAGCCTGCTTGCGCACGCAGGTCGGTCCGCGTACCAGTTCATTGAGTCACAGATCAACCTACTCTGTCTGCTGCACGAGGTGAAGACTGGCGTCATGACGGCGGGCTCGCGTTTGCTCGAGACACAGCGACTGCTTGAGGGTGAAGATCTAGCGGGTGTTGACCAGGAGATGAAGGCTATACGAGCAGACGAGGAGCGACGGCTGACAGACGATCTGAAAGAAAAGGTTGGTTTGGTCGAGAGTCAATGGAACGCAGCGCTCGGGCAGGGCTTGGAAGACTGCAAGACGAGGGTGCAGGACTACCTCACCGAGCAAGGTGGCTGGGACGACAGCCTGAGGGAATAGAGCTGGTGCACACGGTCATGGTTGGTTTGAAACTTTCGCATTTGCAGCGAAACGATACCCGTTAAAAGATGTCTTGCGCGAGCTTAGCTACGGTGCTGTTTTTAGATGTAAATAGCATGGATGCGTTGTTGAGGCGCGATTGCTGCTGGTGGGAGCTTCATTGCTAGACACGGCTTGTTCGTTCCAACACTATTCTTCGGTGAAAAGTCTTGATTGAACAAGCAACCAGAAGATCATACTACATTACATTCCATGGTGCATGCATATATCCGTTAGTGTAGTATCAGCCATGGATAGGCGGCACTGGCGCCCCTCTTCCAAGGTTCCGCGTCTCGCGTATTTAGCATGTGCTCAGGGTCCAACACCGCAGCATCGCAACAGCAGCAGAATTTGTGCGCCCCTGCTGGAGTTGCGGTAAGCAATACAGTGCAAAACAACTGTAGAAGGCGATGGGCGCGATCATCTGCAACTGCCTCTTTATTCCCACGTCTGCTGCCTCTGTCTGCACTGTTGCAGGGCTCTTTCTTTCACCGCTATCGATTGCGGCCGCCAAAACAGGTTAGCGCGCGCACAGGCCCGCTCTTGCCAGAATTTCTCCCACATACATAACGGCGTTCACGACGCTCTCTCCTCCCCAAACGCTCAACCACCCAACTACACCCACCGCTTTCCCAGCCCCCGGTTCCCCAGCGGACCGCACATAACAGAAAAAGCAACAAAAAAATACAGAAAACCTCAAGAAAAGCCCCACGACGACCTCTGCCAACCCGCTCCTCGTCCGCCCACTGTCGCTTGCACCCCGACAGTCCTTCTTCGCGCTCACCCCCGCCTCTCGCCTGTAGAAGAAGTCGCGCGCTCGCCTGCCCGCTGTCTGGACCTTGCGTCGCCTGTATTACCTTCTCGCAACTTACTAGAAGTTCTCGAGGTGAGCTTAAACTTTTTTCTTGCTGAGCGAGTGCCGCACCTGCGCATGTCACCCCTGCGCCTTCCCGCCACGAACAACCCCTCCTCGCTCACCGCCCGACTAACACACGGCCAGATAGTCAAGATGTCTTCCGAAGTCGCTAACTCGACCTCGCCCGTCCAGGACGGTGCTGACGCCAACGGCGCTCAAATCAACACCAACGTCCCTGCGGCCACTAGCGATGCTCCCACCCCTACCTCTGGCCCTGCCCCCGCCCACCAGAACTCGGCCTCCCTCTATGTTGGCGAGCTTGACTTCTCCGTCACCGAGGCCATGTTGTTCGAGCTGTTCTCGTCCATCGGCCAAGTCGCGTCGATCCGTGTCTGCCGTGACGCCGTCACCCGTCGCTCGCTCGGCTACGCCTATGTTAACTACAACAGCTCTGACGACGGCGAGAAGGCGCTCGAAGAGCTCAACTACACCGTCATCAAGGGCAAGCCGTGCCGCATCATGTGGTCGCAGCGCGACCCCGCTCTGCGCAAGACTGGCCAAGGCAATGTCTTCATCAAGAACCTCGACCACGCCATTGACAACAAGGCGCTCCACGACACCTTCGCTGCTTTCGGTAACATCTTAAGCTGCAAGGTCGCTCAGGACGAGCTCGGCAACTCCAAGGGCTACGGGTTTGTCCACTACGAGACTGCCGAGGCCGCCAACAACGCCATCAAGCACGTCAACGGCATGTTGCTGAACGAGAAAAAGGTCTTCGTCGGCCACCACATTCCCAAGAAGGAGCGCATGAGCAAGTTCGAGGAGATGAAGGCCAACTTCACCAACATCTACGTCAAGAACATCGACACCGATGTGACTGACGACGAGTTCCGTGATCTCTTCGAGAAGCATGGAGACATCACCTCCGCGTCCATCGCCCGTGACGACCAAGGCAAGAGCCGCGGCTTCGGCTTTGTTAACTACATCCGCCACGAGGCTGCCTCTGTCGCCGTCGACACCCTGAACGATACTGATTTCCATGGCCAGAAGCTCTACGTCGGCCGTGCCCAGAAGAAGCACGAGCGCGAGGAGGAGCTCCGCAAGCAGTACGAAGCTGCCCGCCTCGAGAAGCAGTCAAAGTACCAGGGCGTCAACCTCTACATCAAGAACCTCAACGACGATGTCGACGACGAGAAGCTCCGCGACATGTTCACTCCCTTCGGTACCATCACCTCCGCCAAGGTCATGCGTGACGCCATGCCTGCCGAGCGCGCCGAGTCTCCGTCTGAGGACAAGAAGGAGGAAGAGAAAGAGGAGAAGAAGGATGAGGATGAGGCCAAGGATGGCTCTTCAAGCGAGCAGAACGGCGAGGACACCAAGGCCGGCGACAAGGTCACCATCAAGGGCGAGAAGAAGATTCTCGGCAAGAGCAAGGGCTTCGGCTTCGTCTGCTTCAGCAACCCCGACGAGGCTACCAAGGCTGTAACCGAGATGAATCAGAAGATGATCGAGGGCAAGCCTCTCTACGTCGCCCTTGCTCAGCGCAAGGATGTTCGCAAGAATCAGCTTGAGGCTACCATTCAGGCCCGCAACCAGCTCCGCATGCAGCAACAGCAGCAGCAGCAGTTTGGAAACATCCCCCAGATGTTCATCGCCCCCGGTCAACAGCCCATGATGTACCCTCCTGGCGGTCGTGGCCAGATGCCATTCCCTGCTGGTATGCCTCCTCAGGGTGGCCGCGGTGGCTTCCCCGGTGGTCCTGGTGGCCGTGGCGGCCCAGGCGCTCAGCAAATCCCTCCCATGTACATGCCACCTGGCATGGCTCCCGGTGCTTTCCCGGGCGGTCCCTATGCTATGAACCAACAGTACATGCAGCTGGCACAGGCTGCCCAGCAGGCCATTGGTGGACGTGGCGCTGGCCGCGGTGCTCCATTGCCTATGCCTGGTATGCCCGGAGCTCAGATGCCCGGTATGCCTGGTATCCGTGGTGGACAGGGTGGCTTCCCTCAGGGTGCTGGTCGTGGTGGTGCTCCTCAAGGCCGCCCTGGTCAGCCTCCTATCCCTGGCTTCCCTCAGGGCGGTCGTCCTGGTGCCGGAGGTCCTGGTGTTGACATGAGCGTCCTTGGCGCTGCACCCCCTGGTCAGCAGAAGCAGATGCTCGGTGAAGCCCTCTACCCCAAGATCCACGAGATGCAGCCTGAGCTGGCTGGTAAGATCACCGGTATGCTTCTGGAGATGGACAACAGCGAGTTGATCAACCTGTAAGTATCTTCCTGTCCCACTTGAACTCAGTTCAGTCACTAACTTGATTAGCACCTCGGACGAGTCTGCCCTCCGCGCCAAGGTCGACGAGGCTATGAGCGTCTATGACGAATACGTCAAGAACAAAGATGGTGAGGGTGAGAAGGAGGCCCCCAAAGAAGAGTCCAAAGATGAGAAGGCTTAAACTCCTCGTAGCCGCCGCCGAGTAGGGCTCGATGATTCGTGTCACTCTCGATCGGTAACTTCTCAAGGTGGTTTGATACCTCCACATCACGACGGCGAATGGCGCACACGGTTCATGGTTTACGGTTTTCTCACGACAGGCGGACGGCTTTACGACTTCTCACACCCAAAAGTTCTGACGATATCACAAGGCTGGCTCCACCTTTCCTCTTCCCCTCGACGTCCGAATCCTTAATTGGAACCTCGGCCATTACCATCTCGGTCTTCTGAGATGGATCTCTCCTTCACGCTTTCCTTGAAATGTTTTCTCTTGTATCATAAACAGCCACGTCTGCAACGACATGATAGCAGACGATCGATACCTCACAGCGGGCTTACGCATAGCCTGGCTTACGTTCGGAATAATGACGGTACACGTATGGTGGATGTGGAACAGACTCAGTGTGAGAATGGTGTGGCATGTATGTGGATCTGGTTCAGACTGGATAGTTCATGCGTGCTGGAGATGGCAGTTAGATCTTATGCATGTAGTAGATACTTGCCAATAGATCTTCGTACATTCACATTCCTGTTCTGTGTTACGAGTGTATGTTTGATCATCGCATCTGAATTCACATTGGGTATCACGGAATGCTAACCTCCTCCCCCTCCGCCGCCTTCGCCTGCTTGCATGATGAAATCTAGGACGGTATGTCGCTTCTCTTTCTCACTCCCTACCATGCACAAGGCTGTCGCTACTATCACTTGGTATAGGGTGCTCTTCTTCAACCTTGCTGTCTTGAAGCTCTCAGTCACGCTCTCAGTCGGTCCATCAACACTCTCGGCTTCCTCATCCTCAAACGGATCCTCTTCCAGCATTTCCGACATATATTCCTCACACAGCCTCACCAACGCCATATCATACAACTCCAGCGTCCCACTCTTCATCTTCGCCACCGATGACGTGAATTTCCCCAGACAAACCTCGCGCCGCTGGTCCTTCTTCATCTCTTTCTCGTCGCCGGTATCCAACGGCAGTCTTGCAACAAGCTTGAGATGGTTGAAGCGCAACAACACGCCACAGCGTCGCGACTCCTTCACCGTGCCTGTGCCTTTCCAGTGGAAATCTACGCCGCGGTACGTGAAATGGTAGCGTCGCGTCTGGAGCGAGAGCGGAGAACTCCAGCGCAGATGCACGACTTCATCTGCGACGGCGGGTTGCGTTGGGGCTTTAGTGTCGAGGACATCAGGATCCATGGCTTCGCCTGTTGCGCGGCTGCGCTTTACGCATTGTACGTATTCCTTCCCTGTTTCGCCCCACAGGCGCCACGTGCGCACCTTATAACCCTTGAGTTTATGCGCATCAGCCTTAAGAGCTTTTTTTTCGCCGCCGTTGTGTTTCCAGGCTACGACGCCGCGGGGGTCGAGCACGCCTGGCAGGCCGATAGACGGGCCGAGTTGGAGCTTGTATTCTTTCCAGAAGCAGCCAGGGTGTATGAGCACGGCGGGGGTGGTGCCGTGCTTGCTGTTGCCCGTGTAGAGAACGTGTGGTGGGATGTGGAATGCGAGGTAGGGGCGGTGGAGGAAGA
The DNA here is from genome assembly GCA_010093685.1 of Ophiobolus disseminans. NCBI lineage: Eukaryota > Fungi > Ascomycota > Dothideomycetes > Pleosporales > Phaeosphaeriaceae > Ophiobolus > Ophiobolus disseminans. The sequence goes on from MU006219.1 coordinate 1,054,220, forward strand.
AGGCGTTGTCGTTCGGGGCGGTTGGAGGGAGGCCTGAGGCTTTGCGCTCTTTTTGTTCGGCGCGGCGGGCTTTTAGTTGCTTGAGGGTAGGGCCGGTGCGGCGCTCTTTTGTGGGGTCGAGGGCGGGCGATATCACTTTGTAGCATTCTTTCTCGCCGTAGATGTGGAATGTTGAATGGCGATATGTGCTGTCGTCGTCCTCGTCGTCCTCGTCGTCGGTGCGGATACGAGCGACTTCAAGAACAGGTGGTTTTGATGGCAATTGTACAGTTTCAATTGTCTGTTCGAAATCAGTACTGTAACTGTGATGCGCCCGTGTTCATTGTGGCATACCTCGACTCTCGACTTCTCGTCCCCCTTATCGACCGAGCCGCGCTTGAATGCCTCCGTGGCAGCCATATTTCTTGGTACCTGTTGAGTCGATTGTGCTTAGAATTCCGCACTTCTAGCAGGATTCAGTATGAGAGCAACATTAAGCTACATTCTTAATGTTGCTCTCATAGTCACAAGCTTCCAGATATTCTTGAGGGGGTTGTCGCCAAGGCTCGCTCAGCCTCCACCAAAACCATCGCATTGCTCGTGTTGATCATTCGCGGGCAATCAATCGTCCAGACGCGTGATTTTGGAAAGATACGTGGTGGTTTCATTGGCTGTGGAACTGAAACTAGTAGTGAAGAGTCAAGGCAGAATGTAAGGCGTTTTTGTGGTGCTATGGTTCACTTACGCTGCACATCCCAACATTGATGCACAGTTGTAAACAATTTCAGTCTCGTCTATACTGAGCAAAGATATTACCTTCTTGAGGTACTGAGCGCCTTCGCCTGGAGCTCGCCGAAAGCAGGTTATGTTCATTGGACTCCAGCTGAGAAGCATCGGTACGTTGTCAGGAAGCATCCGAGACGACGTACACAAGTCTCGCAGTATCCGAGCCGTGTGGAGGTACATGAGTTCGGCCCGGAGAATCACTACACTCGTTGATGGCAGGTAATTCAAGGGCGTTACACTGCACGTACTGGGCGGAAGCTCACTAAATGCACTCAGCGTGGGTACACGTCGCAATACTTGGCACCGCCATGCCTTGGGTAGATCGAGACTGTGGTACTGAGACGCCATACTGCTGTGAACGCCGAAGTGAGTGAAAGAAGGGGGAAATGTTCTGACGAACAGGTGGGCCTCGGGGTAGCGTTATCGATAAGAAAGGCGCTAAACATCAGCCTTATGGCGGAATTTGGCCACCAGACATATGCTAATGACTTGAATGATCTTTTCTTCTCATCCCAGCATTTCTTTTGACATCTCCTTATCTCGCATTGTCAGCGTCCAGCGTCATCTGTATGCCCCGACCCGACCTTTCTACAGTCTATACTTGCGCACGCTGCCTGCGCTCATTACGGCCATCCAGTCGTCCGATACGTGCCCGGACGATCACTGGTAGGTCTACGAGGAGATTTGCGACCGCGGCAACACAGCGGAAGGAGCCAGAGAAGGACCAAGATGAATCAAATCCTGCAAACAGTGCAGAGCAGCAGGATGTTGGTGGAGAAGAGAAGGAAGAAGGCGCATTCACGCGAAGAATGCGTACCATGAGTGAGGAGGCTCTTGAAAGCGGAGGACATGGCGCGCTCAAGGCTATAGAAGAGGCGGGCTTCAGTGCAGACCTCAAGGCGCAATTAGAACAACGCATTGCCGCTGCAAACCTCCGATCGTCAGAAGCAGACCTGCCTCCTTCCGCCTCTCGTCACACGCGCGACCTCGCAGCCGCCCAGGCATGGACTGGCACTGAATCTATCCACGATGCCAGTCTGCGTATGCTCAACGATGCACACAAGCCAATGCGACTGGGAAGACCACCAAGAGCTCCAGGCGTGCAGATGCCCAAGAGCATTGATACTGGGCACAAGCGGGCTAAGGAGCAACGCGGTCTGCGGTTAGCAAATGCACGTGATAGGAGTGGCATATATGCTACGGTCAAGAGTAGCGACGAGCTGGATGCCGAGGACAGGGAAAAGCAGCTCCAGGAACTCAAAGACCGATTTGACCCCAATGCGCGTGTTATTGTTCCAGGAGATCTCTCAGGTCTTGCATCTCTGGCAAATAAGAGGATCGAGGATGCTATCGCCAGAGGGCAGTTCAGGAACATACCTCGCGGGAAGGGAAAGAATGTTGAGCGCGATCACAATGCCTCGAGCCCCTTCATCGACACAACTGAGTACTTCATGAACAAGATCATCCAGAAACAACAGATTGTACCACCATGGATTGAGAAGCAGCAAGAGCTTACTTCAGCGGCAAACAAGTTTCGAAGTCGACTACGTATGGAATGGAAGAGGCATGCTGCTCGGATGATATCCAGTAAGGGCGGCTCGCTGCAAGACCAGATACGGAGGGCAGAAGCCTACGCCAAAGCCGAGCTCATCGCCAACCCCGTTAAGAAGAAGCATGAGACTCTTACTTCAGTCAACAAGGATGGTCAGTCGTCGCAAATATCACTGTCCGGGGAGCTCAAGGTCACTACACCACCTGCAAGCTCTTCGAATGCGACTCCCGTCGTGACTGAAGGGATCACCGCGGAAAAAGTCACGCTCAATGCCTCAGCAGAGTCTCTTAGCGGATCTCCTACAACAGCTAAAGTCGAGGATGTCTCGACCGAGACTCTCTCTGTACCTGTTGATGTACCTACGCCCGCTGTCCCACCAGCGCCATTTCCCTTCCGTGATCCAGATTGGGAACGCATGGAGTCTGGCTACCACACCCTCGCAATTGCAGAATTGAATTCCAAAGCGCGCTCTTACAATCTGCAAGCCCCCGAACTCGCAAAGCGACCATACTTCAATCTGCAACGAGAGCTCAACAACTGTTTTGCAGATGTGGCGCCACAACTCGCCCAAGTCATCCTCGACCGTGCACGTGCGCCGCCGAAGAAAGCTGACAGCTTCGGACAGACTCTGAGCGAGAAGACTATTCTGGGAAACTTTGGTGCCTCAAAGGTCAGGGTCATGGACGAAAGAACAACGAAGCAATACGGTTTCCGGCAATTTTGGAAGGACCTGTGGCAAAAGGACGAAAAGCCACCATACTGACCTCGTCGATCCCTGGGGTCTGGACTCCAACGCCTCAGTAAGACCTCGGGAGGGAGACGCTGACCGCCAGACTACCTGACAAACGCACCCGCTCAACAACGCTCCTTTGCCGCCGTATACACACCATCCCACCGTCGCTAGCATGTATGCAACTAGCTCCACCAGGATCAATTAAGTTCTACACTTCGGCCCTTCATCGGCCATACCTCCCACGCCGTGTTACACAATACATCCAAGGATCCAACATGTTCTTCTGCACCTGTGGCATGCATCAATTGCCATTGAAGAGTTTTTCCATCCACTGCTTATCGAGATCGTCATGCATGCACGTTCCTTCACATCCGCTTGCAGCATGTATGGGCGTCGCTACCGGCCGGCTGGTTCTGATGCTGCGGGCTGGGGGGACGATCGGCCGATCGAAGGATGGGTACTCAGGATTGGAGGGTTGGTGGGGACGCGGGGAGCGGTGTCGGTGAATGTGCTTGAGACGGTGTGTAGTAAGAGTGGGTGTAGCTTACCATTCACATATGAAGCGGGAATCAGGCTAGGACGAGTCTATGGGCATGGTTTTGGTATGGTTTTGAGTGGAGATTGTACAGCTATTATATGTACATGCAGCAAGCAGGCAGAAGCTAACATCACTTTGATGTGAACACTATCGGCGCAATTCATATTTCACTTGATGATCTATACTCTACCAAGTAACCCTACTCCATCCAAACAATCAATCAATACCTACCCACCAAAACAATACCCATCCGCCGACCCAAACGCTCAGCTGCCCCAAAGCAGCAAGCACCACCCAAAGCAATCAACCGCATCCAGTACCTCTTGCATATAAACACGAGTCATGTGCGAACTTACCCGCCCACCACCGCAACCCTCACTGCCGCGCCCACGCTCACAGCGCTGTCACTGCGTATGCGCGCATGTGGGCGAGCAGAGCTGTTGGTCTTTGATCTACGGTCCGAGGCCTGACCGTGGGTTGCAGTGAGCGGTCTAGCCGCGGCCTCGCGCTGGGTATGGCGATCACTTTCCGTGTTAGCCGCGGCGTGCGTTGGGCGCGAGTGCTGTGTCGTGCATGCAGGATCTGTGCGTGAGGGCATTCCAGCGCCGTCGTAGGGCTGGCAGAAGCAGATTCTGAGCGCATAGCTTGCGAGCGGGGCGAGTGTGGTCTTGCTCGTCTTGCGGTGGTTTGATTTCTCAGCACCGTTCGAGCGGGTGCGAAGCTTGCTAGCGTGCTGTACGGTGCTCGTTTGGGAGGCTGCTTGCCGCTTGTGGAGTTTGTTTCCTTTCCTCTTGCTCTTCGGGGTCGGGCCGCATGACTGTGCTGCACGAGCGATGTAGCGGGACTTGTAGAAGCTCATGTCGCCTTTCAGGTCGTGGAGTATCGATTTGGGTGATCGGTGTTGTTTGTGCTCTGAGCTGGGGTGGTTCGTTATGGGAGGCGAGCTACGGGTTCTGCTGCGCAGAGCGAAGCTGCTAGTCCTGACGATGCCGCCGCAGCCGTTCACTGCCGATGCGTGTTCAAGGAGAGATTCGCATGATTCGATGTGCGACCTCTCAGGGTGACGGTAATTGTGGTGGTGTCTCAAGTGGTATGGTAGCGGTGCGCTTGAACTTGGAGGTGTTGTCATGGGCAGAAGAGTTGGTCTGGCTGGTGGTAAACATGCTGTCGCTGTTAATGTATGCTGTGCTGAAAGCCCCTTCGTCTTGTTGTGATTCGGTGTTCTTGCGGTAGGAGACACGCCGTGATTGAACGCGCTAGTCTCAGGAGATGAGCTGCCCTCGGGCTGAATCAGTCTCCCGGAAGGCGAGTAGAATGATATCTTAGGCGTGTTATAGTTGGGCTGTACAATACCTGACGCTGCAGCAATGGGTAGTAGAGATGGCAAAGCAGAGGATGTGATTGAACAGCCCGTTGGTTGTGTTGTAGTCGCAAGCGGTGAGTCAGGGGACTCAGATATGGAGGCCTGTCGTTCAAGCTCTGCCATCTGCGGTGTGAACTATACAGGCATAGGCGAACTGGACTGGCGCGCTGCTTGGGGAGTCTCGTGGTGAAGATCAAGGTCCACACCAAGCACCGTTCCAGAATACGACGTCGACATGGTGCTACAGAAGCTGGCGTTGCGGCTCGCTCCCCTTACACGAGTGTCCGTCTTTAGCGAGGACGAGCTATGCTTGGTCTCTGAAGCGCCATCGAACGTTTGTCTCGCTGAAATGTGGTCATTGTGGGTCGAGAGCGTTGGAAGCCCAGCCGTGCCATCAACACATGCCACATCGCGTGGTTCTGGGGGCACAAGCCGCACAGAAGAGGATCGTTCACGCGAGCGCGTTGCAGGTGGAGGTGACAACAGATGAGGAACCTGCCCGAATGCGGAATCTGGTTCGAACAAAGGCAAAGAGGACTCGAGCAAGGGCGGATAGGTTGCAGCTGGGGTTTGAGGATCCGTCATGGGAATCTTACGACTTCTGGCCTGAGAACTTTCGATGGGCGTAAGAGGTGTGTCGAGGCATTCTTTCTGCGCAGAGTGCAGCACCCTCGCAATTTCGACGTCTGTTTCCTGTCTCGGATGGTTATGCCCTGGCAGTTGACATAACGGGCTGCCGTCGCTCGCTTCCGACCGATCGTCACGGGCCTCGACGATATGAGTCATGGAGGGCGACCGAGATCGGGGCCGCGAAGCAGCCCTTACATTGTGCAGAACACCGCGGAGGAAGCCTTTGGGCTTCCAATGGTCCGAGTCCATGTCAGTACCGCCAATGTGCGATCCGGGGGATTGAGGCGCATCCCGCATGATTGTGTTCATTGGTGTAGTCGTATCGAGGATCGGGCGAGATCGTCCCCAGTCTTGCGGCCTCACATGCGCCTCCATGATTGCTGCAGCCAGATCTTGTTCCTGTGAGCCATGCTCTTGTATTCGGTGCAGCGTGTTCTCATCTAGACTACGGGAGATCCTGTGCGAGGCACGGCTCGGAGATGTATTCTCTGCAACTCTGATTGATGGGAAACGACCCACACTAAGCAAAGAGGCGCGGGAATTAAGCGTCGAGTAGGAGCCCTGTTCGATGATGGTCGCAAGAGGCGCTCCATTCGAACGATTCGGAAATCGCACAGCAAGGTGGTAAGGTATTGCTCGCGTTCTGATCTGTTGCTGGTATCCGACGAGATCTTGTGGCCCAATTGTCGCCGTTTGGCAAGTGTAACCATCGTCGAACTGCGCAAGCTCATTTGTGTTGCCGCCAGAGGGCGCAATCGTGCCCAAGAAAGCTGTGTAATAGGTATACGGATCCTGAAACACATGCTGCGTCGTCTGGAATGACATGCTCATTGCATCCGTTATGTCCCATACCGGTGGCTCAGCTTGGTAGGGTGACGCGTTTCCGCCGTAGTGAAAGGTTTCGTCGTATGTGCGGTCTGAGCAGTGAGGCATATCAGATTGGGACATTGGCAGTATTGCCCTTGCAAGCCGTTGACTTCGTGGACTGAGGCTGTTTGTGCACAATGAGAGCGTATTCAAGAAGGAGATCAATGCAAGAGGGTACGTGTCTGCCTAACTCACTTGGAGTAGTTGGTTTTCAATCGCATCGCTCTTGTCCGCCCTTTGATGCCCATGAACAGCATCAGTCAAGGGCGTGCCGCATGTTGGTAACTGCTCTCCTGCCTGCACTTGCTCAAGTCTTCAATGAGGAAGTCGCTATCTGTTGAGGCATGGATAGCCACTTTTGAATCTCGTGGTATACTTTCCACTGCGACGATTGCCGTTACAGTCTGGTACCGAAGCAAAAAGATAGCTGTCTTTCCCAATGACAGTCATACTTCAGCATGTGCAATGAGAGCCAATGAGACTATTGAAAGAAAAAAGACTGGGTGTAATCAAGGCATACAAAAGCAAGAATCCTGTGTCCGAGCCACCGACAGGCTACTAAGCTATGATTTCGCTTTTTATTGCCGAGGTCAGTTGGTCGTGCATTTACCAGCTGCACAAGAAGACGCAGTCGCGATCGAACACGATGCCCGGTATGCTGTTGACTGCCCAGGTGTCTTGCCGAGACTGGAAGCGTGGTCGTTGCAGCAGAACGAGCATGTTTAATGGAATTGTGACCTCGAGTAAGATTCGGGACGGACGTACCTTGAGGTAGCGGATCTCAACGGTTGTGCATGCCGCTCCATGTTTACATCGTCCAACTTCTCGTTGTCAATAATTTATTGTGTTCAAAGGGACATTAAAATCCACCTGTAGAGTGATGTCAGTGTATCGCAGCCCCATGTACTGTGAAGGGATGTCGCTTGCACGGGACGGCTGGCTGACCTTCCTTTTTCTTCCGTCACGATCCTTTGGGCGTTTTATCCATTCATCAGCCCATGGTTCGAATATGGTACTCCACTAAAAGAATTGGCGCTAGTATCACAAGCCGGTTTATCTTCCTGGCGGGATAGTAGAGGTAATTTGAGTAGGACACATGTTAACTTGAGCACAGATACAAGGTTCGCTTTTGAGTAAGTGGTGGATTTGCAACTGGTAGCTCTCTTGAATGTAAAACCTTGGATTCCAGATCAAAGCGGATACGAAAACACTGTGAGAACTGCTTGCGGTTTGGAGTGGGTTACAAAGTGCGACTGTACTGACGCGGGACGTGAGTCTGAGCTTGTGGGTCATCGTTATTGGCGTAGGTAGGGTCCACACTTGCGTGTTTAGCGATGCAGATACTAAAACTGTATGTCAGAGATCAACATTATGCAATAGGGATTGTGCGGGACTTCGGAATGATGCAATGCGCCTAGGGACGTGCCTTCCAAACAGATTATCAGCACGACCGGTAGCCTTTTTGCTGCCAGCCTTTCGTCAACATGAGTACAGCCATGCTTGATCTTACCGGCACGAATGTGCTCTGCAGTACTAAGAGTGTTTCGACTGCGACCCTCTAGAAGGCGCTGGAACACGAGGTCTGATCCTATTCTGCATCTGTTGAGGTGCTCTGTGATACTGTCTCAAAATCTCCTGACTTTGACATGTTGCAATTCGATGAAAGAAGTCGTCGGAGTATCTTGCCGAGAAGGCGTCGTCCTGATTACATGTGGAGGCGCTTTTGTGTGTCTCAATAAAGTTCACGCCTCGACTCATTGTTGGCGCTAGGTGTTCAAGTGGGGAGTCGACGTCGATCATACCTTTATTGGAAAACATGCTCCAAACAGAACAGTCGGGTCAAGACTATGCTGCAGGCTATTTTCGGCCGTGTAAAAGCGTGAAGCCTGTCGAATCTAGTTGCGCAGTCTCGACCCATGGCAGGGTCTTGTGGCTAATGGACTGACGAATATCTGATTTTTTGATAATGGCCAAACCGTCGTTGGGCACGACTTTACGATGTAAGGTGCAAGATTCAGCTTTCTCGGCTACCACTCAGGATGAAAATCCCTAGTGGGTGAGTTGGGCTTGCACGAATCAAGAACATGTCCAGGTGGTCTTAGTCCCGCGACAGACGCCAGATTTCTAATCTGTTTGGCCACTACCCCTGCCAGACTTAGTGAGCCGCGAAGGTGATCGAAAGCAAGGTCATGCTCCTTGGAACTACAGCACCTCATCCCACCATCGAGCGCTGATATCCGTTCTCCAGGCTCGCGGAATGTCGGCTCATGTTCTCTTTTTTTTCTCAAGCGGCCCGATGTCAGCTCGTAGGCGGTTTGTCCGATCGACAAGCTAGATGTGCATTGTCCTGTTTGGCACCGACGGGTCAAAGGTGCACCCCTTTACGAATGGCGAGTGGGCGTTGACCCTATGTGCACCCGCTGGACGGAAGGGCGCTTTTTTCCCAGCAAATCAGAGCGACATTGGCCCAAGGGACCACCTGCCGTTACTGCATAGCCACATAGGCGAAAGACAGCGTGACCCTCTACATGCATGTCAAACCTCGGCGACTACCGAGCTACCAGGTGCTAGACATGCTTATTTGCCGATATGCAGCATTTACACGACGATAGCGCGTTGACGGGAAGGCGCTTCGGACCGAGTGGGCACTTGTGGGCTTGAGCTAGGACGTGGAGGCATCTTCCTTCCCGTCTCTTCTTCGTCGCGGGCGTGTCTAGCTGGCCTCCTGCTACATGGTAGATAACGAAGACCTGGCCGTCACATGACGGTGACCTCGGGAGCCTTAGGTATCCTCTTCACCGCGGAGTCCCTCAGCCAGAGCTATAAAGCACCTCGAACAGCCGTGCGGGGGTCCATATTGCTCAACAATATTTTCGGTTTTTGTTCATATCGCGTCGCTGTCTTCTCGCGTTGTTATTTGGAGATCGTCTCTCGACCATGAGCTTAGTGCCCCTCGCCCAAAGCGCTGACAAGCAGGTGCTGTTTGCTCGTCTCGGCCTGAATGAGCAAATACACAAGTTGCTTCTTGTATGTTTCCCTTCCAAGCTCTTTGGGTAACAACGTTGACATCCACAGCAAGAGGCCCAGAACGCCAGGGACTCGCTCAGTCGAAACCCGCACAACTTGACCGACCACTCCAGGGCTGATCCAAACATCCGAACACCATACAAGTGGGACGAGATTTCAGAAACAGCGAAGCATCGGGAGATATTGACCGTTGTCAACAATGCACCTCCGCATACGAAGTATTACTACGCGATGGGCCAATACCAGACCACCGTCAACGAAGAGAACTGGGTTGCGAGATGGTATCTTTGGCACAGTTTTCGATATAGGTCGGTGCACATAACATAAGTCAGTGTGGCGATGCTGAGCTTCAAGCTAGGGACAACAGAGAGGCTCGTTCCAAGCCAACACCGGCTCCCGTTACTAGAGGTAAGAACTTTTGAAAGGTTAGCGACAACCAGTACATGGTTGACGTCTTGTATGAGCTAACGGTGGCAGGCGATGGCAATGTCTCCCGTAGTGTTTATTGGGATCCAGTCAAGGGCACCTATACGGCTGTGTGACGCGACTGTGGTGCACTCTACGAATATTAGTCATGATATAACAGCACAGGACCTAACGAACCTTCGGCGGCATCGTTCTTTGTAGATGTTGATGATGCCTCGAAGTGGTTGTTGTGGTACGGTGTTGTGGTTGATGCGGGCGCGCCTGCCGTACAAGTATCGGACGAATTCCCGCTTTCCTTACCACATTACTCTGGGACAGACGGAACATACTCTCTTATCTCTTATAAGGATGACTTATTCTTTTAAGTCTCTTAGCTCCAGCCCAATCATGCCTTCGTTCATTGTTCGTGTTGGGGATTCTACAAGCCAAACATTGAAGTAGCTTTGTATCGTACTCCTTGATCTGTTCATTCCACATGATCATCAGTGTGCACTAGGGTGTGACGCTGGAAGGGTATCATACGTTTCGTGGCAAGTGTTTAAAAATTTGGGAGACGGACGGTCGTCGAGATGATGGTTTACGTTGGTTGAAGTTACTGAGGTGCCCGTCTAGTATTAAGGGCAGGGTCTGACCGCGGAGCTAGCCGGGTTAGATGTGGCCATGCTACCAAACAGAGAGCTCGAACTCGATGCAAAATTTATCAAGTTATCATCACCAGGTCCAAGACTACACTAGGTGAAATGAGTCTGTAAAAGAGGCACAGTTCGTATTTCAATCCACAAGGACAGACATTGACGTGATGCCATGCAGGTCAACGCTGCAATAGGCAATATCAACCTGAGAGGTTTTGTTCAGCAGCTTCACTATCGACTGCAGACAGCACACAAATAACAGACGATCTTGTTCTTGGGTAGCTTAGCATGTCGATCATTACATGGCGCGTCAAGATCGACAAGAAAGAATGTGGAAGGTTAAGGATTTCCAGCCATTAGGTGCTTTTCCCGACACTGTTGTAACTAGAGAAAATCCATACCCTAAGCTGGCTCGGTTTGTCCCACTAAATTTCGTGAAGGTGCCACCTACCGGAATCACGGTCGGAGAGTTGCCCCGTTCAGGGTCCGAAGTCGACGTTGGTGGCGCTCGATGTTCGCTTCCGAGGGTGGGGATGAGCTCAGGCACACACCCTCCGGAAAGCGTACATGGCCCGCATGGGATAAACATACCGACCGCCAACTTGTGGGAGCACTTCAACTGGCCGGCGATGTTGCCGCTATCACGGTCGGGGTAGCAGATCTTCATGGAAGTCAACCTCCCGTCACACGGGAAGCTAAGATGCTATACCGATCTACAAAAGTCCTTGCTCCAAAACGCCATCGCTATGCCAACACAGGAGGCTACTTCATTCTACGCGACGAGATTGAACTCGACATTCCGCCTCACAGTCCTTTGCCGACACTGACCTGACTCATCTGCTCCTGCAGAGCTTCTGCATATTGATTGCGTGCAGCGTTGATCGCTCGAAGCAGGGGCTCCACTACCTGGTTGACAGCCCTCGCACCACCTTTGATATTCTGTGGATCAAACTTCCTCTTCTTTCCAGATCGCTGGTTGTACGACTCGACCTCTTTTCTATATCTGTCAAGCTGAATGGAGCGGTCGGCTTCTGCCACATCGGCCACGGCCTTGATTCGATCGAGGGATTTGTCGAGCGTCTCAATGAGCTTCGCAACTTCGTTGGCGCGGTCAGAGTCTCCGGAATGGAACACCGCCCAGAAGTAGTGCAAAAACTCAATTGTAGTGTTGTGTGTTATTGTCAGATTGTCGAGAGCTGCCTCGGAGATGGCCAACTTCTTCGCCTGCTCACTGGTGGGCATAGCTTTGGAGGAAGAGTAGTCATCATCGTGCAGATGGCGTTTCTTGATGGCTGAGACTATCTGCACGGTGGCTGCGGACCTTGAAGACTTACCGCCCACTTTTCTTATTTTTGATGTCGCATTCTCTTCATCACTACTGCTGTCATCGTTAATTCCCAGGGTTGTCTGGAGGTCAACTCCAGCGGCCTTGCTCTGATTGGCACTAATAGCCTCAAAATCTCTGTGCAAAATGGCCAGAGCTTGAGAAGGTGTGCGCTTGGTGTATGTAGCGGCGCTGGTCGAAGACTGCACACTCTGCCCAGCAGAGAAGAACCGGCTTTGATCCTGAACTCGAAGCACAACCCTGTTGTCGTCATCCGCACGTTGCAGGTCTCGCAGCTGTAACTCCTTGTATGTTTGTTCGTCGACGCCAACGGGTGCATGGCGGTCACCGTCAGAGTAAGGAACATCCTTCAACATCTTCTCACTCATGCGGTTCAGGACGCGTAAGATAGGAGCCTTGTCGTAGTTGGATGGGGTCATGGTGAAGTCTGGTCGGTTGCCTTGTTTCTGGCTGTGATTCTGCTCGTTGCCCTCGATATTGATGAAGAGAGGTAACGAGTCTATGAACTGGTCGGAGTTCTCAATAGCCTCGTCGTACTGGAGGTACTTGTCTAGTTTAGGGTCGAGGACATCTTGCTCACGAATACGCTCGCCTTTAAGCTTCTTCATTAGGCGACTGTGGAAGAATCGTTCCCAGAAGTCCGTTTCGTTCAGTTGAGGCACATTCTCATTGTATGCCTTCTGCACGATGGGGTGCTGCCTGAAGAGAAGCTCGATCTGTTCCTTGGTGAGGCTCAGTGTCAAGGCACCATTGACGGTCTTGGACTTGATGACGGAGAGGACATTGTACGTTCCCGTTGCCTGCGTCTTTTCGGTGACATGCGAGCGAAGCATGTGCACTCTGGTGGTCCAGAACTGATTCGAGAACTGTCCCAACGACACGGTGTCTGGCTTCTCTGCAAGGGCTCTGTCAAAGCGTTGCCGCAATGAAGGATTCGTGTTCAGAAGCGACATCTGGAGCTCTAGATCTGAGAGCAGCTTCGCGTCGTCGTAGGAATCGTCGCTCCCTTTCGCAGCAACCGCCACGGTCTGCGCCAGGGCTATGGCGGCCGATGCGCCGTCTCCATTGGTGCCAGTCGGCGCAGCAGTCGGCGCGGCCTGCGTCTTGGAAGCCTCGATCCACTTGCGCAGCAGGCCGGTAATGGTTTGCTGGTCGTCGCGAGCGGCGGAGGAGGTGAACTGGAGGGTGTAGCTGCCGGGCTGGGGGGCAGAGTCCGGCACGACGATCTTTATGGAGGCCTTGGCGGCAGTAGCAGGTGTTTGCTGGAGATCTGGACATGTCAGTCATGTTGCACTTCTTTGAGCCAGTGTCGCATACTGCCAATGTCCGCGATGATAATGGACAGAGGCGGAATGGCGCCACTACTCGACGTCCACGACACCGCCTTGCCATCCGCGGACACGGACACGGTGCCATCCTGCTTCCTGTACGAGGCGGCAGCGGTGGACATGCTGGTGGGAGTGCCGCAAGTCGCGATCGTTGGAGCCTCAATTCACATGCGGGCTGCATGATGATGTAAACACACTAGACTGCTTTGAGCTTCCCCGGAAACGCCCGCCACGTGATCTGCGGCACACATGCACCCGGCACTCTTACATGCTTTTTCGGTCGTTCTCGACGTCCTATGGTATTCCATGTCTGCGACGTGTATATGAGACGGATGCTGCCTCGCTCTTCTGGCCTGTGCAGGAAGTCTCTGACGCAGCGGATACTTTTCCGCGTGACGGTCCTCGCCCAAACGTCACAACACGTCGTTCTGAGGCGGCGTGTGGCTTCGCTCGTTTACATAAAGACTATGCCGCCATTGGCCGACAGTCCGCGGTCCCACGGCCTCTTGATGCTGTCGCTCATCATGCGGGCGGTGTTGCAGTCAGTCGCACGCCCCGAATGCAGAGGCAGGCGTGAAGCAGCGATGCAGACGAGGCAGTAGAATTGACTGCATTAGCCGTAGATGAAGCGTCTGAGGCATTTGTCCCCAGCGAGTCAAACTGGAGCTTCGACTAGGTAGTCGGCCGCGGCACACGCTAGCCAGACACGGAGCGCATGCTTCAGGACACCACTGCTTGGTCTCGACAATACATACACAGAAGCCTCCAGCTCTTCTGTCCACCACCATCCGCTTGGATGCCCGCCATCCCATCCCCGCAATTTCTGCATAGCCTCACATAATGTTGCGCAACACTCTGCGCCAGTGCGCCCGGAAGCTGCAGAGCTCGCCGGCGCGCGCAGGCCTCTCGACACTCTCCGCCTCGCCGTCACGGACCGCCCTCCAGACATGCCGCCGCCCTCTTGCACTTGCACCGCGGCGAACCTACGCCATTGCCGCCGAGGACACCAACAAGGGCGTTGTGCGTGGCTCTCCTGCTTCGTGTATTGAAGTTTTCGGGCCACAGCTAACAATGACCACATAGGACGCCAATGACTCGTTTCTGCAGGGCAACACGGCCAACTATGTCGACGAGATGTACATGCTGTGGAAGCAGGAGCCCTCGAGCGTGCACGTCTCATGGCAGGTCTACTTCCGCAACATGGAGTCCGGCGACATGCCCACCTCGCAGGCCTTCCAGCCGCCGCCCACGCTCATAGCGCCCCACGGCGGCATCGGACCAGACTTCAAGCCCGGCATGGGCATGGCCTCGTCCTCGGACTCGGACGTCATGAACCACTTGAAGGTGCAGCTGCTCGTGCGCGCGTACCAGGCGCGAGGACACCACAAGGCCCGCATCGACCCGCTGGGTATCCGTCTGGAGGCGGAACAGTTCGGATACAGCAAGCCGCGCGAGCTCGAGCTCTCCCACTACAACTTCACCGAGAAGGACCTGGACCAGGACATCGAGCTTGGACCCGGTATCCTCCCAAGGTTCAAGACGGAGCAGCGCAAGAAGATGAAGCTGCGGGAGATCATCGAGGCTTGCGAGCGTCTGTACTGCGGCCCGTATGGCGTTGAGTACATCCATATCCCCGACAGGGAGCAATGCGACTGGCTCCGTGAACGCCTCGAGATTCCACAGCCGTTCAAATACTCGGTCGACGAGAAGCGCCGCATCCTCGACCGTTTGATTTGGGGCACCAACTTCGAGGCCTTCTTGGCGACCAAGTACCCCAACGACAAGCGCTTCGGTCTGGAGGGCGGAGAGTCTTTGATTCCTGGTATGAAGGCCTTGATCGACCGCAGCGTTGACTATGGCGTCAAGGACATTGTCATCGGTATGCCGCATCGCGGACGTCTCAACGTGCTCTCCAACGTCGTCAGGAAACCCAACGAGTCCATCTTCAGCGAGTTTGCCGGAACTTCTGAGCCCAACGACGAGGGCTCCGGTGACGTCAAATACCATCTTGGAATGAACTTCGAGCGGCCCACGCCATCCGGTAAGCGTGTCCAGCTCTCTCTCGTCGCCAACCCGTCCCATCTCGAAGCCGAGGACCCAGTCGTGCTCGGTAAGACCCGCGCGATTCTGCACTACAACAACGACGAGAAGGACGCGCGCAGCGCTATGAGTATTCTTCTGCATGGCGACGCTGCCTTTGCTGGCCAGGGTGTCGTGTACGAGACCATGGGCTTCCACTCCCTACCCAGCTACCACACAGGTGGAACCATTCACATCATCGTCAACAACCAGATCGGTTTCACCACAGATCCTCGCTTTTCTCGATCCACCCCGTACTGCTCGGATATTGCCAAGGCTATCGACGCACCGGTATTCCACGTCAACGGTGACGACGTTGAAGCGCTCAATTTCGTGTGCCAGCTGGCTGCCGACTTTCGTGCCGAGTTTAAAAAGGACGTTGTTATTGACATGGTCTGCTACCGAAAGTCGGGCCACAACGAGACCGATCAGCCGTTCTTCACTCAGCCATTGATGTACAAGAAGATTGCTGAGCAGCCACCAACTCTGGACATCTACACCAAAAAGCTCCTGGAGGAGAAGACGTTTACCAAGGAGGACATTGAGGAGCACAAGGCCTGGGTGTGGGGTATGCTCGATGAGAGCTTCAACCGCAGCAAGGACTACCAGCCCTCCGGAAAGGAGTGGCTCACCTCCGCCTGGAACGGCTTCAAGTCGCCAAAGGAACTTGCTACTGAAGTCCTCCCCCATCTGCCTACTGCTGTCGAAGCACCACAGTTGGAACATATCGCGGAGAAAATCGGAGGAGGGCCTGAAAACTTTACCGTGCATCGTAATCTCAAGCGTATCTTAGCTGGGCGCACTAAGACTGTCACTGAGGGCAAGAACATCGACATGGCGACAGCAGAAGCTTTAGCATTCGGTACTCTCTGCATGGAAGGTCACCATGTCCGTGTGTCTGGACAGGATGTTGAGCGTGGTACCTTCTCTCAGCGCCATGCTGTCTTGCACGACCAGGAGACTGAGAAGACCTACACACCTCTTCAGCACCTGAGCGACGACCAAGCTACCTTTGTCATCTCCAACTCCTCGCTAAGTGAGTATGGAGTGTAAGCCAATCCCCCATCTTGTTTTCGTAGCAAAATACTAACCAGTGCGCAGTCTTGGCTTCGAGTACGGATACTCGCTGTCCTCGCCCAACGCTCTCGTCATGTGGGAGGCCCAGTTTGGTGACTTCGCAAACACCGCTCAAGTCATCATCGATCAATTTGTTGCTTCTGGCGAGGTCAAATGGCTCCAGCGTTCCGGTCTTGTAATGAGCTTGCCGCACGGTTACGATGGTCAAGGACCCGAACACTCATCTGCACGTATGGAGCGCTACTTGCAACTAGTCAACGAAGACCCTCGCATTTTCCCATCTCCGGACAAGCTCGAGCGTCAGCACCAGGACTGCAACATCCAGATTGCCTACTGCACAAAGCCATCCAACTATTTCCACTTGCTACGTCGCCAGATGAACCGCCAATTCCGCAAGCCGCTCGTTCTCTTCTTCTCTAAATCGCTGCTGCGTCACCCTCTTGCTCGCTCCTCTATCGAGGAGTTCACTGGCGAATCGCATTTCGAATGGATCATCGAAGACCCAGCTCATGCTAGCGGCGACATTGGCTCCCACGAAGAGATCAGCCGCGTCGTTCTCTGCACGGGTCAGGTTTACGCCGCACTCGTCAAAGAGCGTGAGACTCGCGGTCTCAAAGATGTGGCCATCACTCGAATCGAGCAGCTCAACCCTTTCCCATGGCAACAGCTCAAGGAGAATCTCGACTCATATCCCAATGCCCAGAACATCATCTGGTGCCAAGAAGAACCGCTCAATGCTGGTGCCTGGAGCTTCACCCAACCCAGGATTGAGACCTTGCTCAACCAGACTGAGCACCACAACAGGAGGCACGTCTTGTATGCTGGACGCAACCCCAGTGCATCTGTCGCTACCGGCCTGAAGAACTCACATAAGAAAGAGGAGAAGGACTTGCTCGAGATGGCATTTACGGTCAAGCAGGACAAGTTGAAGGGCGAGTAGATGCGTTTGGGGCAATCTTTGAATTTCATTGTGATTCCCATTGTTCCATTCCTTGGATCTCAAGTTTTACGCAGTTGGACACTTGGGGAAGACACTGGTCATGGTTGATTTGCTGTACATTTGCATAGATTGGAGCGTATGTATAGCGCCTGTAGTATAAAAGACTCGTTTCTGTTCACCAAGGACTCTCCTTTTTGGCCACATCGTGACTTGCCAGCTAAACCTACGGTTCACCCCTATCATATGTCCAGTCTTCAGTATCGTTCGTCTCGGTGCAACGTCACCCGAATATCCTCAACACACGAGAATCTCTCCCAGACCTCTGCAAGCCATCGGCACGTCTCGACTCATCCGGAAGATTGTGCTGCGCGGGATATTTTTCCGTTCCGACAATGCGCGGCAAGATGATGTCGGCTTCAAGCTGTAAGAGGAAGACACGTATGGAATCGACTATATCTTGAGTGTATAGAGAACTATACAAAGGTGCACCAAGTAAGTACTCGCAAACTGTAGCCGACCATGTTGTAGACCTCATCAACCTACAATATTTCAAGTTGAAGCTTCGCCGGATGCCATGGTGATGGTTCTTATATCCGCGGGCCGGAAGATGTCGGGCACGTACTGCCCCGCCAAAACCCCTCCATAATTATTATCCGCACCTGCATCATCGCCAAAGCTCACGACACTGGCGGCATCCCGCAACAAAGCGCGTCCAACGACGTGTCGCCGAGCAGTCAGCGGAACAAGTTCGCGTAGTATGGCCAGACCATGGCCATTGGCGCGTCTTTGATGCTAACACGGATGTGCAAAGGCGGAGGCATCGTGAGCTCGTGACACGCGGTTGACTTGCCGAGGGGAAAGCTCCAACCAGTGTGAGCTGCAAACAAATACCGAAAGTGGTCCGCTGCCCCGATTCTACCCACTTGGACCCAGGTCTGACTTCATAGTAAATCTTCCGTGTCAATTGAATTTGCTTCTTCCTTCCATTCCACTGACATCTTACTCCCTGTTGCTCGCGTCTCTCACATCCTCCGACGCCCAACTCGAACACTTCGAATTACCGCTTGCTTCGTCCACCTTGACTTGGCTCGAGATCAGTAACTTACACGAAAAGAAAGACAAAGACGGCATGGCGTCCAACGGTAGTGGAGAGAAGAAGGGAGAGGCTGTCAACACAGACATCATTACTCTCACACGTTTTCTAACGGAAGAGCAATCGAAACACAAGGAGGCCACGGGAGACTTCACGTACGTTTCCAAGTCTCGAGGGCTCTTTCGGAGAGAAGCTGACAGAAATCCGCCAGACTACTTTGCCATGCCCTTCAATTTGCGTTTAAGAGTATTGCGTACTACATCCGGAGAGCAAGTCTGATCAACGTATGCAAAACACTATCATCGAATACGTTACAAGGTGCTAATTGATGTTCCAGCTCACCGGCCTTCAAGGCACATCCAACACCACCGGCGACGAGCAAAAGAAACTCGACGTAATCGGCGACGAGCTATTCATCAGCGCCATGCGCTCGTGTGGCCGCGTCCGCCTCCTCGTCTCCGAAGAACAAGAAGAATGCATTCTCTTCAACGAGTTCCCCAACGCGCGCTACGCCGTCGCATGCGACCCCATCGACGGATCCTCCAACCTCGACGCGGGAGTCTCGGTCGGCACCATCTTCGCCGTGTACAAGCTGCCCGAGGGTGCAAAGGGCACAAAGGAAGAGATGCTCAAGCCCGGAACCGAAATGGTTGCGTCCGGCTTCACAATGTACGGCGCGTCTGCACAGCTTGTTATCACGATGAAGGGCGGCAATGTCAACGGCTTCACGCTCGATAACGCATTTGGTGAATTCATCCTCACCCACCCGGACATGAAGTGCCCGAAGAAACGCGCGATCTACTCGGTCAACGAGGGTAACTCGCTATACTGGGAAGACCCGGTCAAGGAGTGGTGCCATAGCCTCAAGAACCCGGAGGAGGGCGGGAAACCGTACTCGGCGAGGTACATTGGAAGCATGGTGGCAGATGCATACAGGACGCTGTTGTACGGTGGCATCTTTGCGTATCCGGCGGACAAGAAGAGTCCGAAGGGCAAGCTGAGGATTCTGTACGAGTGTGCGCCCATGGCGATGGTGTTTGAGAATGGTGAGTCTTCACGGCATGAATTCCGAACTTTGAATGGTCTGCTAACCAAATGTAGCCGGCGGTATGGCAATCAACAGCAAAATGGAACGCATGCTAGAAGTTGTGCCCGAGCACATTCACGATCGGTCGGGTATCTTTATGGGTTCGGAGGGCGAGGTGCAGAAGGTTCTTGATGCGCATAAGAAGCACCAGAAGTAGATATTTTGGAAAGCGATTTCTCTCGACGAATTACTATTGAACATTCAAGATTTGACGTCTTTTCGCTTGCTTTGTGGACTACAGACTTCTTCTTCTCACAGTCTTTTCATGTTACGAGAACGTCGGTCGCGTGTCTCTGACCGACACTAGCGCGTGAAGCTCATGTGGGAGCTGTCAGTACCTAGGTAATCTACCAACACCAAGCATCATGTCGCGAACAACAATCTCGCGCACAGCTTTGCGCATAAGCTCCAGGGGCTCAATACGTACTCCTATGAGAGCAATTGAGACGCCATGTCGCAATCTGTAAGATTTGTGCCGATACAGCCCCCGCCCGTACTCGGCTCACACCACATGCAACAGCACGCTTCGTTCAGCGACAACACCACAATGTCTCTTTCAAGTAACACGAAACTTCTCCGTCAGCTCGCAATTCGGCAAGAAAGCCGGCAAAGCGAACAAAGCGCACGCTCGCTCCGACTCGTCACCGCCCGTCAGCAATCCCGAGGGATCTACGCCCACGGACGAAGCCTACGATGTCTCGGGCCTGGAGTCGCAGATCCTCAAGGCAATGGAGAAGCTGACACATGACCTGAGTCAACTACGCGGCGGCGGCAAGCTCAACCCAGAGATTGTAGAGAGCTTAAAGGTGCAGCTGGGCACGGCGGGGCAGGGCAAAGAGAGCATTAAGCTGGGCGACATTGCGCAAGTAGTCCCTCGGGGGCGGATGCTCAATGTAATCTGTGGCGAAGAAGCAGTACGTCCACCACACACTTGATACGATTGCAAATTAACCCACCCCACAGCACATCAAACCCATCACAACCGCCATCGCCGCCTCCCCGCACTCCCTCACGCCCCTCGCACCCGAGCAATCTAACCCCCTAACCATACAAGTCCCGCTCCCCCCGCCTACCGGCGAATCTCGCCAAGCTGCCGTCGACGCTGCGGTCAAGGCGTCGGAGAAGGCGGACAAGTGGATACAGACGGCGAGACAGGAACATAATAAACGGTTGCGCAAGTACGAGCTCAATAGGGAGGTGCTCCCGGATGATTTGCAGAAGGCGAAGAAGCGCATGGAGGATGTGGTGAAGAAGGGGCATACGGAGGTTAAAAGGATTGCGGATGGGGCGAAGAGGGTGTTGGAGAGTCAGTAGGTTGGTGATGGCATGTGAAACGAACATAGATGATCTCCAGGAAATGTTTAAACACGTTCAAAAGTGTCTGGTGAAAAGGACTTCGGGTGGATGATGACTGCTGCGGTTGATTCCTTTTCTTCGCAACTAGAGGCTATTACAGCCAAAGTCAACTCACATTTTACTTCCTAAATCCATCCCTCCCCCAACCTCTTTCCACTCCACCCCAAATCCGCCCCCTCATACTCCCGCCCATACCACCTAATCACAGCATTCTCCCCCTCCCTCTCCCTTTTCTCAGCTTCTTCCCACGCCTCGTCGCCCCCAACCGCCATGCTCTTACAATTCAGCGTAATCAAACTGCTCATGAAGTCGCTCCTGGCAAGTAAGCGCGGACAGGTTTCGAGTGGTTCATCGGACATTTCGGAGGGCGTGATGAGTGCGACGGTTTTATCCTGCGTTGGAGGTGAATAGTAAGTATAGAGTGGGAATATTAAGGTTGAGGTTGAGGTTGAGTAAGAGGGAAGGATGCAGATGGAGCATGTTTGGAGGGAAGAATATGGGGATACTCGTACTACCACTAGTCAGCACCACGTTCTAGGAGAAGTAAGAAGGCTGTCTGACCCGTGAGTGTGCGCTCATCTAATACCACGAATTCAGTGTCGATTATACCCGTCTCGCCGCGGTCAAGCGCCGATACAAACTTCACTAAAGCGTCGAGCGTCCAGTTGAGGAACGGGTATTCGATGTCGCGATTTATAGGTGCGTGTGTTGGATTGGTGAGTTTGGAGCGGTCGAGGGTGTCGACGAGGATGGCTGGAGTTTGATATTGGTAACATGCACGGCTGAAATGGGGGTGGAAGTTAGGTTTCTTACCGATGTGTGTGCATTTCACGGCCGCGAGTTCTGGGGCGCTGAAGGCGGTGGTGAGGAATTCGTTGAGGAGCTGGTAGATGGGTGAGGAATTGGATTTAATGAGAAGCGTGGTGTGTGGAGAGGAGAGGAGAGCGTACGTCGATAGGTATGCGTGCAGTGCACAACACTGGGATTGTATCGGCTAGTGTATCGTCGTGATTGGGTACCTTTTCCATGATGGTTTGATTGTTAAACTTGAGCTCGACGAAGAAGTGTGGTGTGTTGGAATGCAGGGAAGGCGGGTGTTGGTTACCAACCCGATTGGCGTATGATTGATGCGCAATAAGTGAGCCAGGATGCTCTCAGTGCACTCAGCCGCGTGCGATGGCGAGTTGGATCTCAGTTGAGTCCTCCAGGATTCACTGAACCAATGCAGTCTTCGACACCATTTAGATACTTGCCTGTTTAGGCAGGTTGAAAATGCTGGGTGTTGCTGGTTGGTGAAAGTATAGCCTGGAGGATGTTGGTTTACTCAGCCACGACTGTAGGCGAGATGTATCTCAGTTAAATTTTCCACATGCAACTCAACCGCTGCAGTGTTCGATACTAGGCTGATACTTGTTTGTTTAGGCAGGTTGAATTTGTGGTGAGATTACGTTGGTGTATTCAACTGGTCGTCATCGTTCGACAGATCTCAGTTGAAACTTTCAACTCGACTAAATCACTGCAGTTTCAACACTAACTTAATACTTACCTATTTAGGCAGTTTGAATAGCATGTGAAATCAGGTCCGTAAAAGTGTTTGCTGGAGGGTTTCACGGTGTCGAACAGTCTCCTAACAGTGGACGGATCCAGTTGAGGCCTCCAGATTATTCTAATTCATGCAGTAATCTATACTATTATCGAACTTGCCTAAATAGGCAGTTTGCATGTGCAGCGAGTATTTGCGAAAGAGAGCGAGGAGGGTGTCGATGCTGCCAAATGGTCGTGGACGGTGGATGATTCTCAGTTGAGGCGACGCAGCTCGACTCAACTTCTACAGTATCCAACCCCTCGGGAAACCTTCCTAATTAGGCAGTTTGGATTGGCAGAGTTACAACTATCGTTGAGTTTCAAACTCAACGGTAATTACACTCACTAACAGTCGCCGAACGCACTCAACTATTGGCCCCCGCATCCTTTGAAGTCGAGTCAACAGGAGCTCAGTGCGCTGGTTTTGATGCACTGCGCTGAGAACGGTTGGGAGCATGCAGTCAGGGCCCAAAAAGCTACAGTCATCAACACCTGCCTAACCCAGCAATTTGGAGAGCGCCCTGGTTTGGTGGTGCTTGCATGAAATTTGACGTCTTCGCTTTCCCGAGACGTCTCACGTTGAGGAAAATTGCTGTTCATCTCATGGCTCCTCAATCTGAAGTTTGCTAGCGCAATATCGCCCATGAATCGTCCCCAGATTTGGCTCCCACTTCCAAACACTCCCGACCTCCCCCGATGCGAGTCAAACGTCCCGTCGCAATCGTTCTCGTCGATGGTGGGATGCGCTGCGGCTTACATGATGCTCCCGTCTTTCCAGGTGGTCGCACCGTGCTGACTGCATCACTCCTGCCTCAGACTCATTCTGCGAGAACACGGTCTGCACGCCAAAATGTTCACCGCTACGCCCTGTGAGAGGACACAAACTCAGGACTTTTGAACTTTGACAGGCAATCGCTGCTGGCACGAAACCTTGCCGTTGCTGGGCGGCAACAGGTCAGGCCACCAGCTCGGCCATTCGCCTCATTGTCGATCAACTGTCGAGCCGTGTCGCGTATCCCCGCCATTTGCTCCGCTGCGCACTCGAAGCGTCGGGCGCCACGCTTGACGATGTGTGGCACCGAGCGGCCACTTCAGTCCGGGTGTTGAAAGGTTGCAGACTTGGAGTTGAGTTGCTCAATCACATTTCATATTCACGTCGGACGACATGAGATTGTCGCTGCGGTCAGCAATTATGACAGCCTCGCTTTGACCGACCGCAACCGACCGCTATTTCGAGTCACTGGGCGGAGCCTGCTTTGCCCACCTGGAAATAGGGTAGGGATGTCCCGAGTCGCGAGATCGTCGCTGATGGTGGCACGTCAGGCAATATGTAAGGCTCCACTTCCCCAGCTTTCAACCTCATTTCGATGTTTTTCCGGCGTTGTCACCTTCTTCACTCTCGTCGGGCCGAGTCAAGACTCTGATCGTACAACCGGCATCAGACGAATACAGTCCTCATCACAGTGGGATCATCTCGTACATACAGGGAGAGAAGGCTATGGAGTCATGGCACCCACAGCCGGTATCAATCTGATGGCCCTTCACAAGCGATTCCCGGAACCTGCAACAACGCGTACCTCGCCGCCGACAAGGGACAGCCTTACCACCGAAGGAGGATTTCTCGAAGCATGGGCGCAAGGCTACAACGTCGGCAGTCTGGTCATTCTCATTCTGATTGTGTTCTGCAACTATCGATCAGGGATATGGCTGCATAAGCTCATTCTTCTCGAGGTAAGTGAGCTGGTGGATGTCTTCTTCCAAGAAGCTAACCTCTCGAAGCTCGTGCTCGCCATCTGGCATGGGACATTCATCTTCGCCGACGATCCAGTCTACGGCTGGTACCTGTCCGCAACCGCGACGCTCCTCTTCATATCCTACTTTCTCCACAACGTTGTTTCGTGGTTAAAGATCCGACCCTTCCTGCCTCTATGGGGCTCGCGCTTCTTCATAATATCACTGTTATGCGTTCAACCATTCTGGGTGGCAGAGGCCTGGTCTAACTTCTCGTACTTCAACTCGCTGGGCTCCGACGCCAACACACGTATGAGACCATGGGAAGCGCTGCTCCGAGATCCATGGTGGATCTTTACAACGTGGAAGCTCATTAGCGCCATCAAGAAGACGTATGCCTTCAAGCTGTGGGCACTGATCCGAATCAACTCCCGATTCGGTATCATGTTGCTGTGCATGGTCTTTTCCATCGTCTTTTTGGTGACAGACGTAGCAGTTAGCGCAGCTAGAGTCACAGCCAACAGTGGGATCAATCCGTACTGGCGATTTGCACTCGTCTTCAAGTGTGCGTCTGACACAATCTTCCTGGATGACTTCAAGTCTGTCCTAGATGACATCGTGGCACGCAAGTTCAGCTCTGCTGGTGGTGGTGTGCATCGTGGATCAGTCGCCCCTCCGCCCAAAGGCGGCAGTGCGCTATCTTCCTCCAGGAACAGAGGCGACGACTTCATCGAGTGTAGCTCGCTTGAGGTGTCGATTCATCCGCCAATGCACACCAGCATCTCGTCTTCGAAAGCATTGCCGCCGAAATCC
Organism: Ophiobolus disseminans; assembly: GCA_010093685.1. Classification (NCBI taxonomy): domain Eukaryota; kingdom Fungi; phylum Ascomycota; class Dothideomycetes; order Pleosporales; family Phaeosphaeriaceae; genus Ophiobolus; species Ophiobolus disseminans. The sequence continues at coordinate 1,079,186 of MU006219.1, forward strand.
ACGTACCTGAACCCATTCTCCAAGGAGCGGAAGCCATCGACGCCCAAGATTCACGTGCAACACGAAACGACGGTTACATCTCAAGCTAGGAAGCCAAGCAATGAGAGCTGGAAGAGCGACAACACTATGTTGACGCGACCGGCGCATGCTGTTTATGGCAGCGAATATTCGCGGAAACACGATAGCGATTCTAGTCTGTTCAATGGAAGAATGGTGTGAGGAAGCATGAAGAAGCTCGAACGCCCACACTGAGTCGACGGAGTGACCTTCTCGCCCGGACAGGAAGATTAGGAATTCCAGTCGCAGCCTTTGCAGCTTGCAATCATGATATCTTATAGGCCAGAAGATCTAAGACTTGCAGCGCAATGCATGCATATGCCACGACGGTGAGCGTATGAGCACCCACAAGGATTCGTCGACGCAATCAACTCGCTTTGAACCAAGTGGACGGCGCGCATTGCAGACATCGCAAGCACCGCCAAATACGGCTTGAGGGCTACGCATACACCGAGTGAGACGAGGTGTGCCTGCAACATTGAAGGAAGAAGACGAAGGATATGTGCTGGTGAAAAAGCACTTGAGTTAGGAAATGAAATGTGCGCTAGATACCCTGTACATTTAATTGACAATGCTTTTGATGCATTCACTCTTTACATAACCTTCTTCCAGATTGCGCAGTACTTGTTACGCAAGACATCCTCCGCAACACTACCCACCGCCTTCAACACGCCTCGTTACGACACCCCGCAGCTCGCATAACTGCCTCAGCCCATTACATCGACCAAAGTGGAAGCCGCCAAACCCTTTCGAGAAATCTGGCGAGCATGCGCTAGGACCAGACCGCCGAGCCACAGCTTACATCACAGTTCAGCTAAGCTTTTGACATGGGGTACGACATTTCTTAGAGTTTAGATCGATTTAACCTCTTTGAGAGGACTGGATGTTCTGATTGGTTGGCTCGCCAATTCAGCATCGTGAGACTTGACCGGTACGAGAGGGAGTTGGAGGCTGAAGCAGTATTGTGTAGATGGCTGGAAAGGGGAGTTGTAAGACGAAGTTGTTGGGAGAAGTTACAAAGGACCTTGAAGCTGCAATGTATGAGTGCACTATCAACAATCCCATCACTTTAGCTTTCAGACTTCAAGATACTTCTTTCCAAATTATAATCTTTCACAATATCTCACCGCCCTACCAACTTCCTAACAAAATGACAGCACCAACACCCACCTTTCGCTCCCTAACATCCTCCACCGCCACCTCCACCCCCTCATGTACATCCGCCATCCCCGACCACAACGGCTACGTCCCGGTCGAAGCCTGCAACGCGCAATGGGCCTACAACCCTTCCTTCGCCGCCGCCATCGCCCTATCCGTCGTCTTCGGCCTACTCACACTCGCACACCTCACCCTCGCCATCGCATTCCGCAAGGGATTTTGCTGGGTCATCATCATGGCAGCCACATGGGAAACCGCCGCATTCATCATCCGCGCTATGGGATCCCACGCTCAGCAGAACCAGGCCTACGCAACCGCAAGTCAGATCCTGTTCCTGCTTGCGCCGCTCTGGATAAATGCGTTCGTGTACATGACCGCCGGACGCCTCATCTACACCTTCCACCCCGAGAAACGTGTGTGGCGCTTCAAAGCGATTAGTCTGGGGAAATGGTTCGTTTGGCTCGACATCTTCTCGTTCGCGGTGCAGGCTACCGGTGGAATGATGTTGAGTCCTGACAACGATGCGAAGACGAATGATTTGGGGAAGAAAATCTACATGAGCGGTGTGGGTGTGCAGGAGTTTTTCATCTTGGTGTTTTTGGCACTAATTGTCAAATTCCATTTGGATGCTCTGCGGCTGGAAAGGCAGGGCTTGTTGCGTACTACGACGGGGAAGTTGTGGAAATGGTTGACCTACGCTCTTTATGCGGTCCTGGCGCTTATTACGATGCGCATTGTTTTCCGACTTGCTGAGTTCAGTGGCGGTATGGATCCCGAGAAGAATAAGCTTCCGTTCAAGGAAAGCTATGCGCTGGGCTTGGACGCGTTTCCAATGGTACTGGCTGTGTTTATTCTGGCGGTCGTGCATCCTGGACTGGTATTGAGAGGCGAGGAGAGCGAGTTTCCGAGTAGGAAGGTTCGAAAAGCGGAAAAGAAGGAAGTCAAGAGAGCGAAGAAGGAGCAAAGGCGGATGAAGAAGGACGGGAAGTCAGGAGTTGAGGTGGTTGAAAGAGACGTTGACGTCGAGATGATGGGAAATATGAGACGCTGATTAGGATGAGTTGCGCATTGCGGTAACCAGGCACATTCGGGCTGCGAAAGAACGGAAAGATGACTCGCTATCACATTAAGATAAAGACGAAAGATGTTGGTGGTAGTAATATAGACAAAGAACAGAATACTGAGATGGCCATCATATCCATCCGCGGGGCACACGCTCTCCTGACGGCAATCTTGGCGAACGACTCAAATGGCTTTGACCAGATACACGCCAACCCATGTTTGGCAGTAGCTTGATGCGTGTCTTCTTCGGTGCTCCTTTGCCGCTGCTCCACGTTGCGGAGGACGTGAATTGTCCTTGTGTTTCCTTCGGTAAGCTGTAGATAAGCGTCGGCATGGCTGACGTTTTCCACATCCCAGTTGCACCATCGCCAGAAGCCTTAATGATGGTGGCAATCAAGAACACCAGAGACAAGGTGAGCAAAATGAAAGAAAAAGATAATCACTCCCATCTAATCTTGACGTAGACTTCTTGCTGATACGCTTGGCCAAGAACCTTCTCTTTACTAGGGGATGACCTTATCACGTTTGTCAAAGCATTTGCAAGCCTCTCTACATGCCTTGTGATATTATTTGGTGCAAGCCATGGATTGAACAAAAGATCTCTAGTCCATGGACCATTGGCGTACTCCTTGTATCTTAGTCGTGGGTCGGCGGACCTGGCAACTGTGGTGCAATATGAAGGGAAGAAGTCGTTGAAGGTACACATTGCTCCGGCTGCAGTGATGTTGTTTAATCCATATTCTGGACTGGCAATAGTCCGTGGTGAATTTTGAAGGCGTGATGTAGGTGGCACGAGTGTGATATTCTCCTTGTATTAGAGCCAAGTGCCACCGCCCTCAGCTTCCAGAATGTCAAAACTTATTCATGGTGAAGGCCCAGCACTCGTGTTCTGAAATGTCGCCAAGATTTCCTCATCGTATGCTCCATACTCGTAAGACGATTTAATCGTCTGGACACACTAGTCAAGTACCCACTCGTGAACGATTGGGAGTTCTCTACGATAAACACTCTCCAAGCCCTGTGGTGCTGAGGCGATGAGGAAGTCCAATATAGGGTTCCGAATTGAGCTGAAATGGAGAGAGCCAGTATTTTACAAACGTTCCTTCGTAAGAAATTTGGTGAGTGGCAGTGCGCGACCGAGCTATACTTCATCAACCGTATGATTAAATACATTGTTTGGGAGGGTGTAGCCGGAAATTAAAGTAGGAAACGTCGAGGTAGCGTTCAGAAAATAGCCGCAGACGGTTCCATTAGGATATGGAACTTCCCTGAGAGGCCCAGGCCATGTGCTGGTCCATTCGATGGTCATGCTCAAGCATGTGTATGCGAGGTCAAGAGATGTAGATACATCTATACAGCTACTGCACACGGCGAGAGTTTCATAGGTTGGCCTAAGAGAGGGAGATGGATCGTCAGCTTTTGTCTCACACGATTCGTACAGCGAAAATCGTACCAGGTGCAGTTACTCGTAGGGCATGACAATAGTACATCGGGTCGTGTTCCGTTCCCAAACGCTATAGGCTGCGTTCCATTGTTGTATAGGTATTCTTGTACAGTGGGACGCAAGGTTGTGTCGCACTGGTTCGTTTCCCATTGTTGCCAGTACTCGATAAGATATGTGGGGTCATATCTCACTAAGCGTGGGATCGCACCCGTTGTGATTTGTAAAGCCCATCGATCTGGCAGGTCAACCACCTGTTGGAAGGTATCGATTGCAAGTAACAAGACAATCAGAACGGCTCCTAGCGCAGCCAAAGATCTTCCCTTTGTTCGGAATGGTAACATCAGGGCACCCATCGGGCCTCTGCGGATTGAAAGTGGGTATTAGCGATTTGGTTCAGCAACTGCATGAGTAACATTTACGCACCTCGAAGCTTTGTCAAAGATCTCAAAGTCCGACAATGCTTTCGAATTATGGAACCAATTCCATTTGAGCTGACCCAAAGCCTCAGAGGTCGGCACGATCAACGCTGCGGATGCAATCTTGCCGAGAATGTTGGTGTAGGTAAGAAGTTCGCCAACCTGCGACATTGGTCTCTCCCTCAGCCATATATATAGGTATGCCAACGATGGCACCCTTACACGCTGCGCTTACTATCCAGCTAAGTATCTCAAATAGCCATCTTTTGAAAAAATTCTGAGAAGCGTTGTATTCAGCCAATTTTCGCTCAATTCGTTGTGTAATATCTAATGATGATTCCTCATCCTTCGAGAAGCTTGTATTATTCGGTACGGTTTGTGCATTGTGGAAAGCCGAGCCCAGAAAGAGGGGACGCAAGGTTTGACAACCTGAGTGCGTCGATGATCGCGAGCGTGCGGAATCTGCTTGTTGATAAGATGGAGGGTAAGCTTCTAGCATCGCTGTGAGAAGCACTCCTCGAATCGTGGGACCGCGATGTTGGTTAGAAACGGCGGATGACGAGCGTGAAAGAGGAATCGGCCTGATGGTTCCTGATATTATCGGGGCAAAAACTATGGCCTACAAAGTGAGCATGCCTTATGGTAAAGCGACGCAAAGTAGGACTCTGTTCGTGAGATGCAAGACGAGGAAGCACGACAGAGAAGCACGCCTATCAGCTTCAAGGCGAGAACCATCATCGCGACTCGCGTGCTAGATACGGCAGACGCTCATACAAGCCTCAAATGCAGATCCAGTTGCAACGAGCCTCTCACGAGCATGTTATTAGCGCCCGGCTTTAGGTGTCGTTGATGGACTCGCCAACCCAATGATGAGGCTCTCTGTTAGCGCTGCGGCACAGCAACTGCTAGTTGCCAAGAGCATACCGGTAATGTTTAGCATTAATTAGATCGCAGGCAGGGGAGAACCACACGAATCAGATACATGCTGTGTTACGGAGCGTTTCCAGCAATTTGGCGACCCACATGAGTAAAGATGGATCAGCAAAGGATGGTGGTTGGCGTGAGGCTGTTCGAATTGCCAAGGCGCTACCTACGCACGTTCCTGCAGTGGCGTATTTTGACCATGAGCTTTGCGCTCCTGTGTGCAGCATGGAGATTTATGATTCAGCGTTTAAGCCAGTGTTTGTGCTATCGAATTAAATCCAGCCTATCGGTCCACGATGCTCATTTCGTCTCTTCAGAGTCGGCGAGACGCACGTTTGCGCCGATACCTTCCAACCATGTTCAGGAAGCAACTTGATCCTGACCTTTTCAGCTCCTTTCTTCGATGCGTGTCCACCTGTTGAAGACGATGATATTTCCTTCTGCACATCCGGTGGCAGACTATAAATCAATGCCGGCATTGCCGACGTCTTCCATATGCCCAAGGACCCGTCTCCAGAGGTTTTAACGATGGTCAAGACCAAGAAAACTAGGCTGAGGATGAGGAGAAGAAAAGGGAAGGCAAGCCATTCCCAATGTATAGCAACGTATGTTTCCCTGCTAAATGCATCCCCTTGAAGCATGGTATGGCCTGGGGCTGAACGAATGACATTAGTCATCGCTATGGCGAGCCTTTCCAGATGTCTGGGAACAATATATGGTGATATCCAGGGATTGAACCGTAACTGGCGGTTGTAGGCAAGTCCTTCTCTGCTAAGCTTGTACCGCAAGGTCGGGTCGATGGTAGCAGCTGTTGTGGTGGCGAAGGACGGAAATATATCAATAAAACTCTGGATGACCTTATAAGCGGTCGTGTTGGAAGTTCCGTAACCAGAGATGTTGCGCCCATCGGAAGTTCTTCCATCAACCACAATATCTTGCATGTAAAAGATATCCGTTCCACTACCCATCTCATCAACGTAAGGGAACGCCAGCCACGGAAATGGGCCTGCAGTGGAATTGAAGTGAGTTTCGCTGATATTCTCTTCATATTTCCCAAAATCGTAAGTTGATTTGATCGTCTTGACGCACCAGTAGAGAACGCATTCCTGCGCCGCTGGTGGTATTCTCCTGTGTACAGTTTCCATCGAGGCGTTGACCGCGCTGACAATCAACACATCCACAATCGTGTTGCGCATATGCTTGAAAAGGACGGAGCCGTTTCCATAAAGAGGCTCCCTGGTCGTTAAATGTGTCAAAGGCAAAGTGCGCATGAGAAGGGACTCGGCTGGAGTGGACTCGTTGGCATCCATAAGGCGGCCAGACATTAGCACTGGATGCTCGCTTGTGCTGTTAAGAAAATAGCCGCACATGGTGCCATTCGGATACTTTTCCTCGGCAGTAAAGCCACCCGGTAGACTTGACAACCAATCAATCTTGCTGGTAAGACAAGCATACGTGAGGTAGCTTGAGATGTCTGCACATTGGCTGCAGACGCCCAGTGTTTCGTACACCGGCCACGTGCATTTGCTCGTTGGACAAGTCTTGGGAAGTCCTGTTAGTGGACAACTCGTACAGCTCTCCGACAATTGTGGAACAGTCGTTACTTACAAGTGGGATCTCAGGCTGGGATCCATTGCCGACCTGAATGGGCTGTGTGCCATTGCCATACGAGAATTTCTCGACAATGTGAAAGAGGTCAGGGTTGTTCGAGGCTATAGGGAATCCACCTCTAAACTCTTTTTCCACGCCTGGGTTGTACCATTCGGTTCTTGGGATTTTGCTAGAAACTTCTTCTCGTGACCATCTCTCAGGCAGTTCCACGACCTGTTGGAAGAAAGTGTCGATCGCAAGAAGAAGAATGACAAGTAGAGCGCCTAGGGCAGCTAGCGACCGTCCACGTGTTCTGAACAAAAGCATTGCCGCACCCCAAGGACCCCTGGTAGCTTTGTCGAATATTTCAAAATCCCACATAGCCTTAGCGCTGTTAAACCAGTTCCATTTGAGTTGTCCGAGGGCTTCTGAAGTAGGGACAATGAGAGCTGCAGACGCGATCTTTCCGAGCACGTTTGCCGTAGTGAGGAGTATCCCCGATTTCGATGCTGAAATTGGCTGACCTTTGAGATATACATAGATTCCAACCACAGCGACCATGCAAACCAAACTCATGCACCAACTGACAATTTCGAACAGCCACCTCTTCAGCGCGCTTTGTGACGCGTCATACTCAGCGAGCTTCCTCTCGATTCTTTGGGTAAAATCCAGGGAGTTCTTTTCCTGCGTGGGTTCGCCGAGTGCCTCGCAGTACATGTTTCCATTGCCTGAGCAAGATTGGTGGTGTGAAGGATAGCATGACCGCTGCTGACATGGCGCGACCGGCGAAACAATGCTTGCTGAAACTGGGAGCATCTGGCGATGGAGTTGATACAGAGGTTGGATCTCAGTAGGATCCTGGTAGTTTTGATAGCGTTGGTGGGTAGCGGGCACAACGTCTGTTCATTGAGTGATCTTACACAGATGAGGCCAGCCGTGTACCTCTTGAAGAATAAGCTCAACACTGAAACTCATCGCGGTCGCTTAGTGGGCGCATAGGCCCTGATATGGCGATTGGAGTGAGGTCGGCGCTAATTGGTGTACCTATATGCAAGGCTGCTCTGAGTAGCTCTAAAATCAGCCTTTAGCGCTGTGGCGCGCTAAGGCGTCTTCGTGCATACCGGTAATTTTGCGAGGCTGCAGCAACCGATTTTGCCATGCCGTTTACCCGAATTTTGCGGCTCCCTAGCGGATGGTTTGGTGATGTTCCAAGGTTGTAGTGGTGAAACGCTAATTGAAAGACCAAGCGCAACTGGTTGCTAAGACCAATACAGATATGGTAATCACGAAGTACCCCAGTACTTCAGGAACAGATCTTGGACGGCAAGAGGAAGAACGTTCGTGCGAAGAGTATCGTTCTCGTCGATACGAAGCGGCGATCATCGACAAGAATTACAATTTATGCGCAAGATTGTTGAGGCAATCATCGTGTTCCATATATAAACCAATCATACCCATCCTGGAGGCGGCTGAGGATTGATTCTCCTGGACAGCGTAGGAGATGTACAACTATGCCCAGAAACCCTCCAGCCCTGATTCGGCATTAATCTAATCTTGACTTTCTTCGACCCACCACTATTCGTGCTCCCCCATGTTGATGCGGTCGTCAAGTTGCCTCGTGCGTCTGGCGGTAGACTGTAGAGCAAAGTAGGCATGGCGGAAGTTTCCCACATGCCAATATTATCATTTGCGTCTTTGGAAGTTCTGACGATGGTAGCAATCAGAAAGACAACGCACAAAGCGAGCATAACCAACGGGAAAGTAAGCCAAGCCCAGTTGACATGCACATAAGTTTCAGAAACAAAGGCTTGCCCTAAAACGAACTCGTTGCTACCAGGCTCAGACCTGGCGAAGTTCGTGATGGCTGTGGCGATTCTCTCCATGTGGCTCGTGACGTTGTTTGGGCTTAACCATGGGTTGAAATTATACGCACGATACATGACTCGGTCTGTAAAGCTCCTTCTGTACTTCAAAAATGGCTTTGCTGTGGGGTTTGCGACCGTGATCAAAGAAGGGAAAATCTGATCAAAGATGAACACAAGGTCGACCATGGTCTCGTTTATAACGCCGTAGCCTGGACCGTCACGGCTCATACCCGGTGGATAGATGTGGACGTCTCCGACATATGACGTTGTCGTTCCCTTCTCTTCGGGAAAATATGTCGTAGACCAAGGATATGGCGTTTTCGTTGTGTTGTAAAACACGTCCTCCTCTTCCTCTTCGTACAAAAATTAAAAAAAAAATTTTAATTTTTTTTAAACTTTTTAAAAGTATACCGGTAGTAGAACTCTTAATTTATAGAGAAAAGTTAAGTATACTTCTCACTAAAGTTACTTAGACTATAGTATTTTCTATATTAAATTAATTTTTTTAAGCCTTTTAAGATTTCTAAATTTAGCTATTATTACAAAAATTTATAGATCTAATCTTTTTAGAATTCTAGAATTCTATACTTATAAAGTATCTAAAACTGTATATCTTTAGTATATAGCTTTTCTTTATTTTAATTACTAGATTAGGCTATAGAAATAGAAAAAGACTAGAGATTTTGGTGAGGAAAGTGGCTCGAGCGGCCGTCTGGCTCGAACGGCCGTCCACCTCGGTAATTTAGCGAGGCTGCAGCAGCCGATTTTGCCATGCCGTTTGCACGATCATTGCGGCTTTTTAGTAAATGATGTGGTAGTTGCGTGTTGTCGTGGTGAAATGCTCAGTAGAAAAGCAAGTGCAACTGACAGCCCAAGTGCCCAGGTGGTATTGTGAGTTGCGAAATAACCGCTCCACCCCCCTTATTAGAAAACGTTGTAATCTTCTATTATAGCTCTCTTATTGGCTCTAAATGTCTGGTAAACGTGCCCCGCCCGTAAAATAGCGTAACCACTCAGTTTCAACCAATAGGAGCCCTAGAATAGTAGATTACAACGTTTTTTACAAGATAGGGGGTGGAGCGGTTATTTTGCAACTCACCGATAACCATGAAACACGTGGGTACCTCGGCAACAAATCCAACCCGCCACAACGTTCGTGCAAGAAACATCGTTCACATTGATACAAAGGGATGATCACTAATAGTTGATCCGACTTTGATGCAAGATTGTTAATTTGTTAAGTAATTGTTATATAGGTATCATCGATGAACCATTCATACCCAGCCCGGTGGTGGCTGTGTATTATTTCTCCTGGACAGCGTCGGAGACGTAATCATCTGTCCAGAGACTCTCCAACCCTGATCTGGTAGCAATCGGATCTTGACTTTCTTCGCATCGCCGCCTGTTGTACTACGCGATGTTAAGGTCTTTGTCAGATTGTTGCGCACATCTTGCGGTAAGCTGTAGATCAATGCCGGCATGGCGGAAGTTTTCCATGTGCCAAAGTCTCCCGTCGCATCATTTGAAGTCTTGATGATTGTGGCGACGAGAAATACGATACACAAAATGAGCATGGCGAGTGGGAATGTTAGCCAGCCCCAGTGCACTTTGACGTATGTTTCTGGGGCGAATGCTTGGCCGATGACAAGTTCATTGCTGTTGGGGTCCGATCTGACTAGATTTGCTAAAGCCATCGCGAGCCTCTCCATATGGTTGGTGACGTTGTTGGGTGCTAGCCATGGACTAAAGGTAACAGGGCGGAATACGACCTTATCCCTGAAACTAGTCTTGACCTTCATGAAGGGTTTCGCTGCCGCGTTGGCGATCGTGATCATAGATGGGAATATCTCATCCAGAGCTACGACGGTCTCTATTTGGGTATTGTTGGAAAGACCATAGCCGGGGCCATCGCGACTTGCATTTGGCGGATAAATGCTGATGTTCCCGGCGTACTCCATGTAGGTCGACTTATGGTTAGGATGATCAATGGCTAACCATCGAAACTCCGTCTTGCTAGTATTGAATACCGTGTCCTCAACAACCTCCTTATAAGTCCCCCAGGAATAAGACGAGCGAAGTGTCTTTACGCACCACGATAGCATGCACTCCTGGGCAACTGGCAACTCTTTGCGATAAACACTTTCCGCAGAGCCATCGGCAGCACTTACGATCAAGGCATCCAGTATCGGACCGTTAAGATGCTTGAAGTTTATTGATCCACCATAGAGCCCTTCCCTGCGAGGATTTGTGACCAATGGAAGGGTTCGCATCAGTAGAGTCTCTCCAATCTCAGAACTGCCATTGTCGACAACCCGATAGCCTGACATAAGAACAGGCGCGACGCTTGTTGCGTTCAAGAAATACCCACAGGCCGTTCCTATAAGTGATGGAGTTAGTACTTCGGAAATATAATAGAAGGTGATTTTGGAGTGAAACTTCGCTCTAAGCACACTCAGACTTCGTGAAACAACTACATGAAAAAAAATGCTTACCGTTTGGATAGGTATTTTCTGTTCCAGGTCCCATTGAACTCCTGATCCAATCCATTTTCATGGGAAGGCACGCGTATGTAAGGAGACTGCTGACGTCTACGCAAGCGCTACAAACGCTCAACAACTGGTAAGGGCTCCACTCGCATTGGCTGGTTGGGCAAGAGAGGGGAAATCCTGCTTGGGTATTGTTGCCGCCTGCCGTGTATTGAGTACCATTCTGGTCATAGAAATAAGGACTCAGTGCTCCTCTCACATCCGGACCGGCTGTGGTCATCGGACTATCGCCCATATCGCTTTGAAATGTATAAACGCTCGCCGGTTGATACTGAATAGTGCGTGATATGGATCCTTCCCCGCGTACCGTCCATCTTTCCGGCAGGTCGGTTACTTGTTGGAAGAAGGTATCAATTCCCAGTAGAAGGACCGTTATCATCGCCCCGAGTGCTGCAAGCGACTTTCCTTTAGTTCGGAAAAGTAAGAGAATTGAGCCCCAAACACCTCTTGATGCTTTATCAAATATCTCAAAATCCAGGGCATCTTTTGACTCCTTACCATGAAACCAGGACCACTTTAGCTGCCCAATAGCTTCCGAGATAGGAAGAATAAGAGCTGCGGAAGCGATCTTGGATAGCACGGTAATGATCGTAAGACCGAAAGACCATTTCCCAAGAGGCCGGTTTTGAAGCAAAGCTAGTAATGCGATAATCGCACCTTCTCAAGTTAGGAAAGTGCTATGATTTGGGATATGTATCCTTGAGCTACTCACCCATACAAAGTGCACTTATTATGACGCTGACTATCTCAAACAACCACCGTTTGAAAATACTCTTTGAAGCATTGTACTGTGCAAGCTTCCGCTCAATCCGCCGAGGAATATCGAGTGAAAAACGTTCCCGCACGGACGCTCGGTAGGACGGCGGTGGTACATCGCAATGCTCATCAAGGCCCGAGAGTGTGCGAGAGAAAGTCTGCCTTGAGGCGACTAGTGGTCGTCCTGGAGTTTGCATGTTTGCTTGAATTGCGACGGATGACAAGCCTAACACAAGTGGACGAACAAACGCGGCGTTCCAATGGCGATTAAAGCCCTAGATCGATGTTTGAAAACTGTGATGAGCTGGAGCTGGGGTATGGCGGGCTGATAGCACCTGGGGGCTCTGCACAAAGCGAGCCCTTTGCACCAGACAAGTCATGACAGGCGGTAATAGAATGCTGCGTAAAGACTATGGGTCGACATCGCAGCGCTTCGCTTGGGCCGGGGTCAATAGGCCTCTTGCGACTGGATTATCTCGCGCCATGCGGGAATCGGCAGTCTCTGTAGATGTTTTTGGGTGCGATTGTACAACCTGGGTCGCCGTAAGCGCTGCGGCACGGAGGCTCAGCGGCTACACCTGGGCAGCTTGCAGCCTAGGCGTTACGTGGTCAAAGCATGCGCACGACAAGTTAGGCATGTTCATGTGCAGATAAATTCGGGCGCTAAAGTAAACGAAAGTCAGGTCGGTGTGCTAGACTACAACGATGCTTATGTTCAGATGATGGTGGAGGAGGAAGAGGCGCACTCGCTTGTCTGGAGGAACCCTGCAATACTAAGTAGTCAGTTCCAGCGGCCCCTAGGCTCATCAAGGCACGTAACATGACAACCCAGCAAACTCATCCTCTTGAGAACCCGCCAGAGAGAGAAGATATCGTAGGAGCGGTCTAGCAAACCACACTCTCTTGCAGTTAGTTTGCGGGCTTGGTAGTCAACTAAAACCACGAACCTGGAATGACAATTTGGAAATTGTATGTGAGGTAGGTGTGGATACCTAGGTATGCTTTGGTGGCTTGTCGCCTCCAAAGCCTCAATTGCTGTCATTCTCCCTCCATCTAAAGTTCGCATGGAGGCCTGAGTGGCAATTTTGGCCTTTATGCTTCACAGGCCTGTTGAGCGTATTTCTTTACTAACGCGACACCTTTGTCCCCCTCCTAATACACATCATTATGTTTGATTGGGCGTCACCACCCGAGCTCAGTTGAACAAAGTTCTCGGTCACACGGTCAAGTGCAACAAGTTGCAAATGAGAAGGGTGAATCATGGCGCAACATATTCATGCGTCATGGCGTTGTAGGAGAACGTGCACTTCAAAATGCCCGCACGTCATGCATATGAACACAGGCCTGGTGGTAAATAAGCGACAACCGATGAATGAAAGCGGCATCTCCTGCTTGTGATGAATTGCACCTCTGTCTCACCGGCGAGCAGCTTGTGTAGCGCTATTGAACGGCGGTACTATTGTTCACATTCAGGTCTGACCGATGATGGGGATGCATGAACGGTTGTTTCAATAAGGTTGAAGGCAGATGTTGGGCATAGTCCGAGCGCCGTTGGGGCTAGGCTCCGGCGCTTACAGGTTGACTGCTATTGGTATTCGTGTTGAAAGTGTGCCAGCATTGGGGCCCGTCAAAGCATAAAAGAGGCTGGCATATTATCCGGAAAGGTGGCAATCCTGATGTCAGGTTCCATATAGTTGTGACGCAGAGTGGTCAAAGACTGAATATATTGAGGTTTGGGTGTTGAGGTAGAAATGCGGATCAGAACGGACCGCAGCGTCAGGCTGAAGTTGTGTTCCGACTGGAATGGTTTCCGGGTCGATCATGGCTGCATATCTTACGCTAGTGGTCATATAGACGGGAGGTTAGACACCTGATAGCCACGAACGACGCGGATTCGCACGGCTTTCGCAATGAGCTTCATTCAATGTCTAACGAGATCTAGAAGTTGCAGAAAGCGTAACGCCGATTTCAGTCACGTGTAGGCATGAAATGTGACTCCTCTGAGTCGGGTCGCGGGAACGGCTGATTGGCGTAGCGTGCCTTTCACCTGGAGCCAATCGCTTCGCCTCCAGCGACGGGGCCAAAACCGCCAAGCCACTCTCATATCGCCAATTGCTGTTCGATTGGTCAGAAATTGATCTTACAGCTGCGAAGGACTACGGGAATTAGAGGTGGAGAACTGTACTTACAAAATCCATCTGTTGGAAAGTTGCCTTGTCGAAAGCCTTTCGCGCGCTTGCAAATGTGATAGTTTGGTGTGATGAAATGCCTGAACAACTCGAATCATTGCGACGCGTTGTCGGGCCTCCATGAGGCCCGGCCTAACGCCTTGTGTTCCAGTCGCGTCGGTCTTCGAGTTTCAGCTTGCCAGATCAGTACCCCAACAATTATGCCTTTGCTCGTTCCTTCCAATGATTGCACAACATTCGCACAATCTCAGCATTGTGCTTGTTGCTCGCCATGCAAGTAATGTCGCGTCGGTGGCTTCTAAGGCGGCTATCGATATCGTGTCGGCGCGGGCTGAAGCGCTGAGGATGGGTGGTGGAGATGATGCTGTCGTGCGATGTGTGGATGCCGGCCATTGTCATGCTTTCGCCTTGATGGATAAAGGCATTACTGCTTCCCTTCTTTCTGGCCTCATCCCAAGTGGACCATTACCAAGTCTCACGCCTTCCTGAGTTTTGCCTGGCCGCGCCAGTACATTCTCTTTCCATTCAACACTCAACAATCAACACTGTATACCTCACAGTCATCTCCAACCACAACCATGCACGGACCAATGCTTCTTGTTGTTGCTTCTTTGATCGCACCTATTATTGCAGGTCCAGTACCGGTAGGACCGCTCGAGGTAAGTCTCTATAACAACGCGCTATGGGGGATCAATAGCTGACTTGGCACAGATTGGCTCGCGCCACGGCCCAGTTCTGAACCCGCGCAATTCTTTCTCTATCAACAGTTTTCTTCGGAATGTGTTGAAACGAAACACCATAGTAGAAGCCCTGCCAGATCTCGAAATAAGCAAACGGGCGACTGGCTTCCCCGAAGGTGGCTCCGGCAAGCGCGACTTCGGATTCCCAGATGGTGGACCCGGCAAACGTGATGTCGGGTTCCAAAATGGTGAAGCAAAGCCTCGAGGCCTCGAGGAGCGTGGCCGGGGTCAGCCAGGTGGTGGAGCAAAGTCTCGAGGCCTAGAGGAACGAGGCCGGGGCCAACCAGGTGGTGGAGCAAAGTCTCGAGGCCTCGAGGAGCGAGGCCGGGGTCAGCCAGGTGGTGGAGCAAAGTCTCGAGGCCTAGAGGAGCGAGGCCGGGGTCAGCCAGGTGGTGGTCCGAAATCCAGAAGTCTAGAAGAGCGAGGCCGTGGCCAGCCAGGTGGCGGAGCAAAGTCTCGAGGCCTAGAAGAGCGAGGTCGCGGTCAGCCAGGTGGCGGTGCTGGGAAAAGAGCTTGAAAAGAGGCCCAAGCCTTATGAGTTCATTTCTACCGAGAGATTGATCCACCTTATCTGTACCTTCCGGCACGACACGTCTGAACCGATTTTATACCCATAATTCCCTTTGTAATACAGCAAGATCCGTCTGGAGATAATACCCGAGCTTAGATCCACCCTGGTGGCGGAACGTTTCTCGGGGGTTTCGGCGTCAGAGGCGAGAAGATGAGACCCGATGCTCTCCAACCTCGCGTTGGCGATAGCCTGACCTTCAGTTCTTTGGCTTTGGTGCGTGGAGTCCCTTTCGAATTGGATTTCGCGAGTCGTTTCTGATAGTGGTCCGGGAAACCGTAGAGTAGTGTGGCAATGGCTGAGTTTTTCCTTATGCTCACTTGATCTTTCTCCGTTGCGCTCTTGATTACAGTCGCCAGTAAGAATACGAAGCTAAACACTAGCAGGCCAAGTGGGAGTGACATCCAAGCCCAGCGAACGTTAACATAGACTTCGTTGTCCCATGCCTTCCCCAACACCATTTCGCTGCTAGACGACGATCGTACAACGTTCGTCACCGAATCAGCAAGCCTCTCCAGGTGGCGCGTCACGTTGTTGGGCAAGAGCCAAGGGTTCATGTCAAGTATCTTTGTTCTGACCAGTGTAGCAGAACCTGTCCTCCACCGAAAAATCTGTGCAGCTGTGGTGTTTGCAACAGACGTAAAAGCTGGGAACATGCGATCAAAGATGTTCACTGTCCGGAACATTGTATCGTTGTTTAGGCCCCATCCCCATTGCGAGAAGTTTGGACCAGTCGAAGGTGCGGTGATTGTAACATTCTCGAGGTAGTCGGTCCAGTATATGTCCTCATCAGGCATGTATGTGCTCGTCCATGGATATGGGCCTTGGGAATCATTGAGGTATGTAGCTGTAACCTCTTCTTTGTATGTGCCGACGAAGTAAGAAGATTGGACAGTCTTGACACAGAACGCTAGGACGCACTCGTGCAGTACTGGTGCCTTGTTTGCATAAACGTCGGAGGCATTCCTGGTACTGGAAATCAAGACGTCGACAACCGCATTCCGGATTTCCTTGAAGTTGATGGAACCGTCCCCCCAAAGTGGTTTGCGCAGCCCAACCTCGACAAGGGGAAGGCTTCTCATCAATAAGGCCTCACCAGTTGTCTTTCCATCCTCCCCAAGCATATACCCGGACATGAGGACGGGGTTGGCGCTAGTAGAGTTCAAAAAGTAGCCACACACAGTTGCATTCGGATACGAAGATACGGTAGTGTTGAGGGTCGAGATCCAGTCGACTTGTGTGTAGATGCATGAGAAGTTAAGAAGTTGAGGAACTTCAACACACTTGCTGCACATTGCGAGTGTGTCGTAAGCAGGCCACGTACAATTGCTGCTAGGACAGGACAACGGGAAGTCCACGCGAGAGCCATTACCGAAAGGAACAGGCTGAGTGCCGTTTCCGACGAAGAACGGATCCGCTGCGGCTAGCATATCTCCATCATTGTTAATGATCTCGACGCCATTCTGGTAATCGACATTGAGAAGAGACTCATATCGTACGGATCGGGATATTGAACTGTTGGTCGGTTGAAGTGTCCACCGCTCAGGGAAGCTGACGACCTGTTGGAAAAATGGGTCCAGTGCCAAGGCGAATATGGTCACCAGTGCTCCTAATGCCGCGATGGTCTTGCCTTTGGTGTGAATAAGTAGCAGAAACGCACCCCATGGACCCCTTGATGCATTGTCAAACATCTCGAAGTCCCACATCTTCTTAGAGTCGCCTCTAATAAACCAAATCCACTTCAGCTGACCAAGTGCTTCGGCAACAGGCAGGAGAAGAGCAGCACCTGCAACTCGGGAAAGGATGGAAACGAAAGCATTCAGAGTGAGCCCAACACCATCGAAGGGCCACTTCGTTGAAGGCCTGTCCTGTAAGACATAGAGAGTGGCTATGATAGCTCCCATGCAGACCGCGCTTATAACCCAACTGACAATTTCAAGCAACCACCTTTCGATGACATTGCCAGATGAACTGTAGCTCCATAGCTTCTCCTCGATCCGCTGGGCAATGTTTGCTTCTGGGTCTGCCTTTTCGTTTTCGAATGGAGGAGGTTGAATGCGAATGGATGGCGGCTTGGGTGGCCCATCACGAATCCCAAGTCCCAGAGTAGATTTCCTTCCGCTGTTGAAGCTACCTTTATCCGATGAGGCAGGTTTGTCGAATTTGGTATCAACAGCCAACCCGTCAAGTCGTATCCGTGGTCGATCAGTAGGAAAGAAGCGAAGCAGTGGTCGTCGAGACGGAGGCTGAACAACCTCTGGTGGCGGCTCAGGAATGGGCCAGATAGCTGAGCGATCACTTGATGTTTGGATTGTTGTAGCCGAGCTTGGTTCAACAGAAGAAGGTTGAGGGAGGATGGCATCGGCTGGGCTGAGATAGGTTGATCTGCCGTGTGGAACGATTTCGGGAGTCGTCGGTGTCGTCGGCGTTGTACCATATGTCTTCATTGTTGCTCGTTCATCGTTGGCTTCAAGATAGATTGGGATGCCTGGGAATGCGGGCCACAAGGACGGACTTCTCGGTGAACGTGACATGTCGGATGCTTGTCCGTGAACAGAGATAGGATATGGCATATGAACGATTGGAAGTACTGGATCTACCAGATACACAACGAAAAGCGAGAGGAATACACGATTTCGAGTATACAGATAGGAGAGATCAAAAGCTGACTATTTGCTGCAGTCTCCCACTCAAGTTCTCACCTCCCAACTATAATCTATGCAGGTTGCTGCACGCCGCAATCGACCAAATCCACGATTGGAGTCTGCATGAAACATCAAACACAGCTGCAACTGCGGCGTGCGTCCCCGCTATGCCTTCGTTCTAGAAAGTGGTGCATTACCGACCGGATCGACCATTCACGGCGCACTGGTCCGTGCCAGCCACCGTTAATACATGCCAAGAGAGGCGGCTGAGGGTTGTTTCCAGGACACCTGCGTGAGGCGGGTGCTTCGGGTGCTGTCAGGCCGGGGCACCGGTGAGGGCGTAGCCGTACAGCGTAGTGGTATAAGCGCTGGCATGGCCGGACGGCCAGCCTAGTGCGTTCTGTTGCCGCCGCGTTATGAAATGCATATGCGGACGTATGCAGACATATGCAGGCTGACATATTATTAGGATTTGGCCCCCGCTAGAGGGGTGGTTGATGATGACGATGTGGCACAGTCATATAGGCGCTTCGAGCCTCACGACCCTTTGAAACAAACGTAAAGGCGTAGAAGTTTGAGAACGTCGTTGTCTACGCCACCCAGCGAATGACGGACGATGACGCTGGCTCTGAGGAAGAAGGCATGATGTTGTGCGGCGCAGTGTTATGTGTAAACGGTGGAGACGTTGCTGTTTCGACGTTTCCGTGGTGGGGTGGGGGGATCTTGGTCGGTGCGGCGTTCGCGCGATCTGTGTGTTAAGCGCGGAGCGTCGATCCACCGTACAAAAATAGGCATCCAATCAGTTTCAAAGTATAAGCGATCTTATCGATTGCGAGCAATATGTTTCTTCGGCATCGCCATTAATCGAGATCCGAGTTCCACAGCGTTCCAAGGTTGCTCCACATGAAATAGAACAGTGGTCACTCGAACGAGTCCACGTAACGGTCCATTCACTATCCGATTCTTGCCGGAAAGAATCCAGGAAGGCGCTCAGCAAACACTTCCAAATGGACCAACCTTCCCCTTACTTTGGCATTGACCTTGGCAGATGGCACTGATGCCGCTGAGGCTTTGGCCGCGTCGTCTCATTCGGTGCTTAAGAGTTACCGACACGTGTTGTTGCAGTGACGCAGGTCTCTAAACTGCAGCCAAAAGGAACGCGGCTATCGGAGACCCTCATGAGGCTCCTCAGAGCTCCTACTGGAGGCACTGTTTATGCTTACTGCTTCAGCGGAAACGCTAGGGTCTTCTAATTCGCCTGGCGAGTTTGTGTTCCCGTCCTAAAAGTCAGAGGTCTATTCCTTGTAGCCGCCTAAACGGGGCCTCTTCTCTGGCCGCATGAAGAAACAACTGGATTTTGCTCGTACCTACGACGTGTTGGGTTTCGAATGTCGTGAAGAGGCTGGGAATTTGGCCTCTTCTGGAGGATTCGAGAAAATAATGAGCCACGTATGGTCACAAGGGATTTCCGCATCACCTCATGGGCGGTTTCATGGCAAGGAACAGCTGGGGAGGTTGGGGAAGTTGCTAAAAACAACTCTGAGCCTCAGGACTGAAGGCGCGAATCGAAACAAGATTCGAAGCGGTGGCTGGATCGCCTGACGAAATGGCGATGGGTACGGACTGCACCAAGACTTGACAGTGATGCGGTTGGACCTTTTCGAACACCAACATGATTGCGGTACGCCAGCACGCGCCAGTTTGAGAGGGTCTCAATACAAGCAACACTAGAGACCGATCATGATGCAACAGATGCGTGGTGGGACTTTATGGAACTCCTCGAGTTGCGGCGTAGCATCTGTTGGTTGTGTGGGAAATAGCTAGCAGTGATTCCATGGTCCCAAACGTATCTTTCGGAGCATCTGCTGTCGAAGCGGGGAAGGAAATGAGCCGTGATGCATGGGTGTCGAAGCGCGGCAGTCAGACGTAACTCAACATGGGTACTGATATAGCTAGGGTAAACAGTGCTCGCTTAAGAATTGAAACATGCACCCTTAGAATACCTCGAAGGAAAGGAGACAACCGCCGTACTTTGTATTTTGAGTTATCTTGGGCAGACTCAATCTTGTTAAGACGATGGAAATTGCTCGTTTCCAAATAAGCACAGGCGATAACCGACAGCCCGGGTAGATTCGGTGCTTCGTTGTACGACTGCTTACGGTCAGCCATGTGCTTGGAATAGACAGTCAGCAGTGCAACGGTGACAAATTCGCGGGTCAGCATATGCGACGAAAGTGGTAGAAATCGTTGACAGGTGACGACGCTTGCGTCTTGGTCGAGAAATTGCTTGGATGGGGTATTATTCGTGCAAGCGCACTGTCCTACTGCTTCACACCGAGAACCTCCTTGACGACCTCGATCACTTGAGGGAAGACGTCCTTTGGCGCAGCAACAACGCCCTTGTTCTCCTTCAGTGTCCTGCCAATACCAAAGTCGAGAGGCTTGCCCCACGCGTCGGTGACTTCGCCGCCCGCTTCTTGTACAAGGACTACACCAGCGGCGTGGTCCCAAATCTTTTCTTCGTACGACTTGCTGACTGGCAGCCGGAGGTAGATGTCGCCGGCACCGCGCGCAATGGAAGCGTATTTGGCCTGCGAGTCCATGCGTACGGAGGACTTGGTGATGCCGAGCTTCGAGGCAATGGCAGCGTTGTCGCCGTGGGACGAGTGGCCTGCCTCTACCGACTCACAGAAGGTCGCCTGTCTGACATCTGGAACCGCCTTCATAGAAATCTTCTTCGATTGTTGTAGCGCTCCCTTGCTGAGCGGCCGGCTTGTTGCTCCTTCGCCTTTCACAGCGCCGAATAGCACGCCCTTTCCTTCCTTGTCGTCTGCGTCTGCGCCGATTGAGCTATCAAGTGGCGCCTGGTCGTCGATTGGGAGGTTGGGACAGCCGATAACGCCTACGGTAGGTACTCCATCTACCATGAGTGCCAGACAGACGGCGTACTGTCCGCCCCGAAGAAAGCCTTTGGTGCCGTCGATGGGGTCGAGTGCCCAGATCCTTCCCTGCCTGCCTCCATTGCTCCTTCCGCTATCGAGCGCTGTAAGCATGTCATCCACACTCTTAATTGGCCCGCCAATCTTGTCCTCGGCTGAGCTGTCATCGAGCTTGGCTGCTTGTACGAGATCCCAGACAAGCTTACGCTCGTCCTCGTTCTTGCGCAGATCGTCTGCATCTTCTTCGCCAACAACCTCGTCTTCAGGGAATGCATGCTTTATCGAGGCGATGATAAGGGCTTGTGCGCCAAAGTCACCAATTGTGACAGGTGACGAGTCGCTCTTCGAGAGTGTGCCCTTCGAGTGGCTCGAGTACACCGTCTTGGTGAGGATGGAGGCGCGTTGGACAGCCAGGAGAGCGACCTCCAATTCCTTCTCGTATGTCATTGTGTGTATGGTTCGATTGGTCGAGAGCAGTGATGTCGAAAGTTTTGATGTTGAAGTAGGGTGAAAGTGAAGTTTCAATTGGGAAAGACGAGCAGCACTCCGTGACAGAAGCGAAGGGCTAAGTAGTGAGATGGCCAGGATGACGAGTGCGAAAAGAAAATATCGCGATGTCGCAATTCGGATGGGCATGAGCTAAAAGAAATAGTACATGCAGGGCTGAGAGTTCTGGTGGGGTTGAGGGGTGGTCGATTGACGTAACAAGGCGGGATGGTCTGCGGCGGGAGTCTCCTCGGGGGTTTCCTTTTTGGTGTTGCCGCCATGGTAACGCGCATCCTTGGTCACGATCGCCCAACGCGACCGACTAATGCGCCAGGAACACGCAACCTTCATCTATTGGTTTGCTATGCCCAGAACCTTTCTTTGACTGTTCACACTCGGATCCAAGTTGCCATACCGTGGCTTCCGCGCTGTAAGGGCAGTAAACAAAGATCGTCACAAAGGAGCGTTCTACGCGACTCACACTAGGACCTCGACAACAGTGCTATCAATAAGTTCAACATCGCACCTCCCTCACCATGGCAGAAACACAACCGGCGCTAGCCACCACGAAGCGCAAGTTCCACAAGCTGGTAGACAGCATCGCGGCCAGTACGTCAACAACGTCGCTCGCAAGTACCCTGCAACAATCGAACACCTCGACCACGTCACTCGGCCTCTCCGCTACGCCTGAACCGCCCAACAAACGCCCAAGAAGCTCCAACGCAAGCATGGAGCGAGATAGAAGCATCTCCGCCAGTCAGGCGCGCATACAAGCACTGAAGGACCAGCTCCTCACACCCCGAAGAGAAGGCACAGTAAGGGCTGTTGGAAAGGCTGCTGTATCCAAACCGTCTACACCACGAAAACCGGCCAACTTCCAGCCCTATAGCCAGGAGCAATTCCTCAGCCGAGTCAAGACCTTTGCCGATGTGAAGAGATGGACGACGAAGCCAGACGCCATCAACGAGATAGAGTGGGCAAAGCGAGGCTGGAGCTGTGATACATGGAACACAGTGGCGTGCAAGGGGGGCTGCGAGAAGCGCGTTGCAGTCAAGCTGAGACCGAAGCGAAAGGATGCGAGTGGGGAGGCTATCGACATGAGCGAGGACTTGTCAGCTGATGTTGATGAAAGGCTGGTGGAGAGGTTCAGGGAGCTTATGGAAAAAGGCCACGCTGATGACTGCCTGTGGAGAAAGCGAGGGTGTCAAGGTAAGCACTATAAATGTGGTGTCAAACCTTTGAGTACGGACTAATAAGATTCGTAGAAGACGTCTACCACATCCCCATTGCGAATCGCGCAACGAGCTCTGCTGAACTCCTTTCACGATACCAATCGTTCAAGCCCATAGCTTCCGACCTACCACTTCTCGAAAACATCACATACCCCGATCCGTCCGTCGATAATATTCTTGAGCGTGTGCCGTCAAGCCTGTTCAATTCATCGACCTCAGCCGTACCTCCTCCATCATCAACTTCGGATACAGTTGCTTTTGCTTTTGCGCTGTTCGGATGGTCAGGCACATCAGAATCGCGGATATCTCTGGCAGTATGCAACCACTGCTTCCAGCGCGTGGGACTCTGGTTATCATCGGACACAAGGTTGAAGGAGATGAGCAAGAAACTGGACGTTTCGATCGAGAGCTTGCGCCTCAACATCCTCGAATCGCATCGCGAGCATTGTCCTTGGAAGAATGCAGAGTCGCAAAAAAACTCTAACGATGGGCCGATTGCGAACATGGCTGCGTGGCAGACTTTACAATTCATACTTCTGGCTAGGCAGCGAGCCTCACCGCAGAAGGATCGACAGGCTAGGGGGCATAGCAGAAATGTGGAGAGTGTGGATCTCGGCAGTGAACCAGATTATCCGAGGGGAAGTATGGAAAGCTACCATGGAGATCATGAGAAAGATGAAGCAACTGCATCATTGCAGGAGAAGTGGAAAAAGTTCAAAGCGAAGCTCAGACGGACAACGAGCAAGAAAAGTCTAAAGAGTATTAGGAGCGTGAAAAGTGGAAAGAGTGTGAAGAGCACGAGCGAGAAAGAGAAGGAGAACGAAGCAAGGCATTGAGCAGGCTTCTTGTGACAATTCGTTCAGTTATACCACTCCGTTTCTGTAGTAGCCGACCGACAATGAACTTGCCTGTATACGATGTCGACGTCAACTAGCGCAATGGCATGTTCATATCCACAGACCCCCACCATGCGTACCAACTAGCGTGCTGGGTCCGCATGCTTTCATTGGCGTACCTGCATCAACACCACACCAACGCCACATTTGATCGTCGCAGGGCCTAGACGCGGAGCCGAGATGGCGCGTCGATCGGTGTCTGTGGCTGCAGAAGAGATGACGACAGCCTGTGGTCGGCTTCAGCTGACGGCAACAGATCTTACCCCGCTACATGAGTCTATTGACGCAATTGTCAACGGTTTGGTTCCTTTGGAGGAGACATGAGTTGATCCGAATATATCGTGGTTTCTTACAGGCCAAATAAGAGACGGCCAAAATGCCGTCTAAGGGTGTAAAATGCTTCACATACCTCTCCGTCCCGGCCGTTGAAGTCGAATACTCAGTTCCAAACCAGACCATCAAACGAGACAACCAACAAGACTTCAGCATCGACCACCTCGAAGTCGACAAGAAGAATCTCGGCACTTTCGACTTCAAAGGTAGATTCGAATTCGTCGTGCGCCGGGATGGCCGAGAACTCACGCGCCAATGGCTTAAAGTCAACGCCATGACCGGGAAACTGAGCGACGGCACAATGGTCAACATGGATCAAACACCTAGTATCTTCGCAGAAGACCTCATCATCTCATATGGCTTCTACGACGCCGGCCCCGGTCACGCAGGCCTCCCCAGTCAACACCAATGCTACGTGACCGTCACTCGAAACAATGAAAACTGGATGGGTGATCTCGCCCCTCAAGACGATGACAAAAGCTCGCACCCGTTCAACCGGATGATCCTCCCGTCTTCGCATGACATTGGCATGAACAGCATGGACACCAGTCTCGCACTGCTCAAAAACGCTGGCACAGGCGCAATCAAAGAAGTCCTTGGCCGCGAGCTCCCCCACGTCTTCGACATCTTCAACCGCGTCGGCGACGGCGCCGTAAACCGCATTGCCCCAGACATAATCCGCGCCCTAGCCATAACCCAAAAAGACAGCCTGGACACAATCCTCAAACTCGGCGCACGATACTTCGAATTCCGCCCCGCAAAATGCCATCGCCGGCTCCTCGCCGTCGGCGACCTAGAAGATACATTATACTTCCAACACGGCGCGATCCCCGGCATGCCATATCGCCAATTCCTCACCGACATTGTGCAATTCCTGCAAGACCACCCCAACGAAATCATCGTCGTGCAGAACCGATGGGACGGCGTACCCGGCGACTGTCCACGCCCCAGCGACGACGAACTGCGCGACGTGCGCGAGGACGTACTGCGAGATAAAGATTTGCAAATCGGCGACGAAAACGACATGACAAGTAAATCCATCCGCGACCTGCGCGACGAGAAGAAAATATTAATCATACTGCAAAACACACGCCAAGTATCCAACTACGACGATGCCGCAAACGCAACACTAACAGGCGACTCCATGATCGACAAGCTCAACGCCATGGCGCAGGACCCGCCGTCGGGATACCCGATCACGCTGCTGCAGTGTCAGGCCACGGCAACGAATATCCGCGACGTTATTGTGGCGAGCGTGTTGGACTCGGATGTGAGTACGAGTCCGATCTTGGCGACGAAGGCTACGTGTGATAATAAGATATTGCCACTGCTGAGAGGCGATGTGGGCAGGAGACTGGTGGGGGAGGAGGGGGTTGTGGTGCTTATGAATGATTTTTTTGAGGGAGGGACGGCGGATACGGCGATTGGGATGTGTGGGGAGAGGTTGGGGTAGGGGATGGGGAGTTGACGGGGTTTATCGTCCAGGTTCTAATGAAGGATCGTGTCCTGATACTAATCACTCATCAAAGATGGTGCTTCTTTTCGCTAGTGTTCGAGTGTGCTGAGATGGTAAGAGATAGAGAGAGGTGGAGCGCACAGAAATTGAATCCGAACAAGCGACTCGAGACTCCACAATGGGCTTCCAGAGATTCATGGCTGTCCACAGGTATAGTATGATACATATATACAAACACAGTCCGATCCGCTCACTTGATCTTCTTGTTCTTCAGCTTGATCGTCTCGCCGTTGACGAATATGCCCTTGCCCTTGTATGGCTCCGGCTTCCTCCACATCCTGATGTTCGCAGCAAACTGCATAACGACCTCTTTCTCCGGCCCCTCCAGTAGTAATCGCGTCGGTTGCGGTGTGCTGGCGGTGACGCCCTTCGGTATGCCGAGCTCGACTGGGTGCGAGTAGCCGACCTTGAGATTGACAAACTTCTGGCCAGGGTACTCGGACTCGACGGTGGTAGCGGTGTTTTCAACCGAGGCACGGAAGCCGACGCCGACGAAGCGCAGAATTGCGCTGTGCCCTTCACTCACGCCGAGGATGTGGTTGTGGAGGTAGGCGCGGGTTGTGCCTGTTTATTGTCAGTTCGAGGGCCTTGAAAAGTATAGCGATCACCCATACCCCACATAGACTTCTGCTTCGCATCCGTCGAATCCTGAATTGTCAATGTCGGTCCGCCCAGTTTGGGATCTTGATTGATGTTGACGTAGTTCGGGATCTCCATTGAGAGCTCCCCAAGTGGACCTTTAATCTGTACTGTGGACATCGGCTGCACTCTGGTCCCCCGGCCCTTCCCTGAAGGCGCTATAATGTTGAACGTGACGCCCTGCGGTATTGAGAGCGGGTCAGACCCAATCTTGGACTGGCATGGCGAAGTCGTGGTAAAGGCGCGGGGCGCTGACAGCCTCGAGAGGGCGGGGACCAGGAAAGCTGGTATCAGCTCGGAGTGCTGTATTGAGGTTCTTGCCACGCATTGGGCGCACCTTCTTCGTGCTGGCGCAAACATGGTGGTGATGCTGTAGAAAATATCTTGGCGTTGATTTCTCGAGATGCGAGATGCGGATGTCCGCCTTAGTCATCCAGAGTCCCGTGACTTCGCGTCGTAGCTTCCCCACCAACTTCATCGCTCTTCCCGTCAACACTCCTCATATCACCTTTTCCGCCAGCAGAGACCCTGTGCGATAGCTCGTACTGCTCCACATTTGATTTCCTGGCTTCAGTCTCTCGCCAGACACTGAAGACGTTTGCTCGCCGACTAACTTCGCTCTGGCTTCGCTTCGCAGCCGCTCTTACCCAAGTCGCAGCAATTGCCAAACCTCGTGTCGTTTGACGGCAAAGCCACCATTACTCTCTCACTTTCAATGTGTACTACGGCTGCCACTAGTGCGATCTTTTGCTGACTTCCTTCCTCTCTCCGTCTTACTTCTCCTCTTCTACAATCTCTTGTGGGCCAATTACATCACCAGCTACTTCTTACTTTGTATCTGGCTACGACTTACCGACTCTTCGTAATCAGATATGAAGCCAATGCCCAATGCCACAAAGTCTGCTGTACTCGCAGTTCTCCTCTCTTCTATTCCGGCAACGGTATCTCACTACCACTCGCCGCCAGCAGATGCCGCTCCCACCGTCAATGTCGATGCCCTCTTCCAGCATACAACATCGAGAAACCACCGAGTCATAACGCAAGCGGTCGATTTCGTGGTATCGATGCAGAACGCACCAACCTGTACCCGACTGGCTGCTTCAAACCTAATGAACGAATGTAAGCTCCTCGAAAATGCACCCGACTTCGCCAAATCACGCCCAGAAGCATACCTAGATAACATCAAGACCGAGTATGCCGCCAAGCTTGCCGTGTGCGAGCTTCTGAGTGCCCAGCCGAGCAACCCAACGCCGCCTGCAAACTGCGACATACTCGTTCCTACCTCCAGAGCATGCGGTAAGGGAAGTACTTGGTGGTACTCTCGACCCGAGGCGACAATGAACGACAAGCAATGTTACCCGGAATTCAAGGAGTATCAGTACGTCCAGTGTCTGAAGTCTTTACAATCATCGCCACAATACTGGACTTCGTTCAGCAACGCTCGACAAAACGCTGTGGTCATGTGTCAGGCTAGCAGAGATGCTATCGAGCGGGAAAACCACCTCGAGACGTTCAAGAACCTGACACAAGTCATGGGGGTTGTATCGTCCGCCATGAAGAAGGCGACAGAGGAGTATGAAGCACTGGTCAAAGATCAGAAGCAGTTCGCGGACGAGGTCCGAGAGGCTCAAGCCAAGTTCAAGGAAGAAGCCCATGCCGTACAGGAGAATGCTCTTGCGACTGTGGGAACGCTCGACAACAAGTTCCATACATTCATGGAGACGTCAATATCCGAGCTCATCACTGCTCTTGCTGATAATCAGAGCAATGAGATTGGTCGAATCCGCCAGGAAATGCAGGCCTTCTCGGGCGACCTGATGGCAGAGAGCTCCCAATTTGCAAGGTTCTTCAACGACCAACTGCAAGCACATCATGAGCAGGCTCTCACAAGCCTTCAAGTCAACCACGAAGCGCAGATTGATAGCTACAACATCCTGTCTAGTAGGATGGGCGATATTCACAATACTGCCAACAAGACCAATAAGGCCGCCAACTCTTCCTTCCATACCATTATGGGCATCGAGCAGCAATTGGTCAATCTCTCCAACCAAGCAGATCACATCGCCCAAGGCTTTGCTTTCTTCAGTGCAATCCCACACCTGCTCTCAAGCTTGGTTCGCGGGTTCGTTGCCACTGTGGGCATCATCTTCTTGTTCACTGTTCTTTGCAAGGTCAACAGAAGATTTGCTACCTACGCAGCCGGCGCTTGCAGCTCGGCATATCTCTTCCACCTTTGCGGCCTATACCAATGGCTTGGGAATCTTCCCACCCACGCAGCAAACGTTCAGGAGCAGACCTTGTTTTCCATTGCGGCAAACTTGTCATCAACACAAAAGGCAGCTGGTCTCATGATGTTGCTCTGGCTCGGTGCATATCCCGTGGGTTTTATCAACGTTTATCTGGGCTCCATCATTGGCTCTGCCATCAGTAAGTTGCTCGGTTCCTACTGGCTACGCCAATATACCAATGACGGTGGCATGGGACTGTTGCCCAGCATCGAGATTCCACCCACTATCCCCTCCCACAAGGTCGCTCCCCACGACGGCTTCGTCGACATGCATTCACTTGCATACCCGGCAGATACGACCATGCCCATCTATGCTTGATGCATCGATGAGCCTCAAATTCATGGTGTAGTCCGCTATCGTACAGTACAACGTCACCACTTCACCACTTCACCCTACGGATGTTCAATCACGGTTCTTATCATCATTACGACCTTACGACATAATATACACGACATAATATCAACATACGTCACAAGCAAACCTGTCTCGACTACCGGTTCGCAGTAGCATTATACCCCATCTGCAGTATCTGCTTTATCTAATCACATATTTCGGGCGTTGGAGCATCACATCATTTCAATATACGCAAACTACGCATTTACACGGCAACACAAAAGTATCGAGTCCATTTCCAGGCCAGACTTCGGGGTACACAAAAGGGGGATCTGGTGTTACTTTGAAATTTCACATTTATTTTCAGGGCAGGCATGACGGCTTCTTCACACGACGGGCGCGCTGTGTGGAGGAGGGACATACTTCTTTTCTTTCACATACTTTCCAATATGACTTTATTATTTCTGCCAACAATGTGCTGACCGTAACTGGACTGATACTTCGTTGTGAGCCTGCTCATTGTGACAAAAGCCTCATGGTTGACATAGAGGCTTGCTAACTGACCCTCCATAGCTAACAACTCCACTTTACTAAAGTAAGACATATCCTGACGAGCCACACTTCAGTTTGCTCAGTCCGAATCATCCGGCAACTCCTCAATGCGTCCGGAGCGATACGCAGCTTCGACTGGATTCTGCACATCCATTACGCCCGTCGCTTTGAGCCTGTGAAACCCCGTTAGCAACGTTTCACTTCATCACCCGTGAATCGAAGTACATACCGTTCAAACAGCACAAACAGCCTCTCAGCCTCCCTTTCCTTCTCCTCCTGCGTCATCGGCGCGTTATCCTGCATATCCTCCCTATCCAAGCGCTGCCCCGTAATCGGATTGACAAGTATACCCTGCTCCGCCTGCGCGGTTGCGTGTGCCTGCATTGCGTTCTCTGGCATGGGTATGTTATTCGACATAAGGAAGCCCGACGCGAAGCCGTAGCCGACGTTCTGCACGAACGTCGATGCGTCCTTATTTGAGAGTTCGAAGAGCATCGAGGATATCGAGCCACGGAGATTGGGCGTCAGTGCGGAGGTGGAGAGGTTAAGGAGGCGGGAGGATAGAGTGTTGGACTTGCCCAGGGGTTTGTCGCGCTCTTCGGGCGTGGGTAGGATGGCATGCTCCATGTATTTCTTCACGCCTTCGGGTGCGATTTCGTAGATGCGGCGGATGAGCGTTAGGACGGGGGCTATTGTGTTGTCGAGCTCTGCTTCCGAGTATGCGATGATTGATTCGTCGAGGATGGTGACGAGGTGCTCGGCGTTGCACTTTTGGTCGAATAAGGGAAACACGGCGTTTTGGCCAAAGTAGCTCTTCTGCTGGCCTTTTGTGTCCTCGAGATCGAGGTTCAGGAGCGCGTTGACGAGGTAGTTTACGGGTGCGGCGAGGGGCGGTTGTGATATGCCTCTCCGTATGAGCAGCTTGCAGATGCTGGGTATTGATTTCGAGAAATGCTCGGCGAGGTCCGGGTGGAAGTGTGTGATGTTGAACAGGAGCTTCAGCGTCTCTGAGAGTGCCATGACCTCCATTGACTGTTGCGTAGGCTCCAGCGACTTGCGACGCGCTTTACTCGAATATCGCTTTGCATGGCGTGCTATAGCGGCGTTGATGCTATCTGCCAAGTGGTTCTCGCGCACGAGTTGTGGGTATTCGAGGTTCGCATCGTAGGTGGTGAGGAAAAGGACGCGAGAGGCGAGGAACTCGTCGTCGGTGTTTTCGCTCTATCTCTGTCAGTATAGAGGTCAGACGGGCCATGCAGCCATCCTTGCCTTTAACTTTTCTGCCGCGTGTGCCCCATGGCCGAGATCGACTAGTATTTGACGTGTCTTTGGCTGGAGCAGCAGAGCATTGGCTATGCACCGTAGTGCTTCTTGTGAAGTTGCGGTCTCCTTCCCCTCAAAAGCATACCGGCCTAATGTTTGAAGGCCCTAGGCATCTCAGCACAGCCCTGGCATGTGTACCACGGCGCAACGTACGTCCTTTGTGAAGATTGGATCCGAGTTCTCGACCGTTCGGCCGTAGACTTTGAGCTGTTCAAGGAGCTGCTTCCGTTCTAGTCAGCCAATCAGCGGGCATCGACATTATATGCTGGAGTGCATACGTTGGGTGGAGAGTTTGGACACGTCGAAGTCGGTTTTCAACTCGGAGAGTATTTTCGTGACATCGTCAAGCTTCGCTGTAGTATAATTAGCATGCGGAATACAATGTTGTAAGCAAGCGACATATGCCAGCCTAGTACAAACCTTTCCCCGATTTCTGCGCGAACATGATGGACAGAGAGTGTGGAGAAGACGAGCGTCGAGTTCACAAGGCGGATGGAGCTCAAGCGTGAGCCCCACCAAAACGCGGTGATGTGCATGCGCATGATCCAGGGTCCAAGAGACGAACAAGGCGGCAAGACGCGCCCACTGCATCCGTCCCATGTGACATTAGAGGGTAGACAGACATAATTATAGCAAGTCGGCAATGATTGCTGTTATGCTCTTTTGCACGATTGATCTATAGAGAGCCGTCCGTTGCGCGACACTCGACTGCAGAGGTTCCAAGTGAACAAGGATAATCTAGCCAGCAATATCAAGAACGCCTGCATGTATCGCGTTTCGAACGAAGTGGGGTCATTGTGCTGTGCGTTCGTTGCCAGTGAATGGCACAGGCACTTTACGCGGGCGCGACTCCTAGCGCGTCGCGTCCAGACATGCAGCGGCCCAGCCTTAACCTTCCGTGCGAGGGTGCTTGACTTCCTTCACGGTCGCTTTCTGTACACAATTAGCTGCTCGTGCACAGCAATGCGAGTGCGTTCTCCTATCCTGGTCTTTTGTTTCTGTTAGTCGGTTCCCAGCATAGCCATGGTGTTTTCCAAGTTCGATGCCCTTTCTGTCCGCCCACCCACGCCCCCAAAAGACCTCAACGAACTCCCCCAGGACGCCGACGAGACGCTGCAATTCCTCGACGACCCTTTTGGCGACAAACCCATACTGCCCAAGGTGATTGAGGCCACCAAGAACCTGCTCAACACGCCCGAGCAGTCGCCCTCCTCGGACATCAGCATTCCCTCTAGCTTAGCGAGCAGACAGAAGCGGGTCAACTTCGAGCTCCAGACATGCGCAGTCGCACACAAAAAGCCAGCAGCTCTCAATTGGACCCCCACGCGGAGCTCACCTTTGCGGCCTTTACCTCAGACGCGCGTGTCGAGGCCGCTAAAGTCGATCCTCAAGCCCTCGGACGCGACCCCAACACCACCGCCCGACGAAGGCGCTGCCGCACACAAATTCAAGACGTTTGCAGAGATGCTTGAATCGATAGTCAAGCTGCTTGCCTCGGCAGAGCGGCCCTCCCGCATGGACGCCTATCACTCGCTGCAGCGGACCATGCAAGCCTATGAAAAGATACCTGACGATCAGGCCCTGAAACACAAAATGTCATTGTTGACTCAATTTATAAGGAGAGACGTTCAGGCACCCAGTCCAACTGGGACCGGCCTCGACTCGCAGCTCATTGCTCAGGCGTTGAAGCTGCTCATGGCTCTCTTCCGAATCCCCGACGCTGTCTCGGCCATGGACGACGACTTCTGCGCCTTCATCATCGACCGGACTGTGCAGGTAGCCGACGATAGCTCAATGCCGAAAGCTATCGTCAACACCCATCTGGCCACTTTCATGCAACAAAACTTCCGCCCCAAGATCATGACCACGGTTCGCGTGGAAAGGATGCTCGATGTGCTCGATACCATCCACGAGCGCGTTGGTGGCTTCTCCGTCCAGGCCTACCGCATTCGTATATGCAGAAAATTGATCCAGCAACGACCGGAAAGCATGATCAAGCATACCGATCGCTGGTTCAGGCACACACTCAAAGCATTCATGTCGGCGCAAAAAGACATCAATCAGAGTGCGCTGGACATTGCCCTCTCCGCTGCGAAGACAATTGGACACGATCGCCATGTCGCAAAGGCGTGCCTCGCTGTACTCAACCGCGAGCGAAAGGACGGAGAGACCATCGCCAAGGTCTTCGCAAACGAACTAGCACGCATGTTGGGAGGCGATAATGCTGCATTAGTGCCCCAAATATGGTCGGCCGTGACCGTCTTATTGCGGGACTCTTTCCAAAGCTCTGCGTTCACTACTCTCAAAGAATGGCTCGTGGTGTTCGAGAAGTGCATCCAGTCAGACAAGGACGTGGTCAAGATCCAAACGAACGTAGCTTTTTGCTTCCTCGTCTATACCGTTAATCTCTCACATGACACTGTGCAGACATGGACGAAAATGTTCCTCAACATACCACTGCACCAGCTGCAGCGACGAATGCCCACGAAGAAGGCCGAACGCGACGCAGTGTCTTCCAGCTACCTCACCCTGTTATACTACGCGCTTCGACCTACTGCCTCGTTCGAGCAGCTTGATCGATACTGGCGTGAGTTTGTTGTTGGCTTCTGGAGCCAACTACTCCACTCTTCAGCATCTCAGCATACATTTGCAGCATGTCGCATTGTCTCCGCCCTCTTGGATGGCTCAAGGAAACCGTGGATTGAGCAGCGGGCTCTCGATCAGAGGCCACAGTACATGGTCCAGCGCGGAGAGCTTCCAATACTTGATCCTAAATGGGTCAGACGATCGCTTCCTTCCATTCTTCCATTCGTGGAAACTCTCCTTGAGGCTACACTATGGTCCGAGAATGAGCTGCAGGAAGATGAACCAGTCAAAAAAATGTGGCTCGCTCTGTTAAATTCACTGGTTGAAGCAAGCAGCAAGGAGGTCATGGCTTCCACCGAGACGAAGGATGCAATGGCGCATATTGTGAACTTGCTCCGCCGAGTCTGGGACAGCCATACAGCACAATTGGCTCTTTCACAACAGCAGGAGGACGCATGGGCCAACAAGTTCTGCTTTCTGGTGGAGACTGTGGTACGAAAGCTAGGACCGCTCCATTTTGCCGACAAGTTCCTCACTCGGAATGGTACCAACGAGTTTGAAGTCGCCTCCACACCCTCACACCGCTCTCGACAACACGGAGTACGAATCTCACCACTCTTGTACTTCATTGACTTGCTTGTGAACCAATCTGAAGGAAAACTACCGGACGTGGTCCGTCTACGTGCCATCAAGCTGATGCTGGAACCTTGCTTCAACGTTCAAAACACCCGCCTCAGCCGACTTGAGATGCTCCGTGATTGCTCTGCAAATGCACATGGTGCCCTAAGAGCAGCTGTTGCTTTCAATTTCTGGACGCAGGTAGAAGCTCTACTAAAGGTCTCCCTCCACGTGCAACAATCGGGCTCGGTCGAACAGGGCTCGCGGTTATTGGGCAAAGAGTATGACATCGTTGTGGAGATACTAGGACTAGGATCTTCCTACTTCTTGAACACACTTAGTGGTCATGCTGTTCTCTCGTCTTTCGTCGACACTGTACGGAAGGAGGCCGGAGAGGCAGCCGTCGTTCTTGCTGTTGTCGAAAAGGTCTCAGAATGTGTCCTGAAACGGACTGCGGACGAGGATAGGATGTCTTGCCTGCCATATACCACCGTATTGCTCCAAAATCTACCAAAGCAAACAAATCGACGAAGCATGGAGCAAGGCCGACAAAACTTGTGGCCTTCTTCCCCAGCCACTGGACGGCACGTAGATTTCGACCCGTACAATCACATGTACGGTGTCCTGGTATCTGTAGGATCTGTTGCATACCGCGACCTTGGTATCGAGGACGCTGAGTCAGTCGTCAAGTTTCTGGCTGCTCTGGCTGGCTCAATCAAGGACTGCTCAACGGCTCACTTAGCTGTCTACTTGCGCAAGACTCAAGAGGTGATCAAAACTTGGGTTGAAGATGCTAGTCGCAAGATGCAAAGCACAGAGCAGTCAATGAAAGCAGTGCATCGCCAGGTATGTACGTTCACATGATAGAGGGAGCAATTATTGACTTTGTGCAGGTTGTCAGCCTTTGGACTGAAGTGAACACGGCCATCGAACGATTACCGCGAAAGGATGGGCAGATTCTGTTACATTTAGAGCCTCTGATTACTGCAGGGTTCGTAAGCAGAAGGCGAAGCATAGTAAACATCTCCATCGCAACATGGAACAAGACTTTTGGCAAAGAGGAAAGCCTCCGATACCCGTCCCGACTCGAGCAAGCTTTGCGCCAACTTCGTTCGACTGTCGACATTTCTTTGCCATCCCTTGAAGTTCGCGATGAGGATGTAGTAAGTGTTACTGTCGAGTGAGGTGGATGAACACTAACAGAAGTTAGGCTGATGGTCTTGCCTTCTACGAGTCGGACAACAGTACCGAAGATGTTCAGCGAGCATTCAAGAGCCCTCGTGTCAAAGAATCACCCTTCAAAATCTCAAAATCTGCCCGCAAGTCTTTGAGTCGCTCCCCGGCTGTGTCAACGCCCGGCAGCAGGAGGTCATCAGCACGGCAAACACCGAGGGTTCGTTTACGGCACGACAACTCTCAGATTCAGTTTGAGCCAATCATCTCGTCGCCTTCAAACCCTTTCGCCCAGGAATCACAAGTCCTGACCGACCGACAAAAGGAGATGATTGAGCGGCAGAGACTTTCTGGTGGTCTCTTCGCCAATATGGGCGCGCCGTCGCCTCAGAAAGCGCCGCCCTCCCCAATGGAGCTCCACTCAGATGCATTAACCGCGGATGATTTGCCGATGGACGCTTCCCACAATACTCCATTGAAGGCATTGGCGGCGATGGGTCCCATGGATGCCTTCCTTGGATCTTCACCGACTCCACATGCTCGAAAGAGCACGCGACATATTGTCAGTGATGACACAAGTGTGGCTACTCCAACCAATGTGCGAACAGTCAAGCTAGCAAACAATGACGAGCTGGGTTCCTCCCCACCACAGTTCGAAAAGCGGTCCGAGGTAAACAGCGACGTCCTCGTTGGCTCCAGCTTCGACTATCGTCAGCCAGAAACCCCATACGCCATTTCCTTTGATGAGGGGACTACGATCGATGAAGAGGCAATGCTCGCTGCCGTGGCTGATACAGAATTTGGCAATCGCTCAGACAATGACGTTCTAACAGACACAATCATGTCGGAAGTGCCAAGCTCGACCATTGACTTGCAGCTTACCGCACAGCTAGATGCCGATATTCAAGCACATATGGCTGCTGCAACACCGACCTCTGACAAGCCAGTACCCGAGTCAAACAATGAGTTTGTAGATGCAGCTTCTCACCCGCAATTTTCAAACACAGCAAACGAGCAAGATGTTAGCGACACTGAAGTAGCAGACTCACAGCCTTCATCATCTGTTCACCTACAAGCTATGCAGCGCGAGCGTGAAGACGACACGAGCAGCACAAGCCGTGTGGGTGACTCCTTCAGCAAACCAGGTTCTGCAAAGGGCACGCCACGTTCCAAAAGCCTCCGACGCTCCTCCCGTCACTCCTTGACGTCGAGCCCTGCTGCCTCACCAAGTAAGAAGAAACGCAAGCAGACACCCGCCAAACCCGAGCCACAGCTGGAGCAAGACAAAATGAAAAAAGTACAGGAGGAGCCAACACCCACACAGCAGTCTTTGAAACAACCATCCCCTCAGCCCGACGAAGACGGCATGCTCGACAACATCATCGTCGCCTCACCCACAATCCGCCCACCCAAAACAAAGAAGCGCAAATCCATGAACGACCCTGGATCCCCAACCATCCACATCCCCGAAACTACCCGCAAGCGCGGCCCAGTTCGCCGCTCCCAATCCCTCCTCAGCCAAGTCGAAAACTCACAAGACGTCCGCATCGAAGATACACCCGCGCCCAAACGCGCACGGCAAGACTCAAACCACGACGTCAGCGACGCAAAATCCACGCCCCCGCCACCGTCACAGACTAAGCGTCTGAGTCACGTACAAGTCACGCCGAAGCGCTCCTCCGAGCTCGGCAGCTCCGTGCGCGGATCGTCCGTTGCTGCTGCAGAGGAGGGTTCTCAAGAACCTGCTGTCGCTGCGACGCCGAGTCGGTCGTTTGCTGATCGCGTCATTCTTACGCCCAGGAGCATTATTCAGCAGCTGAAGAGCTTGAAGGACTTTTTGTTTAGCGCGCCCCAGTTAGTGTTGGGTAGGGAGGAGGAGCGCGAGATTGATGATGCGCTTTTTGATATTAGGAGGAAGGTTCATGCGGCGGGGTCGAGGCGGGAGGAGGGGAAGGATGAGTGAGGTGGGTGGATGGGTGGGTTGGTTTGGAAGAAGGAAAGGGTATGTGGATATTGAGTGTATTTCGTTGCGTTGGGATGGAAAACAGGGCTGATTGATGAGCAAGGATGATGAAGGCATTTTCTGTGCATATTGACTAGGCACTCGGACAAATGATACCAAATGTAATTCCTCATGCACACTGCTTACTTACATGTCTTGTCGGCCGATGCATAAAAGGCTTCGTAGTCAGCCTGACGAAAGAGAAAAGTTCAGTAATCCCAGCCTTATATATACATACCTACACAACTCCGCATCCTCTCTTCTTCTATCATAATCCACCGCATACTTCCACCATGCCCGACACCCAAACATACGACTTCATAATCGTAGGCGGTACCCACCCCCCTCCCCATTCCCCACCTACCACCCTAACTAACCCCCCAAGCCGGCCCCTCCGGCGCGTCACTCTCATCTCGCCTCGCCTCATACCTCCCCCACCTCTCCATCCTGCTCCTCGAAGCCGGCCCCCCTTCCGCCAGCCCAGCATACCTCTACGACCGCTACACGGCGCTCAAATCGCCCGATCTGAATTACGCATACGAAACCGCACCGCAGGAACATCTGCATGGGCGGAGAGTGGATTACTCACGCGGCAAAGGCCTAGGCGGAACGAGTCTGATTAATTTCGCGCTGTGGAACCGGGGGGCACGGGATGATTGGGATGAAATTGCGCACCTTGTTGGGAGTGAGGAGTTTAAGTGGACGAATGTGAAAGAGACGTTTGATGGGATTGAAAACGTGCAACCTACGCGGTACACAGACATCAAGGCACGCTACGTTTCCGTAGAGCGCGAGACGCATGGTCCTGTGCATGTGCAGTATGCGCCGCGCTGGGAGAGTTTCGTGCTGGATTTACTGCGTGGGATTGAGGAGTATGGGTGGGAGGTTAATCGGGATCTGAATTCTGGAGATCCGGTTGGTGTGGGGCTTGGGCCGGCGACGGCGAGGGAGGGGGTGAAGGTTACGGCGAGGACTGCGTATTTGGATGGAGGGCTGGGGAATTTGCATGTGAGAACGGGAGGGCAGGTTGCGAGGGTTGTGTTTGAGGGGAAGAGAGCCGTGGGGTTGGAGAGTGTTGATGGGGAGCAGAGTAAGTCACTGTATGAATGTGTGTGGTATGTACGGGAGCTGATGAGAAGTGTAGTATTTGCGAGGAAGGAGGTAATACTGAGTGCTGGGGCGCTGGATACGCCGAAGTTGTTGTTACTGTCTGGTGTGGGACCAAAAGAAGATCTGGAAGCATTCAACATATCTGTCGTCCATGACCTACCAGGCGTTGGAAAGAATCTTCAAGATCACTGCCATTTTCCCATCAGCGCAGTACTAAAGGAAGGCATCCGAGAACCAAACCTCCAACCGGGCTCTGACGTCCTTGCAACAGCACGCTTGGATTTCGCTGCCGACGGTACAGGACCACTGAGCTATGTCAATGGGTCGTATGTGATGGGCTTCTTAAAAGACTCTGTAGTATACGAATCGAAAGAGTTCAAGAGCTTGGACGCCAGGACGCAAGCACACCTCCAGAAAGCCACTGTACCTTTATGGGAGTTTGGCACAGGACTGCCACTCCTAGGACCACCACCACCCGGGCCGCCGAGGCAGTATCTCGTCAACATTGGAGTCTTGATGAACCCACAGAGCCGCGGCGTTGTCACACTCCAGAACTCCGATCCGAAAGAGCCAGCCCTGTTCGACCCTAGGCTGATGTCACATCCATATGACGAAAAGGTGTTGAAGACTGCGGCGAAGAGAATCCTAGCATTCATGAAGACTCCAGCGATTGCAACGACAATTGATAAGCCAGCAAATATGCCGCCGTCCGATAGTGACGAGGATGTTCTTGCATTTGTCAAGCTGAACCTGAAATCCACTTGGCATATGAGTGGGACCTGCAAGATGGGAGGCGAAGAGGATGAGATGGCTGTTGTGAATGCAAAGTTTGAGGTGAGAGGTGTTGAACGGTTGAAAGTGGTGGATCTGAGCGTGCTGCCGTTCTTGGTGAATGCTCATCCGGTGGCAGCGGCGTATCTGGTTGGCGAGCTGGCTGCGAAGTCGATCGCAGAGTGCTATGGAACTTGTTGAATATGAATATGTCTGTGGATTGGAGAGCACTCAGGAGTAGGGTTGCTGTGATGGCTTCGTCTAGAATCGTAGCTTGACGTCATTGATGCCGTATCTCGCTCTCATCGAGTACGAATCCAAGGGCCAAAGGTTATATGTTCTCTTCCCGGTGTTATCTCTCATACAAGGTTGTATTCATCCATCGAAGTCGTCCGCAGATGGAGGCAGCTATAGGCTGAGGGTGATGCTTCCAGAGTGATGCAGGCGAAGGAGTCTCGATGCTCATGGCTGCACCGAAGCCTTGTCAACACCAACGATAGTTAGCAGTGTTGCATAAGCGAATGCAAAGCAGTTCACCTGAAACGTGGTGTGAGCAGGTGTGCGTTTCAAGTCTAGCTGCGTCGTGGTGGGGTTGATTGTGGTCGAGCTGTGCCCCTCCTTCTTTCCCCAACAACGCCATTGAGCAGTCACGCCTCCCTTGCAGCTTCCCAGTAAGAGCTCACCACTAGTTCTCGAGCATCGCGCTGACCACCATAAGTATATTGCCACGTTGCCAAAGAAAACTCCACAAGCCCTAGTAGAAGCTCTCTATAACATTCGAACTCAACCGCACACCTACAACAACACAATGGTCGAGCGTGCGAACCGTCCGTCTAACTTGAGCGCGCCCAAGGCCTCTGCGCCGGGACCTCAAGTCGATATCGTCGGGCAGGGTGGAAGCCAGAAGGTGGTGGCCACGCTTCCGTCGGGCGAAAGCGTCGAGGTGTTGCTTTTTGGAGCTACGGTGACCAGCTGGAAGAGCAATGGCGGCAAGACGGAGAACCTGTGGCTGAGCGAGAAGGCGGACCTGACGGGCTCAAAAGCCGTGCGGGGTGGTGTTCCCGTCGTCTTCCCGGTGAGTCTTCCTCACGTGTCGCGACACATGGCTAGCAGCCGTCAACATGGGCTGACAGCTGTCGTTCCAGGTCTTTGGCCCCCCACCCAAGTCAGGCCACGCTACATCGTCCCTTCCGCAACACGGCTTCGCACGCTCATCACGCTGGGAGTTCCTGGGCAAGTCGGACACGGAGGACGCGCTTGACTCGGACTCGGTCAAGCTCGACTTTGGCCTGGACAGGTCAGGACTGAGCGAGGATGCGCGCAAGGCATGGCCGCTGGACTTCGGCCTCGTCTACAGCGTCACCCTGAGCAAGGAAAGCCTACAGACAGTCATCACTGTGCGCAATGAGGGCGAGGAGAGCTTCGAGTTCCAGTTCCTTCTACACACCTACTTCAAGATTCAGGTAGGTCCATCATCTTGCAGTAATTTCAAGTGCCTACTAATCGCACGTAGGACATCTCCAAGGTCTCCGTCACCGGCCTCTCGGGCACCGAGTACGTCGACAAGGTCCTCGACGCGACCACCCACCAGCAAAAGGACAACGCGATCAAGTTCACCGGCGAGGTCGACCGCGTCTACAAGGCCATTCCCCAAGACACAACCTCCATTCTCGAGGACGGCAAGCCCCGCTTCGACGTCATTCGCGACAACGTCAAGGATACAGTTACCTGGAACCCGTGGATCGAGAAGGCCAAGGCCATGGGCGACTTCTCGCCTGACGACGGCTACAAGAACATGGTCTGCGTCGAGGTGGGAGCTGTAGACGGCTGGCAGAAGCTGGAGAAGGGTGAGGTGTGGGAGGGCGGCATGCTTGTCAAGAGCCTCCTCTAAGCGATCTACGCCTGGGTTCATCCGCGTTGGGACGATCAGGATGTTCGTGTAGATGGCCCTAGTAGATCTCCAAAAGACTAGACCAAGGATCTTGAATAAACAAATTATTCACGATTACCATGATGAACACAGATCCCTATACAAGTGCCGATAATCCCAAGGCATGTTGGTACAGTAAGCCGCGCATGCATATAGCAGTGTCGTAATATGTTCGTGCTCATTAATAAGGACCGCCGGAAGTTGATCCCTTGCGTGCCACCTCCACCAAATCCCTTCCAATACACCATCGTACCATGACAACAATCAGTACTATCAGCGTATGACGGCCATGTCCCACCCAAATAATAACAAGCCGTATCGTCGTCTGTTCCGCTGCAGACTCTGGGCAAGTGATTGAGCGCATGTCACAAGGGCTTCACCAAACAGACCGGCAGCTTCCCCGCATACAGTAACTGCTCCCGCCACACCCAGAAAGGGCTGCGTTGTCGGAAAGACGTGTCGCATAGGCTCACACCCTCCTCTTCCGCCATCAAAACACGTGTGCTGCCTGGACTGCGGTTTTTGTGGGGTGACCGAGCATGTGCCATTGAGGGACCAGGACGGCAACAATGGACGATCGCGAACACCACAGAAGCATGTCACTCATACCCTATGCCGCGGCAGAGTCGCGGGAGATTGTCCTGTATGTCTCTGTATTATTTGGATGTCGCAGTATGCTAACAAATTGACATAGGCGCCACGGTTCTGCGGTAGTAGTATACGACCAACGATCCAGACAGCTTTCCCTCCGCGATGCGTCACACACCGCGGTAGAAGACACGTCGTGCCCGTACTGCCGCCGTCCATACCGCGACCCATCACCCCACGCAAGCGATGACAGCGACCACGAACACCCACCACGGACACCGGGCATACCAGACGCGGAAAATGGCTTCGTCAACCCAGGGTATTTCCAGATGCTGCGCCGAAGCCAGCCAGGTTCCGCCGAAGCCTCGCGCCCTTCATCGCCGCACAAACAGCTAGCACCTGCGCCATTTGGAACCAGGCAAAACAGCTTTCATGCGCCAGCCGGGGCCGAGTTCATGGGCAGCGCCCCGGTACCGCCCAGGAACATCTCCGCAAAGGCCTTCAGCCCCGACTATTTCAAAACTTTCTTTGTCGAAGAGAGAGAATTGGGCAGGGGAGGGAAAGGTGTCGTCCTTCTTGTACAGCACGTTCTTGACGGCGTGCAACTCGGAAGGTTCGCATGCAAGCGCGTTCCTGTAGGAGACGACCACGAGTGGCTTGAAAAGGTCTTGATCGAAGTGCAGCTTTTACAGAACCTGTCGCACGAGAACCTTGTGTCTTATCGTCACGTCTGGCTGGAGGACTTTCAAATTTCCAATTTTGGCCCAAGCGTACCGTGCGCCTTCATACTACAACAATACTGCAACGCTGGAGACCTACACGACTACATTCTGGACTCAGCGCGGACCACCATTACGAAGGAGCAGATGAAGGAGCGACTGAGGAGAAGATCAAAGGGGCAACTGGAGGACCCTGAAGATATCCACGGACCGCGACGGATGCTTTTCGACGAGATCATCTCCTTCTTCAAGGACATCACGTCAGGGCTGAACCATCTCCATGCGAACGGGTACATCCATCGGGACTTGAAGCCAAGCAACTGTCTACTGCACAACACGGGACACAAGATTAGGGTTTTGGTCAGCGACTTTGGAGAGGTGCAGTCTGCAAACGTGGCGAGAAACTCCACGGGCGCCACGGGAACTATATCATATTGTGCTCCAGAGGTACTTCGAAAGGAGCGCCCAGATGGTGCTTTTGGAAACTTCACAACCAAGTCCGACATCTTCTCTCTGGGTATGATTGTGTACTTTATGTGCTTTGGCCGACTGCCCTACCGTAATGCAGACGGAATCGACGAGGACAACGAGGACCTTGACGAACTGAGAGCGGAAATATCGACATGGGCGGGTATTGACGATGAGCAGCGCGTTCGCTCGGACCTACCGGAGAAACTATATCGATCTCTGAAACGGCTGCTCGCACTGAACCCAGACCAGCGTCCAGGCACCGAGGAGATATTGCAGGTTTTGAAGTCGCCTTCGCTTTTCGACG
Organism: Ophiobolus disseminans; assembly: GCA_010093685.1. Classification (NCBI taxonomy): domain Eukaryota; kingdom Fungi; phylum Ascomycota; class Dothideomycetes; order Pleosporales; family Phaeosphaeriaceae; genus Ophiobolus; species Ophiobolus disseminans. Next base: position 1,121,955 of record MU006219.1, read on the forward strand.
AATTCAACAGTTACGCTGGGGCATCAGAGATTGACGACTTCAGTCCTCGCATTAGTCGAGCGGATACTCCAAGTCCATCTCCGGAACAGGCCCACCGGAAGCGCTCATCTGTACAGTATACCCGCCCTGGCCGCTCAAAGCTGAGTGCCTCGGTCATGGATCGCTCACCCAGCCCTCCCAACCCGGAGCTTATAAGACGACAGTCTTCAGAGGATGGCGTTGTGATGCTGAGGCACAAGAAACTGGACTTCCCTCCACCATCACCTATGATCAGGACACCTTCACCCCAGAGGTTAATGTTGCCACCACCTCCGCCACCGCGAGCAGTATCTCGTCTCCAACACCTGCTGCAAAATTCACTTTTTATCGGGACAACCAAGATCTTGATTTTCTGCGCAAAGGCCTTCAGTCTCTTGTCGCCATGCCAGCCATTTGCAGCCGACCCGCGTATCACCTACCCGTTACTTGCCTTTGCGTCTTGCGACTTCTTGTTCCTGGGCGTGTGTGTCAATGTTGGAGGCAGACACATGCGTCTGGACAGTCTGTTCGCGAGTATTGTGCTACTAGTAGTGCATGTCGCTGTGGTTGGTACCTTTCTTCGATGGGACAGACTTTGTGCGAAGAGAGGAGTTATTTGGGATGGATATTAGTTGCATTCGGCGCTGAGCACGAAAAGTCTGGGGGTGGTTTGATTTATGATACCAGAGTGTACTACTCCACGATAATGTTATGATACTGATAAGTCGATAAATATTTTGTGCGTCGTGTTATGTGTACATGATTAGAACAGAAAAATATATATCAATCCAGTTCAGCGCTTCTCATTGCATGAGTTCTTGTTCTTCAAGTCTTCAGACATGACGCGACAGTCAAACGACGAGGCTGGCAGCGGATGGTGTTGGCCTGTGCTCCACTAGCGCCGGCGCGCCTTCCGTCTGTTTTGTTTATGGAACAACAACACCCGCATCATCTGCAGTTCAGCATTGCACCTTCCACGAACGCGCACCACGTCGCCCCAATCCACACGGGCTGGATAGACTGCTGGTTGTCGCCTTTTTGGATCTATAGTTTCTACGAAGCATCTTTTCTCTATCACCTAGGTACCCATTTACGACGCCACACGAACCAAAGCGGCATCAACTGGACGCAATGCAGTCCTCCCCTCCCAACAGCGCCGGGAAAGCACGCACACTCCGCGAATTATCACGGAGCCTAAGTCACAGCCCGCGAGATATTCCCTCACCCTCACCACCACCAAGCGACTCAAACCCAACCAAACACTCGGGCTTTGGCACCGAGACGACCAACTTCTTCAACGACCCTGACGTTCTCATGTCAACACAACACAACATCCAAGACGACACAAACACGCTTCCACAGTATCCGCGTATTCGGTCGACCGCGAAGAAGGTCAACGCCTGGCACATGCTCCGCTCCGAGCAGCCGAACCCGGACACGTCAATGGTGAACAAGGAGTTTGGCGACTTCGACCACAGTATTTCTGAGGATGAAGACGCCGTCTCTGTGGAACAGTCGCGTGGACTTCCGCGTGGCACACCAAGCAAGATGAGCTCCCAGTTCAACAGCCTGTACGACATCACACCGCCTTCCAACCGCACGCGCAAGTCTTATGCCGCCGAAACTGGAAGCCTCCGACGCGACGCGCAGATAAGACGCGCCTCTCGCAATGACCTGGACACGGCATCACCCCGCCCAGCCAGCAAGCGCAACTCACCAGCTCTCCCCGTGAAGCGCAACTCCCTCGCGCAGCTGCATGCGAAGCTCTCCGAGGACGAGTCATCCTTTATGGACCAGCGGCCGCCGACACTGACCATGGACTCGGCCAAGAATACCCGATGGGGCAACCGAAGCAGACACACTTCCCTGCAGATCGATGGAGTTGTTGAACCTCGCGGAACTACGACGCCTCGAGCGCGACCAACCACAGCGCAGAACGCGACTGCCCAGTCGTTCATCCTGCCGGACCTCCCCAACCTCACCGAGCTGGTCTCTGGTGTCTTTGAGGACGGCACGCCCGTGTTCTCCAAGACAGCTGCAGCACGGTCCCGATTTTCTGCGCCCCCCAACGGTGGCCGTCGACCATATTACATCCCTGTTGAGGGTGTTCCGATACCAGAGGAAGAGAAGGCCATCTTCTCGGCACTCCAACTGCTGCAAGACAAGGTTGAGCAGATGGAACACGAGCGGGCAGAAGCAGAGAAGCGGATTGAGGAGCAAGACTTGGAGCTGATCGAGCTAAGGGCGACCACACAAGCGCAAGAGAAGCTCCGACGAAGCGACAGTGCACAGGATTCAGATTCTGCGAAGGGCAACTGGAAGGTGGACAAGACGCGTAAGTCGTGAAAGAGCAGTGTGAAACGCTGGAACTAACAAATGTGAAGGTCTCGACGCGACTGTACAAACACTCCGGACAAAGCTTGACCGAGCGGAGCGAAAGACGGCTGTTCTGGAGATCGAGAAGAAGCGGCTAAACAGCGAGCGAGACAACATGGCTGGCCAGCTTGGTGTGGCCTTTCAGACTTGCGAGGAACTGAAGAATGAAAAGGCGGCGCTGAGTAATGAGAATGAGGCACTTCGAGAGGAGGTCGACGCCCTGCGAGCTGAGAACGAGGCACTTCGTGACCAAATGGACCAGGATCACTCTCAGCACCGCGAAGAGACCACTCAACTTCGTCGCCAGTTCGACCAGACTGCGAACGCGACCGAGAAGGAGAATGCTACGCTGCATGCAGAACTGGCTCGTGTGCGCGCGCAGCATGACGATCACACCCAGCAACTGGCACGCAAAGATCTTGAGCTTCGCAAAGCACGTCAGGAGCAGGCTGAGTTCGATCGCCTCAAGACCGATCACGAGTCACTCAGATCGCAGCTGGCGAGCCTCAAGGCAAAGCGTGACGAGGACGTCAAGCGTTGGTCTCGCCAGGAGGCAGCGCTCAAGACTCAGGTTGACCGACGAGACGAAACTATTCGACTCTTCCAGGACATGACCCAGGAACAGACCAACGAAGCTATGCGCCTTGACAACGAGAACCTTCGAAAAGAGCTTGCCCAGCTGGCTGCTCAGCACGACGACGAGAACGCCAAGTGGGCAATGAAAGAGGTGGCCATGAAGCGCAAGATCAAGCAGCGCGAGGAGACCGCTCGTACTACTCTGGACTTGACACGCGAAGTGATGGCAGTCCGAGAGGCGAATGATCAACACTTCGTTGGTCCAACATCCAAGGGCAAGGAGCGGGCTACCGAAGATACTGCGCCACGTAAGCCTAGCTATCGTCGCGAGGACACTCGCACTCGCATCAAGAACCGAGTTCAAGAGGAAGTCCGAAACAGCAAAGCTGTCAACTCATCGTACAACGCATCACAACAGCCCGAGGAGAGTCCACGCAGATCCTACACCGGCGTTTCAAGGTTCTCAAATCGCACCTCTGCAACATACGATCAGCACCGCAGCTTTTCGGCACCCATCACGGCTGATAAGAACGCCTTTGTGGAGAGCGATGTTGAGTCGACTACCGATCTGTCACTGGCACCCCGCGGCACACCTTACACTGCACGAAGCATTGCTCGAGCCAAGCCCACGGCTACCATCCAACCGCCTGCTGATCTGGATTTGACCGAGTTGAGCTATATTGATAGTGCTCAGATTGCTCAACTTCGACGAACCTTGGAAGAGGAGCGAGCTGCTGCGCGCCGAAGAGCGGTGTCGCCCCCAGTAGAGGAAGAGCTACGGTACGATACTGTCCGATCTCAACGACAGACACGCGAAGAACGCGAAGACACAGTTCGATCTGTTGCGTCAGTGAGAAGCGAGCGTCGCCCGTCTCTCCCACGCAAGTCTTCTCTCAAAGACGTCACCCAACGCACCAATGCCACACAGTTTGAGGAGGACGTTACAGGCAACATGTCCAATCTGGATGCAGATGCAGAGCCTACTCAAACGGGACAGTCTGCCATCGATGCCTCGATGCTGAGCAACACGAGCCGCCGCCGACGTAGTGCTCCAACCACTGAGATGACATCCGCGTTCATCGTTCCAGACATCAAGCTTGAGAACCGGAAGCAAGTCACTACTACCATCAAGATCTCCCACAAGGTGACCAGCAAAGACCACGACAACGCGAACTGTACTGTCTGCCGCCGCGAAGGTCTGACCACAGCCACGGATGATCTTCGTGTTCCCAAGCTCGTTGCAGTATCATCTCGCATGCCTGAAGATGCAGACGCTACCATGCGTCCCGCCCGCTCACCTAAGGAAGCCCTCGCCTTTGTCGTCAAGGAGCTGAAAGATGAACGCGCGCATCTGCACATGGAGCTTGCTGTCATGCGCGCCATGCTCGAGTCTCACGATGTCAGCCTCGGCAACCGCAAGCGCCGTAACATCAACGCTTCGATTTCAGACATCCTCCGCCGTCTTGATATCAAGGACACCCAGATCTACAATCTCTACGACGTGCTTGAAGGCCAACAGACGGATGATCTCACCGAGCTGGACGTCGAGAACATCACCGAGCAGATTCGTGCTGAGGAGGATAAGACTCAAGGCGAGCCCGAGAAAAAGACCAAGAAAGTCACGATCCGCAGCTTCGTCGACGAAGATGACAGCGTCGAAGTGGGTCGCGGTGTCAGTGTGAATATGGATGGAGACACGGAAGAGTTGCCATGGGAGGGCTTTGAGGACACTAGCATGCAGGATGATGCAAACTATGGTGCCCTCGAGGGTTGGAGGACGAGTGTGCACTAGGTGCAACATGCCACGACTGGTTGCTAGGGATGACGAAATTTGGTGGTCATGGGCATGGCGTCGTTTGACAATGGCGTTTGGATATGATGCATTGATATGCGGGCATTGGGTATGGCGCTCCCGTTATGGGTTGTTACATTTCTTTTTGGTGGCTGGTCGTCACGCGTTGTTTTCTTCCAGTCTTGTCGTCTGGACCTCTCCTATGCTTGGAGGCATTTGGTCGCTTCGCTTACTTACACGATTGGTAGCTATTCTCGGCTTTGAGACCTCGACTCACCCGCAAGGGTTTGAGTTGGTCTCGCCGGAGATGGCTATTGGATGTGAAGGTGAAAGAGCTTCCAAAGCTAACAGGTGCAGTGCAGGGTTTGGACAATTGGGTTGATGGAATCGATGAGCCTGATCATGGTGTGGAATACGAATCAAAAGGTTACTTCAATACTTACATCCAGATGCACGTGAGACGCTACATAAGCAGACAACTAATCCAACACCACACTAGTTGACTACTTCATCCGGCCTACACAACTTTTCCTTCCTGCCTGACCAAAGTCACACCGCTCAGCCTCGCAATGCGCCTCGTATCCCAGTGCCCGGTTCCCAGGACGCAAGCCGGCTAAAGTGCTCCTCCGCGCGCAAAAACACTCCACATGCGAACAAGTACCCCAGATCCGAGCCAATTCGAGCGGAAGCTAGGGATCTCGGGCCTTGCCGTCTTTCTCGAACGGCGAATTCGAGAAAGCGTTGGTCGTACAGGTACTGTATTCGTGATCCATCGTGCAGACCGAGGATGCGGTGGGTACATATATGACATTACCGTGACGCTGGTATGTTGGAACCAGCGCTATCGAGCGTAAATTCATTATGAAGTTCCTATCTGTCCTACAGCTCTTGTTGAGTGTACCACGTTCGTCTCCTCCTTCCCCATAAACTCATCCCTCCTTTGTTCTACTAACACCCTCCCAATAGTATCCCTCACCTCCGTGTCCGCCTCCCCGCCTTCCTCCCCCCTCTCCCAAACATGGGACTTCATCATCATCGGCTCCGGCGCCTCTGGCATTCCACTCGCCGACCGCCTCTCCGAGACCGGAAAATCCGTCCTGCTCCTCGAGCGCGGCTGGGCTAGTAGTGGGCGCTGGGGCGGGGCGTGGAAACCTGAGTGGCTGCGGGGCACGAATTTGTCGCGGTTTGATGTTCCGGGGTTGGCGCAGCTTGTGTGGTGGGATGAGGTTGTTGGGAATGAGGGGGTTTGGTGTGCGGATGTGGAGGCGAAGGCAGCGTGTTTGTTGGGGGGTGGGACGGGGGTTAATGCCGGGCAGTTTTATTTGGTGAGTGAGGATTGTGTAGTGATGATTGGAATGCTGATCGTGTTAGCCTACGTGGGACGATTTCGATGCGAATCAACCTCCTGGGTTCCGTTCGCGAGATGTGGCGTCTGCGCTGGGTAAAGCGAGCCAGCGGTTGCCGTGGACGGATACGCCGAGTATGGACGGGAAGTCGTACCTTACGAATGGGAGCTACATGTGGCGTGAAGCACTCACGAATTCATCTGCGCCTGGGCACTTTCGCTTCATCACTGCAAACGACAACTTGAATGACAGGAATCGCACGTCTTCCTGGACGGAGTTCTTCTTTCAGAACGGCGAAAAGGGCGGACCACTGGCTACTTACCTCGTGACTGCGAGTCAGAGGAAGAATTTCAAGCTGCATATGAATACTACCGTGGCTCGTGTGCTGAGAGATGGCGACGTAGCGACGGGCGTTGAAGTTGAAAGCACGGGACCGGGGGGCCTCACAGGAACTATCAATGTCACACCAGGCTCGGGACGCGTTATCTTGTCTGCAGGCGTGTTCGGCACCTTCAAGATACTCCTTCGCTCCGGTATAGGCCCCACTGAAGAAATCCAGCGACTAGCAAGCCATTCAATAGAAGCGGCAAAGTTACCACCAAGGAAGAAATGGATCAATCTACCGGTTGGGCATAATCTCGACGATGGACCGAACCATCTTCTAGGAGTCAGTGTGCAGGGAATGGATAGCTATCCGTGGGAGACACTGTGGAGTAGCACGCGAGACAACCCCGATATCAAGAAATACCTTGGAAGCAGGAGCGGACCATTAGCGCAACTGCAAGCTAGCATCGGCCCAGTGTCATGGGACACTGTTCTCGGACAAGATGGCAGAAAGAGAGTGATCCAATGGGACTTCTCCAGCGGGAAGAACGTACAACAAGCACCCGGTGACGGTAAGCCTTACTCCAACCACCACATGTTTTAAACAAGGCAAAACTAATCCTCGACTTCGCCAGGCGGATACATGATCTTCACATCCAACCTCAACCTCGGCCACACTTCACGCGGCCGCCTAACCCTCACCCCCAACCTCACCGTCTCAATCGCACAACCCCCCTACTTCACCGACGCCAGCGGCCACGATTTCTCCGCCCTCCTGACATCCGCCACCTCGCTGCTCGCCCTCATAAACGCCACCATCCTGCAAACGCAGCCTGGGTCTTTCTTCCTCGCGCCGCCGCCCGGCGTGGGCCTGGAGCAGTATCTCCGCGCGGCGAAGCCGGCGAGTAGTAACCACTGGGTTGGGACGGCGAGGATGGGGGAGCGGTGTGGGGAGGGTGTGGTTGTGGATGCGAGCACGAGGGTGTGTGGGATGCGGAATTTGCATGTTGTGGATGCAAGTGTGGTTAATGGGTTGCCGACGGCGAATCCGCAGGCGGTGTTTGTTGTTGTGGCGGAGAGGGCGGCGGAGGTTATTAGGGGGTTGGGGGGGAGGTATTGAGGTAGGTTGCGTGAGATTAGGGGGAGGTGCTAGGTATCTGAAGGACGAAGGAGGTGCGGAACTCCGTGACGAAATTTACACCCACTACTTGGAAGAACCGCATGACTACAAGCACGTGCCGCAGACAAACAAGTCGCGATGCTTAGATGGTCACGCAATTGATCTTTCGCTCGTGTTCACTTGCGAAGCGATCGCGGCGGAGATGCGCGAAGTGCCGCTCAAAGTGAACACGGTAGTGTTCAGGCCGTACCTTGCGGAGCAAGAGAAAGGAGACAATGAGCGGATGGCGTAGAGTGCTGCTGGAAAATTCGACTTTTTGTTGGAGAGGCTGTTGTTTATTCGAGAAGAGGCCTTTGCGGTTACGGCGTCAGCGTATGGTAAGCGATGCTCTCGTGCAGTCTATAGGTTTTTTTACTGACCAGTATTCTATTAGCTACCACAGAGACCGTCAAGCAGGTCTGTGAGCGATGTTCCGGCAGCGCGGTGGGGAAGTTGCGAGAGAGAGTCCTGGAGTTGCGCAATGGGGATTATGCACCCATGTTGGCACTTATGAGCAGTCCACCGACTATGTCATACGTAGACCGACAAGCCCTGAACGGCTGTTTGAAGTTTTTTTCTTGTCATCCTGGGCCCGAAGAGAGGTTGAGGGCTCGTAGTCTCGCACTGTACATTCTGAACTATCTACCAGGCCTTGGAATGCTCCCACAGAGAATGAGCTGTCGCTGATGAGGAGCATCTTTGATGACCCCGCACCCATCACCTGGAACGGGTTCGATTCAGGTCTGCCGCGGCTGAAGTCTTACGTTTCGGCCGCCTCTCAAGCGATTTAGTTTCTCGAAAGACTCCCCATAGGTTATCGCGCACGAGTACACAATCTACTCATTTGTGAAGATAGCAAGAGTGTCGCGCTGCCGGAGTGTCATGTTCAAAGATTGTTACCGGATCTCCGCACAATACCCCATTTGCAGGTAGAAAGACAGATCGATTTGTGACAAATCTCAGCGTCAACACGGTTTCCAGCGCTCATAGTCACTCAGATTGCCCCACGACTATGTAACCCTGGCCAAGATGAGTAATTATCACAAGTCGAGTTGGTGCCGCTGCTCTGTTTCCCAGGCAGTCTTTCACATGGCATCGTGGTTGAATGAAGCGGTCAGCCTAGGCTCAAATGGAGTAACCTCTCGACAATGTACTGTTCATATTGAGGGCCCATACGGGACAATTGAGCATATCTGGAGCAAAGTGAAGTCAACCGCCGCCTTCTACGACGCCGCCACGCGATGTGTCCGCAATGGGGAACAACCAAACGCCACTCGAAAGGATCTCATAGACGCTTTCGTGGAAACGAGGGGTTCCCATACCGATCCAGAACAACTAGCTCACACTGTCCGGCACATTCTCTCCGGAACCTTAGTGATCCAAATACCATGTACATTGGGTAGGATCTCAGACTTCGAAGATGAGTCCCAGCAGATGTCCTCCCTCCTCGTTGGCCAATCGCAAGCGGAGTGGGAAAAGTATCGCCTCAGCATCGTGGAGGGATTTCTTGATGACGTGGACGGCGTCTTCAAGGAAACACAGTCTCTCTACGCCGATTTTCCGGAGTCGTAGTATGCAGTATCGAATTCTCCACTTTCTGAAGTGGCGAGAAGCTGTTCATGATCGGAAACGTCATGCAATGATGAAGCATGTGCAGAACATTACCATACAGTACTAGCATACCGAGAAATTCCGATGATGCGCTATTCCGCTTGGTGGAGTCCGTTGATCATCATTCTTGCCTGGAACAAGCTCTAGCGTCGGATATGACGACACTAGGTAGAAATCGCGTGGTAGCGACCAGGGTCTGCCTCCATTAACGCGTGACGCAACTACTCTGTCGAATCGTTCAGCACTTCTTGTACCTCTCCAGGTAGACTAGCTCCAGTCTTCGCAAAAACTTACCATGTTTGTCATCACTGTTGGGTCTGACGTGACGATACTCCCGAAGTGCGGCAAATCTACGGGTCGGTACTTACACCTTCGTTGCGTACTGCAAACAAACCGGCCCAAAGTGGACCAGATTATCATTAACCACAAACGCATCCACCGATTTTTCGTTCAAGTGGAGAGTGCGACCGAGCTTTGAACTGTGTCGCTTCGCAAGTCGCGAAAACCGGAAATCGATACACTATCCTGTCTGTGTACAGAGATTTTTTAAGAATTCAAGAACAGCTAATCTGTAGATGTAGTCGTTAAGCTGAGCCTTTCCCTGCTTCCACAAACTTACCGAGAGTGTGTATAGCTCTCAATCGGCAGGCCTCGCTTTTCTCCTGCCCTTCTTTGAGGGTTGCTTAGAGTACGTGGACAGAGAACACTCCGTGATGCATGACCTGGGTGCGCGATAGCTTTTCGACAGTCTCACCACAGTGAGCCTAGCTATGCAGTGGATGACGTCACGTCAGACAGTTCCGATTTTCTCCCTTGACTAAAGCTGCTTTAGATCAAATCTTGCTGTACCTGGCTGACAATCTGAACGGCGTTAACACAGACTGTATTCCACGCCTTAGCTCGCCATGAAGTCACCGCCTATTCGTGTTGTCCTCGACAAAGCTTGGTCTGTCCAAATCGGACCGTAAGTATATGAAGCTGGTCAGCAACCAAAAATTGTCACAACCTCTTCATCGTTCATCATCTCTCAAATTCCTTCAGCACACATCATGGCCCCCAAGTTCAACAGGGACTCGCTTCTTTTCCGTCACCGGCAGTTGGCCCCTACGGCATCCGCTCGTGTTTCTCCCTTATGTCTTGGATCTATGACGTTTGGCACAGCGCACAATGAGCGCTATGGCGAATGCAGTAAGGAGTCTGCTTTTGATATACTGGACCATTTCTACTGCGAAGGCGGCACTTTCATCGACACAGCGAACGTATATCGAGATGGAGAATCTGAAATGTGGCTTGGGGAGTGGATGGCTAGCCGGAACAACCGCGATGATATCTTTCTTGCAACGAAGTACGCGAATCCCTGCATGTTCAACCCCGAGGAACGCATTCTGTCTAACTACTCCGGTACGGGCTCAAAAAGTATGAAGCTTTCAATCGAGGCATCCTTGAAGCGGCTACAAACTACCTATGTCGACCTTTTCTACGTACACTTCTGGGATTTCTCAACCACTATTCCTGAGCTTATGCATAGCCTCAACGATCTGGTGACTACTGGCAAGGTCATATACCTTGGAATTTCAGACACACCAGCCTGGGTCGTAACCTTGGCCAATGAGTACGCTCGTAACCACGGCCTACGCCCCTTTTCTGTCTATCAAGGCATGTGGAATGCGGGTATGAGGGATCTCGAACGAGACATTATTCCAATGTGTCGTCAGCAGGGCATGGCTCTGTGCCCATACGGCGTACTCGGCCAAGGACGCTTTCAAACCGAGGAGGCCTACAAGGAGCGCGAGAAGACTAAGGAGGGACGAAACTTTATTCCGCTCTCTGCCCGTGATAAGCAGGTTTCTGGGGTATTGGAAGAAGTAGCGCGCTCAAAGGGCGAGGGCGTGACCCTCTTGAACGTCGCGCTTGCATATGTCATGCAGAAAGTGCCATATGTCTTTCCCATCGTCGGACAGAGAAAGGTTTCACATCTAAAAGGCAGCATAGAGGCGCTGTCTGTCGCCTTAACAGAAGAGGAGGTTAAGAAAGTCGAAGAGGCCTATGAGTTCGATCATGGCTTCCCGCACACATTCCTCAGCGGGACACTTTTCGACGACAGCCCGGCGAGGCAAGTTGAGGGGCCGGGAGACGTCTGGCTTACAAAGAGCAACGGGCCGTTCGATTGGGTCGACGATAATGCCAAGCCTATCCGGCCACCGCAGTAGAGTCGCAAAAGGGCTAGCTTGACATGCGAAGGAGCAAGCAGCCCCGAAACGCGGGTAATTAGGACATACAAACTCGTAATTACCCAACACTGTTCAGAGATTCTACTCATGTGCCTCATACCTTGAACTTGATGAAGAGAGTATCTCCACATCTAATTTGGTGAATAAGATCCAGTGAAGAGATTTTCGGGGCCACCCTTCCATAACAGCTGAATGTCCAACATTGGGTCATGGGCGATGTGGCATGTGGGATTGGAAATACAGAATACAAACATTTGGAAAACGTCGTGTGCTTTCAATGTGTTTGATGAGTGTGGTCATTGAGAATAAGAAGGATGATACAGGGGATGACTGCACGACCTGCAGTTTTTCGAGTTCTAACACAAAATCTTGGTCCTTGGTTTCCGAGTATATTGTGTAACATGAGATGCCGTGATTATACAAAACACTAATACATCGTGAGCGAAGATGATATAAAAAACTGTACAGTATCTCGTTCTTCTAGCATGCTTATCTACAAAACCCGACTTATTGACATTCCATTCCCCACCAAGCCCACTATCCTACACATTTATTGCCATTCCATCCCCCACCAAGCCTACTATCCTACACTACAACTTACTCTGCGTCCCCCTCAACACCTCAATATCCACAACCTCCTTCACCGCCTCGGTCGTCAACACGTACGGGCTCTCCTCATCCACCGCAACACTGTCTTCAATCCGCATTCCAATGCGACGGGCCCACTTCGGCCAGCGCTCATCGTCTGGCACGTATATGCCAGGCTCAACAGTGACGACCATGTCTTTCTCGAACAAGCGGCTGCGCGATAGACCGGGGCTGTCGTGCACATCTAGGCCTAGGTAATGGCCCACGTGGTGCGGGAAGATTGTGGAAATGGCGTCGGGAGAGGACATATCGAAGCCGAGGTCTTTCAGGCCTGCGTTGAGGGAGTTGCAGGCTATGGAGTGGAGTTTGTCGAGGGAGATGGATGCGCTAGTGCGGCAGAGTGCTATGCAGCTTCTTTGCACGGACAGGAGTAAGTTGTACAAGTCCTTTTGCGCAGGTGAGAATTTCCCGTTGACGGGCCATGTGCGCGTTATGTCTGTGACGTAGCCGCCGTAACTTGCGCCTGCGTCTACGAGGACGAGCTTTTCGGGGTCTAGCTGCATGTCGTTGGATACGTAGTGTATGGTGCTGGCGTTTATGCCGCCTGCAACGACTGGGACGTATGCGGGGCCGTCGCACAGGTCTTGCTTGAACCAGTAGTCGAGGAAGGAGTCGAGGTCTTTTTCGGAAGAGAAGGATTGGCGCATTGCGTCTGTGATGGCTCGGCCAGAGTGTTGGCCTGCTCTTCGCATGTTTTTTATTTCGGCTTCGCTTTTTATAACGCGGAGTTCGTTCATCAATGGTCGGAGAGGCTTGATAGAAGCGTTGCTGTCCCTGAGAACGGTTGCGATGCCACCTGTTCTCGAGGGCTCAGCGCCGGCCAAATACCGCGAGAGAATGTGCTTGCTTATGCGACTGCCTGGAAGGTCTGTGTACACATTTTTGCTCCGATTGACTATCTCGGGCAGTAGTTTCGGTAGGTCGTCTACAGAACCTGTGACATCGGCATTGAAGACATCTTCTGCTGCCTCAATACCACTCCTCGGACCTTCCCATGCCTCGACCTTTGGATCTTTCGGACGTACATAGAGGTGGAAAGTGTGTTCGTGTTCATCGATCTTTTCTATTATAGCAAGCGCATCTTGTTCGAGGAAGCCCGTCAGGTAGCGAAAGTCGGGGTCCTGGTGAAACTTATAGAAGACAGCACCAGAAGCGTATTTGAGGTCTGAGGCGGCGAGGACGGCTATCGAATTTGGTGGTAGTTCTTTAGCGAGGTTTGAGCGTCGTTGGAAGTACTCGAGCGCTGTGATACCTGGGGTCACTACGCACATGTTAGCATGCTTCGGAAGGCAGCTGGGACGGTCACACCTTCCCCAGCCTTGAGCAAATGTGGATGCGTCTATGGAATCAGTGTCTATTTCACATGCAATTCGACGTCTTACTCACTTCGTGCAGCGGCTGCCCAAATCTCAGTTCAGCGGCAGGCACGGTCAAGCCCCTCCTTCCCCAAGCATGTGTACTACATGGCCACCGTGATCGGACCGCCGGCCTCAGTAACCTTGCAGAACAAGTCATAATAAGACCAACATGAAAGACAAGGTGTCGTGCGCTGGAACAAATCACCAACGCGCGGAAGAGGCACGAGTTTCCGGTCAACTCGCGCTAGACCGGGCGTTATCGATAGTGCCTGGCTGACGTCTGACGTCGCATGCAAGCTCCCCCACCCTTCACCAGGCCTCCACTTTCCCCAGCTTCTATGTGTTTGCCTAGCACAGAAAGCGCATACATGTCACCGAGTACTCGTGTCCCTCACCGCTTCACTGCACTTGATATAAGAATGCTTCACAGTCTTGGTCCTCATCGCTACAAAACACGGTACACTTTCGACTCATACCAGTGCACTCACCAGCCATAGACTCACCCATCAAAGCCCTCAACCTTCTTTCCTATCACAGAGAATTATCAACGACTTAGCGATAGCCGTAAGCAATATCATTGCGCCTTCTGAAGTAAGGAGTAAAGAACGCGATCGGCGCCTCCCAAATATATTCTGCAGAATGGCCTCCTCATCCGCCCCTCCCAGTGTAGTACCGCAGAAAGACTTGGAAAGCTTCCAAGAGCATTTGACCAAGTCGACAAGGATATTGGCACTACTCGGTGCTGGACTAAGTGCCAGCTCTGGACTTCCGACGTTCAGGGGTGCTGGCGGACTGTGGAGAACACATGATGCCGTGCAATTGGCGACCCCAGGAGCATTCCAAGCAGACCCTGGACTGGTATGGCAGTTCTACAGCTTCCGACGGCACATGGCCTTGAAGGCGAAGCCAAACCCCGCACACTACGCATTAGCAGAGCTGGCGAGGAAACGAGAGGGTTTCTTGACTCTAAGTCAGAATGTGGACGGTACGTTCCGACCAACCCAATCCATTGACAAGTAATACTGATCATTACCGGGTCTCTCGCCTCGCGCCCACCACCCCACATCCCAGCTCAAGCTCCTCCATGGCTCCCTCTTCGACGTAAAGTGCTCAGAGTTCTTCTGCAGCCACATGGAGCGCAACAACTACACTGACCCCATCGTGCCCGCCCTCGCCATCCCGACCGACGAATCAGACCCCACGACGACAGACGCCATACAAGCGCGCGAGCTAGACATCTCAGACGAGAACGTCGACCTCCCCGAACTCACACATTCACACCTCCCCAAATGCCCAACTTGCAAAAGGGGCTTATTGCGGCCCGGCGTCGTCTGGTTCGGCGAAGCGCTCCCGCGCGACGTCTTGAGCGACGTCGATGCCTTTATGAGTCGACCCGAGAAAATCGATCTCATCATGGTAATCGGCACGAGCGCGAGAGTTTATCCCGCTGCTGGATATGTCGACTCTGCGCGCATGAAGGGCGCGAGAGTAGCCATTATCAACATGGATAAGAACGATGTTCCAGCGGTAGGGCTCTGCGATGGGGATTGGTTCTTCCAGGGGGATGCGGCGCAGATTGTGCCGGAGTTGTTGAGGAATGTTATTGGGGAGGTTAAGATGGATGAGGTGGGTGATGCTGCGGCGGAGTAGTATTTGAGATAACAAAAAGTCGTGGTTTACGGTGTTGTTGCTTTGCATGTCCGACGGAGTTATTGTGTAGCTCATTTCCTGGCAGTGGCGCTTCATAACAAGAAGTCTTGAGAACACGATCCTGATTCACACAAACGAGCTATCTACAGCAATTCCGAGAGGAAACATGACAGAGCGACCATTCCTCCTCTCGTTCGCAGCGTCGTACCATTCAATCCCGTTCACATCAGCGAATAACAGTTCCCAAAATAATTTTGCACCTTTAATAGTCACGCAATGTCTCCTGCTCAATTTATCACATCTTCTTCACCACCCAAGCCAACCTCTCCCTCTCCATCCCCACCCGCTGGTTCCAGCGTAGGGCGCGGTGAGTATGTATCGTCGTAATCGAACATTCGGACCTCGTAAGGCTTCCTAGACACATTCCACGATAGTTTACAAACACACAGCGGGATGCTGGAACATCAATTAGCAGGAACACAACCACCGATTCGTGAGCCCTTACTCATACACATGCTGATACCGCATGAGCTCCGCCGTTTCCTTCGTCCACTCGAAGCTATGCGTGCGATACCCGAGGCCCGCTCGCGATAATCAGTCCAGAATATGGGCGCCCACTTGCTCTTCGTCGCGGTTTTGACTGCGCCGCTGAAAGACACGTGCTCTATGTGTTTTACATGCGGGAATGCGAAGAGGATGAGCCAGTCGAAGGCAATCTTGTGGCATGAGTATTTAGGCATGTTTTTCCACTGGTCGTTGGAGCGATGGTCATACGGCTGTGTTGTGCGCTTCCAAGTAGTCTAGGGGATAGCATCGTAGTAGGGATGCGCGTAGGGGGTGTTGATGAAGAGGTCCAGAGACTTGAGTGTGGAGATGGTGCGGAGAAGGGTTGCTGGGGGAGGAGTGGGCAAGGCGTGTAGGGTGGGGTCGATGAGGATGCCGAAGAAGGAGTAGTACTGCGTCAGAGTGAAGTCGAGACGGATCTTTGCAAGCCAGTTCGGGGCGCTGGGTGTGATGGGAGCGTTGGGCCCAGCACTCCAACTTATCGGCTGGTGGAGGGTAGAGGAACGTGACGAATCGGCGCGCCCATGGCTGATGCTTCATGCGTGCCTGTAGTTGGGGCATTGTGATGTTACTAGCCTACAGGCGTTGACTATGGAGGTTAAGTCGCTACTGTTCGAGGGGTGTGCGGTAGAGCATAGTTTAGCAGAGGTCAGAGTGCCATATATGGGAGAAGGGGCGCCCTCGGGTTTCAAGTGAATGATAGAAGACCATTATGAGAGGCCAATTTCTACTATATAGCTTCCCCCGAGGTCTGAATCAGGTCTTTACAACCCCGTGATAGTCCTCTCTGCGCCTAGTAGCCCCAACTCGCGGTGCTGGAATTACTTAGAGGAGGAGCTGGCCCAGCGATAGTAATCAAGCAAAACCATACTCGGCAGTGCATCGAGCAACTCAATTGAGCTAGTTTGATAATTAGCAAAGATAGAGGCTAGGTACACCTCCAGCAAACGTACCTTGTCAAACTGCTTCACAAGTTCTTGCTAGACTGCTGAAAACCGATCCCACTAACGTCCCACGGTTTGAAGGCTTAATGCGTGTTGTAGTGCTACGGTACAGCAAAATTTGTTGGTGAAAAGGTGGCGAAAAGGCAGGTGCAGTTGCCGATCCTCAGAATGAGGAAGCGACGATGGACTCCTCGAGCACCAGCCTAAACATGTCAACACATAATGCAAAAGATGTCTGACCTGGTCATCGTCAACCCCATAAAAGTCATGTACTTCTAAGTAGTGCATTGAAGCTACGGATGAGCGGAAACCGATATTGTTGCCACATCACTCCAGTACATTCCTCTTCCCCAACATTGCGTTCAACTTGACTATACCTCATGTCTTCATTTTCCGCTAAATGAACGCCAGATGTCCCATCCGTGGTGAACATCAAATCCCGTTATATCGTCTCAAAGTGAGAGGCCGCCTAGAAGCACGCCGAGCGAGTGACTGATTTTTTTCAAAAGAGCCAGCATCCAACCAAAAAGACGTGAAAAAACACCATAGCTCCAGTTCCACGCTATCCCATGCAAATGGAGGGCTCGACTACAAGGGTATCGCATCTTTGGGCAGGCGCTTCAAAGCGGCCTCGACGTCCTTGTGATCGACGACAACACCGCTCTCTGAACAACGTGCTTTGGCACGTAGCTCGGAGCAGAGGTTATCGATGTCGATGGTACCGTCCTTGAAGTCAGGGCGACTTGAGAGCTTGTCCCTACCAGGTATTAGCGTGCAAGTAGAAACGTAATGAAAGGTGTATACTGACCATATCTTGTGGCAGTTGAGCATCGAATTGATGTCATCGCCCGGAACGACTTCATCCTCGCCCTCTTGGAGGCGCTCAATCTCTTCGAGCGGATTCGGTTTCTGTATCGCGGGCGTATCACCGAAGTGGAATGGACTGCCATAGCCTGCGTTGAGGAAAGCATCGTTGAAGAAGCCACCGGTGAAGTCACCGTCGCCAACAATGGCGGCCTGAGTATCGCGATACTCGCCGAAGAGGGTAGGATCGAATTGACCGCCGTTTTCGTTCGCGAAGTAGTCGATACCGTTGAGTATGGGTGTGGGAGACTTTACGACGTTTGTGACTACAGGAGATGGTTTGTCGTCAGACTTGGACATCGCACGAGGCACAGGGTTGCGAGGGTTTCCGCAGGCCATGTTGAGTTTTTCGCAGAAGAGGACCTCACCTTCCGAATTGCCATGACACACATATCCATCCGCGATTGTGTCCCTCAGTTGACCAGGCGACATATGACTCGGCTCAGGCGATGTGCCGCACGAGGAGTCCTGGTTGCCACTCGGTGAAGTGGATGAGGAGGGAGAACCTGAGTGCGTGGACGATCCGCTATTGAACTGGAAGACACGTGATTGTGACGTCGCAGAACTGTCAGTGCTACCACGACTGCCTTTGTTAGGCGCTGTGTTGAAGCCAGAAAATCCGCTGAGGATGTTGTTGCGTTGAGCGCCATTTGTCACAGGACTGGCGCCCATTGAATCCGGCGAATTCGCGAATGAGCCATTGAGTCTGGCGGCCGGGCTGATGGCCGGGCCATTGCTATTCTGGCGACCCGAGGCAGCAGATGACATGGAAGCATTCTTGGCCTTCGAAAGGGGACCGTTGTCAAGAAGCTGGGTGCCAGGAAGACCGCCAAAACGTGGGAACTCGAACGAGAAATTATTGTTGTTATTGCCAGTGTTCAGCATGGAGCTAAAACCTGAAGCAAGTGGAGGGGTGCGGTTCAAGCCGGTGCTGTTGAGGGACAGGCGCTTTCGGTATTCGCGAAGTTCCATCTGCAGCCTCTGGACTTGGCCACGAAGAAGGCCGTTCTCGTGGTTTGCAGCATCCGATGCCTTTTCGAGCTCCTGGACTTTGGTCTCCAGGTCCTTGAGATGTTTTTCCTTCCTCTCCCGGAAGGCTCGCTGGGCGGCTCTGTTCTGTGCTTTGCGCTTCTAGATACTGTGTCAGTACTGCTGAGATATACGCTCTGCAGGTACACCTACTGTGGTGGGCTCAGATGTCAGTGGTTTGCGCCCTGGCTTCTTTGCCTGCTTGTCTTCACCTTCTCTACGCTTACCGCCACCTTCGTCCTCGTCGTCATCGTCGTCGGGGCTCTTGCGCTTATCGTTCGAGTCCTCTCCGTTCTTACCAGAGGGAGAATCTCCCGGAAGCGCGCCGATCATCAAGTCATCATCCGCGTTATCAAAGTCGAAACTATTGTCGCCGTCGAGGTAGTCGATGAAGGGGCTTTCGTCGATACCGGCAGTACCGAACCCGGTCGCGGGCGTGCTCTGTTGCGGAGATGTGAAGAAGGTGGGGTCGACACCGTCGGCCGAGTACTGGAACTGCGCATTTGTGCCAGAGCTTCGGTTGTTCACGCCCGCGTTAAACATGTTGTTGGGGTTCTGGTTGTTGGAGGCGAGTGCGGCAAGCAAGAGATCTTGCTGGGTGGAGTCGAGGTAGAAGGGCGCGCCGTTCTGGAAGTCGGTTTTTCCAGCCATTGCTAAAGCTGGTGCGGAGTCCTAAACGTGATCTTCAAGGAGAGCACAGCGAGGGGTCTTGCTGAGAAGTCGGAATGAGACAATACTATCGATAACAGCACGAAGCTACGTCACGGGGCTGGTGTTGGTGGTGTCAGTCCGACACTATTGATTGGTGTTTTCGCCACCGGTCGGCAGAAGAGCTCGCACCTTGCAACTATTTGAGGATATGCGGTTGAGGCAGCAAGCGCGGAGCCGGGTCACCACAGCGAACTGCAGTGCGGGTGGACGCGGGTTTGTTGTCGAATGAGACGACAGCTCTGGGTGTGCTTGTCTGGAGTCGAGAGCGTGGTGCGCACAGGGCGCAATCGATGGCTTCCACGAGAGAAGCACGGTTGAACAAGTTGCGAGTGGCAGGCGGACGGTGATGACGGAGTGCAGGTAGAGAAGAAAGGTGTGATTTAGAACGTTGAAGCCTCGTCGCCTAAGCGTGGGAGTCTGGTCCGGCCGTGGTCCAGTGACCCTGGCAATTGTGGAACAGGCGACTCGAGCAAAAGCGGCGAACAAACGGGTGCTCTCTGCTGAGGGCGTCACTGATAGGCTGTGGCTGGAGTGCTATTAGGGCGGGCGTCGAGGATAAGGGCGCACTCGCTGCTTATCAATCCACCCATGGAGGGGTAAGCATCGAGAAGCGTCCACCATGGCGAGCGCACTAGGCGAAGATCTGCGCTCCGTTCCTGACGCGGTGGAGATGCCATCATGTCCGAGCTGGCCATGTCTAATTTCTGTAGTTGTACGTCTTCTCTTTTTGCTGGTAGAAGTGAGGTGTCTCAGCACGTGGGTTTGACAGCTTTGACGCGACGCTTAGAAGCTGTTCCGTGGTACTGAATCTGCCATACACCGCTCACTCGGCAACACCAGTGACTCACGCCGCTGGACTACGCGCATGGATTTAGTCTTGAGTTCTAGAATGCGATGATCAGCAATATTACTCCTCACTGCTGTTGATGTTGGCGGACCATTTCTGGTGGGTGTGGAATGACGATGTGTGATATGCCCTCCTATAAGCTTCACCCACAGATGCCAGAAGATGGTACTTGAGCTGTAAACTACAAAGGAAGCCATAGCGCAGGACTGATCAGGGAAAGTCCACGGGTTTCCAAGGTTGAGGTCGACATCCATGGATTGGTCTCGGCACATGACCAGTCAAATGCTCAATAAGACGGGCAAAATCATTAAAGACAATCTCTAGATGAAATTTCTAGATGAACCAAACACCCCGCGACACCCTGTCGCAGAACCCACAAAGCCGCTCGGAGCGTCATCGCAAATCGGAGGTGAATCTCACTTTCACTGTAGGGCTGAACTACTGCGACCTCCAAGGGTCCAGTCGTGGGGCTTGCCAAGCCTTGCGGCCTCGCGGCGACCGATGGAGCCGCCTCGCGCCTCTCTCACCCACCGCGACTTTACAATTCTCACCTCACCACAACAACCCACCTCCAAGCGACATTCGTCCCCAGAATGGCGGACATCAAGGCACTGAAAGATGCCGTTTGGCTGAAGAAGGAAGAAATTAAGAAGGAGGAGGAGCCTCTCGCATCATGGACCGAGCAGGTACGCGCAAAACCGCCATACTCCAACCCAACTCACTAATAACGTGGCTAGCTCCAAATGGTCCGGGGAATCATGGAAACTGATGGCCGCAGCCAAGAGTACGAAGATATGGAGCAAGAGATCATAAGGTCCATGGCACTGCACGAAACCTCGCTCGCTCGTCTCCGCCCGCAGCTCCAAAAGCTCGAGGCTCAGCTTCCTCAGACAGCCCAGCCCGCTGCGCCCAAGTTCGACCCCGAGAAGCACCCTCTTCTGCGCAAGGTTGCCGAGAAGCAGGAGCCGGAGAAGCCCGTCACCTTTGCCCCGGGCGACCCGGTCGAGGCACAGTGGACAGACCGATCCTGGTACAAGGCCAAAGTGATGAGCGTCCTTGGATCCGCGTCCGCGCCCAGGTACATCGTGCGCTTCGTCGAGTACGACGAAAAGATCACCGTCGACTCCAACGCCGTGCGCCCACCCCCCAGCAAGAAGAAGTACAACATGGAGCCGGCAGCAGCTCCCTCGCCCGCTCTGCCTGTCACGTCGACCCCGCATGTCATCTCTGGCCCTGCATCCATCAACCCCGGCGCCCAGGCCGCCAAGAAGAATGCTGTCGAGGACGACGAGTTGAAGCCAAAGAGCAGGATCCCCAACAACGGTCAGCTCAAGAAGCGAAAGAGTACCTGGCAGGACTTTCAAGCGAAGACCAGCAAGAAGATCCCCAAGAAGGAGTCCATGTTCCGCACGAGCACTGAGGCCGGTAGCCGCGGTACGTGTACTTTGCGCTTGAAGCACCGATATATCTACTAACTATGCTGCAGTCGGCTTCACAGGCTCTGGCAAGGGCATGACTGAGACCCATAAGCGTACGCGCTACGACCACAAGGCCGATGCAGAGAATGACGAGGAGTACAAGAAGGAGGCAGCTCCCCAAGCTCGCAAATGCTACGATATCAAGTCTGAGCCAGACAGGGGCAACGAGCGCAAGAGAGGCGCGCCTCCCCAAGCTCGCTTGCGCTACTAGTGCTTTGCGCCATTCTGAAGGTATGAAGAACAGGTCCGACCAGAGCAAGCTATACAAGTGACCTTGCTTACGTCGCCTGCGGGCCGTTGCCAGACCTAAGCAGTCACACCGTGTTGCAATTGCATCGCAAATCACATTTGGGTTATCGCATAGCGAACCGCTATGAGTCATCGAGCCGTACTGATTTCATGCAGGCCTGCCCTAAATCGTTTACTTTCGCAACTCAGCGAATGAATTGGTGGTCTAACCATCTTGCATCACTCACGGCGTCACGGCACCTGCATAATTCGGTATGACACGCGGCCCACTTACTTCCTTCTATTGAGCTTCAAGCTAAGCACGACCCGCTCCACAGGCGTTTGATACCCCGGCACACCATATACTCCTCGCCATCTGGACGCGGAGAGGGAGAACTGGACATTTCTAGGTAAGCAATACATAGTATAGGTAGATTGGCCGCCAACCGTCTACCTACATCTACCTCCCCTTACCCACGTCCCTTCTTGTGGCATAGCGAATGGCCAGCAATGGCATGGAGGTTGTGCATACTTTGGAGGCTGGAGACATGGAATACAAAACTTCAATAGTTATGATGACGCTTTATCGTGATGCTCTGAATGCGCTTGAAACAGATGACTGTGAAGGCATTTGGAAACAGAATCATGTCTGTCCGAGCATCAATGGCTCTCTCAAATCTTTCAAGTCGTGTAGTACGACTGGTACCCCAGACCCTGCAGGTGGTCGATGCTGCTTCCTACGGCGGCTTTGTTCTCCGCCCCACTCCGCTGCCCGCTAACGTGCATCATGCCGCATCCAAGCTTCGACCTCACCACAGCCCATGCCTGCCAACGCGCTCCCTGCAGGCAAACAAGGAGGGGTGAAGCATGCCGGGGGTGTCGCTGAGTGCAAGTAAACCAGACAACGCGTAGTAGCCATGGAGGCGGATTGGGACGAGGTAGGCCTCCACCACAGTCTGGTGCATGCACGACGCGCATCACGTACGGGACAAGATAGCAGTAGCTGATTGCGCGTAGCTGGCAATTGCTCAGCTACCTCCTCCCGGACCCCATCATCCGGCTTCGCCCGTGTCGACGTTCGCATTCGACACGACGCAAGAACTGCTGTGGACGGGCAACAATCAAGTGAGTACGTTCGCCCATACCATCAAGACATGCCTTGTGCTGACGCCCTGGCAGGGCCGGATCACCTCCTTCTACGGTCCCCAACTCGAGCGCTACACCTCCTACCGCGGCCATACGACTCCCGAGGGCCCCGTGAAACAATTCCTATTCACCGACAAGGGTGTCCTCTCTGTTGCGAGGCAGAGCGTGCACTATGCCCACCGCCGCGGCCTGACACAATGGCACTTGACGTATGTCGGACATGAACGTGAGGCTACAGACGAAGATGATTATGCTGATAGACAGCCTACAGAAGCCCTGATTTCAAGGACCTGAAGTGCATGAACTTCACCTCCAAAGGAACTCGCGAGATTCTGATAGCAGGATGTCAGGAGCAAATGTTCAAAGTGGACGTGGAAAAGGGCACCATAACAGACACCGTGAGTCCCGAGGACATGGCATGTCGCGAGTGACTGACGTACTCTAGCTCCCCGTCGACGCTCAATACACCACCATGAAGCGTGCCGGTCAATACCTATGCGCGGCGACCAAGAACGGTGGCATACACATCATTGATTCTGGCTCGCTCTCCGTTGTCAAAATCTTCGAAGGTCACACGGGTAGCATCAGTGACATGGACGCAAAGGGCGATTTTCTCGCGACCTGTGGCTGGTCTCCAAGACAACAATACGCATATATGCTGGACCCGTTTACAAACGTCTTCTCCTTGAAGACACTGAAGCAACTCCCACCCATCCCGTTTCACACTGGCGCCGCGTTCGTACGGATGCACCCCCGCATGTCCACTACAGCCATCATTGCTTCACAAAACGGCCAGATGCAGGTGATTGACCTCATGAACCCAGATTCGGCAAACCTGCGACAGATAAACTTGTACGATTCATACCTCGCTGGCTTCGAGATGGCTCCTTCAGGAGAAGCGTTTGCGTTGGCCGACTCGAATTCGCATATCCACCTTTGGGGCTCTCCCACCAAGGTACATTTTCCCGAGTACAGCAACCCTACAGAATTTGCGGATCATTCGATGCAGCCGCCATCGATGGATTGGAGTCTCGACACGTAAGTCGCAGTACCTCCAAACTCTATGTCGTACTCACATTCTACAGGCCGTTGAACACAATTGGCATGCCTTACTACAAAGAAACCCTCCTTTCAAGTTGGCCAAGTCACATGCTCTTCGAAGTCGGAGCACCGCCATCAAAAATTGATAGTGCAATATTGAACAACATGACACGGACTGACATGGGCTTTTTTGCGAAGAATCCCAGGACAAAGAGAAGAAATCAAATTGAAGTCACGAGACAATCGGACAGGTCGAGTGATTCTTTAACGCCACCCAAATTCCTGAGTGAGAAATCCCGAGTATCACAGTCACCAAGCGAAGCGGACACCAGGGCGGTAGAGACCATGGAGACGCTGACAGATCTGCATCTCGATGATGTCACCCGGAAAGACGTTCCTGCAATGTACGGCAATGTAGAGATAAAGTATAGCAAGTTTGGCGTAGACGACTTCGACTTTGCCTACTACAACCAGACACCATACTCAGGACTGGAAACACACATCACCAATTCCTACGCAAATCCGCTTCTGCAACTCTTTCGATTTACTCCTTTGATACGGAACCTCGCACTTCAGCACACGGCATCACCATGTCTGTTTGAATCCTGTCTTCTGTGCGAGCTTGGCTTCCTCATCGACATGCTTGAAAAGGCAGCTGGTCTCAACTGTCAGGCGTCTAACTTCCTGAAGACCTTCAGTGGGCTTTCAAATGCAGTGTCGCTCAATCTACTAGAGGAGTTTGCGCCAAATGTGGCTCTTACGAGTATGATACAGAACCTCAACCGCTTCCTTCTCGACAAGATCTCAGAGGAATTCCGACAAATGCTACCAGGTCACAGTGCGCCATCACTTATGGACCAAGTACTGGAGACACAAGCACGAGCTAGCATGCGATGTGCGCAATGCGCGAACGAGACTATCAGAGGAGGTAAGAACTTCGTCAACGAGCTCGTGTACCCGGCAAAACATGTCATGAAGAATACAAGAATACCTCGACCTACTTTCTCTCAGATTCTGAAAGCTAGCGTGGAGCGACAGGACCAAACACGAGGGTGGTGCACAAAGTGCAATCGATACCAGCAGATGGTGCAGCGGAAAACTATACAATCAGTGCCTGGTGTATTGATGCTCAATGCAGCAATACAAAGCCATGAAGCGAAGCTTTTGTGGGCCATTCCAAATTGGTTGCCACAAGAGATCGGGATCATCGTGGATCAAGGTCAGTTTTACTGCTTCGAAGGTCAGGACCTGAAGTTGCATCTGCAACGTGGCGTCTTCGACATTATGGTATATGAGCTGGTTGGTGTTGTTGCCGATATCAACAGTGGAGAACATCAAAAGCCGCATCTTGTTGCTACTATCAACACAGGGCCATCGTCTCGCGATCCGGACGCAGATGACAAGTGGCACCTCTTCAACGACTTCCTAGTCAGGCCAATCCCCAAGGAAGAGGCTTTGCGCTTTGAGCTGAGCTGGAAGTTGCCATCCGTCTTAACGTATCAGCTCAAGGCTGCCCGAAACAAGATTGATGACTCATGGAAAGATAGCCTGGATACTTCGATTTTATACCGATGGTGGTCTTCTAATCCAACACCTCCGGACGACAAGTTCAGATTACTGCAATCTTCGACAGAAACGCCACGCCCGGGCTACCCGGTAGCCATTGATGCAGAATTCATTCGACTGCAAGCCGAAGAGATTGAGATGAAAGCAGACGGTACGCGGCAAACCATCCGACCTGATCGAAAAGGTCTCGCTCGTGTCTCAGTCTGTCGTGGCGAGGGCGAACACGCCGGCCTACCCTTCATCGACGACTACATCGCGGTCACTGAACAGGTTGTGGACTACCTTACCGAATGGTCTGGCATCTCGCCTGGCGACCTCAACCGCGAGACTTCGCCGCACGCGCCTGTTAGCCTCAAGCACGCATACAAGAAGCTCTGGCTCCTACTCAACCTCGGATGCGTCTTTGTTGGACATTCGCTCGCAAATGACTTTCGCACAATCAACATCCACGTTCCGAAATCTCAAGTCGTGGATACGAGCAACCTCTTCTTCTTGCCGGACTTCAAGAGGAAGCTCAATCTCAAGTTCCTCGCTTGGTGCGTTCTCAAAGAGCAAATCCAGCAAGATACGCACGACAGTATCGAAGACGCTGAAACAGCGTTGAAGCTCTGGAGGAAGTACGAAGAATTCGTAGATGCGGGCGTTCTGGAGCCAATGCTGAACGACATCTATGCTACGGGTAGTCAAGTCAAGTTCAAAGCGCCTGGCAGCGGTGGCGCCGCTGTTGGTGGGCATAGCAGGCACGCTGCAAGCGGAAGTATGGGCGGCACTGGAAGAGACACGCCTGAGCCGATGACGACACCAAAGAAGGGCAGCGCGTTCGGGGGCGTCGGATTTAGGAGTCCGATGCGTCGTTGAACCGCGGCTGGTGTACAGACAGAGTAAGAGGAGGACAGCTTGGCGTCACGTATGTGGTTAAAAGACCCGTGTGGGGTGAGAGGCTGGTTTGTATATTGTTAGATCAATGGAAAATTCATTAGAGGCTACCTCTAAATATGACGTGGAATGCAGCTTTCAGATATACAGGATAGCCCCTAAAGGTCCGCTCTCGAAGCGGCGCAATGAGGCTACTTGAGTTCGTTCAGAAGATGAACCATCTCGCAATTAGCAGCAAAATTTTTGCATGCCTGATCTTAGTTTGCAAGCCCACTCGCTAATCGACCTCAACCTTGCAGCCCTCCTTGATAGACATCACCAGTGTCATAGCCTGCTTCTCCACACTCTCACCTTCGGGAAGTGCGATCGTATGAAAGCGCTGCAGAGGGCGCACGGCTGTGTACCCAGCCTCCGTGAGTGCAAAATCCACTACGAAAGAGAATGTGTTAGCTGTATGCTACAACAAGAAAGACTTGAAGCAACTCACTTCCTAGACATGTCCGTGGCCCACCATGAAACGGCAGATACCCCCACTTCGCAGCTGTGGCATCGCGTTGTAAAGGCATATCCTCGTCCCACCGCTCTGGACGGAAAACCTCGGCGTCCATGCCGTACAGATCGGGTCGGCGGTGCAGTGCGTATACGCTGAAAGCTACAGCGCTGCCTCTTGGCATCAGGACGGGGGATGTTCGGGTTGGGCCGCCGCCGGTGGAGAGGACTGTGGTTCGTAGCGTTGTGTGGGTGTTTACGGGGACGGAGGGGTAGAGGCGGAGGGCTTTGGGGGATTAGTAATGATGTGGTTAAGTGGTGGATGGGCGGGATACTTTACTCTCTTTGAGCACGTTTTGTAGGTAGGGCATTTTTTTGAGAATGTTCCGCGTTAGGGCTGAGGGTGACGCGCCTGTTGGAGTTAATTCGGCGCGTAGCTTCGCTGTGACGTTGGGGTGCCGCTTGAGGAGGAAACTGTATGTGTTAGCTGGGCGGACTTGATGTACGGAGAGGGAGGATGACGCACAATGTCCAGGAGAGGAGGCAGGCTGTTGTGTCGCGCCCTGCGGTTAGGAGATTGATGATTTGACCTCGAAGTGCAGCTCTGTCCGACGTGTTTTGCGCAGTGGTGTCTAGGAAAACATATCTTCCTGACTCTTTCTCTTCACTACAACTCGAGCTAAGGTTCCGATCAATGATCTGGTCCGCGAACCGATGCACATCCCGACACGCCTGGCGGAACTCCCGCCCATCCACAAGCCAGTACAGATCCAGCAGGCGGAATCGGTTCGTGACCCATTTCTGCGCCGTGTCAAAAGCAGTAGCAAACGTGCATTTCCCAGTAGCTTCCGGAGTGACGAGACTCTTAACCGACTCGCCGAAGAGGAAGGCCGTACTGGTGTCGAGCGTGAGGCGGAAGAACAAGGGCTGGAGATCAATGACACCATTTCTTGTTTCCAAGATGTGAAGTAAATCATCCACAGCCGCTCGAAACACGTCAAGGCTTTCATACTGCCTGTGCTGAAGCTGCGGTCGCAGCACATCGCGCGAGCATTTCCAGTCCGCACCTTCCTGCGTGAAGATGCCGTCACCGAATATCGGGAACGTAATTGCTCTACGCGGGCCAATTCCAAAGTCTACACACCCATTAGTATTCACAATCACATCACACACATCCCCAGATATGCAGTCCCTACCCTTGAACTGCGTAGCCAAGATAGCTTCCAAATTCGCCGGCTCAATCGTGCCATACGCCTTCGTGCCCAGGAACTTCTGCTCCAGCGTGCTCCCCGTCTGGCGAAAATGGAACAGAAACAATTCCATCAAGCGAGACTCAGCGTCGGCGCGGAAGATCTGCTCCAGCCGGTCAATACCGAAGGGGCGCTGATTCGGGAGCCTGGGCGCAGAAAGACAGCCATGTCTATGGCCGATGGCTTTGTCTGCCTGTGTGTTTAGCAAGATGTCTAGTGATATTGGTGTGAACATACCAATCGCTGTCGCCGGTGGGCGAGATACTGAGCGGACACGATGATGATTAGAAAGAAGATGATGAGAGAAGATATGTAAAGCGCCATGCTGCTGGGACGGGGAAAGAAGAAGTTGATCATATGTGGTATGTATGCGCGAGAGGTGGGAACACGCGCGAGGTGAACCGTGAGGTGAACACAAGGCTGGCCTGTGCGGCATGATGCAAGATCCACTTCCGCCGCTTGTATTTGCGTGATACTAGCTCGTAGCAAACGACATGCTTTGTAGGTTGAGATCAGATGAGAAGACCCGAATTTGTGTTCAGCACTCGACCGCATGAAACAGTGGTAGTACCAGTGGATGAAGAAATGTGATATAAGTATCAAAACTGGCGCCGGAACCAATGCATAGTAGATGCCCTGCCCATATTTGATAAGTCAGCACATGAAGATCGCTCCGCTGCTTTCACCAGTTGCCGAAGCAAGATCGTTTGCAGCTCATGCGTCCGCCATGTCAATCGTCGCCACAGCGCCCTCCTCCTCCTCAGCGATATCTTCCTCCTTGACCCCTTCGCCGTCACTGACGTCCGGTTCGTCCTTTGCATCCGCCATCTCTTCATCTAGCTGTTTCTGAGCAGCTTTCTCCTTCTCGGCGACATGGTTGATGATTTCGGTATCCTTCTCGTTGAACAGCCTCAACAGCATCGCCTTGCGATCGTCCTTGTCGACCATAAGATTGGCGCTGCCAGGATGCCTCCAGAGAGGCAAGACCATGCGGAAAGGAATGCCTTGGTCATCGTCCTTTTCGATGCGCACGAAGCAGCATCCAATGTCCATCGGTTGTAGCTGGTCACCGACCTCGCCCATTCCATGCTCTCCTTCCCTTGGAAGCTTGGGGAACATCTCTACGATGAGCTGGCGCAGTGTCTGCTTTGAGATGCAGTTGACGATACGATTCGATGCCCACGGCTCGATGATGCGAATACCTTCGGTCTGTAATCGCCATGGCGCGTGGGTGTAGTCCTTGTCTTTGCTCTTATGCGCGACGAACATGACCACACCACAATGTATAAATTTCATACCTCGGTCCTTGTTCTGTTGAAGAATATCCTTGGCCATGGCAGACGTGTAGTAGATTTTGTTCAGGGAAAGACCTTCCTTGTTCTTCACCATGAACCGATCGCGCGGGAAGCGTTCTGAGATACCGAAGAACGACATGATGGAGGCAACAGTCGCATCGTCTGATGGAAGGTATTCGAAATACTCTTTGCTTTGGCTCTGGTTCTCTGGCTTGAGCCGTGCATCTGTGACTCCTGCTAGAATAGCCGATGGACCATTGGCTGCGGGCTTGGACTCTTGCTTCACTGTTGACCCATTTTCTGTAGGCTCAGCAAGTGTAACTTCATCGGTTTTGACCTTCTTCAAAGGCGCCGCCTCTTCTGGCTCATCCAACTTACGCTTCAAATTGGCCTCAACATCCGGAAATTCACTATCAGTCTCTCCTTTGGTCGCATCAGCCTCGATGATGTTCTCCTCTGGCGTTGGTATGGATGCATCAGTCGTCTTCTCAGCGTTTTCCCTGTTTCGCTGTGCTTTCGCGGCATTCTCTGGGTTCTGGTTCTGCTTGACCTTGATGTCGTCAAGCTTCTCGATGACAGCAATGAAGAAACCTCCAGTGTCTTGCAAGTGGGGATAGACACGTATACAACGTTCCAATGGGATGCGCTCTTCGTCCGACTTGGGGATCGGTGCGAAGCAACCTGCAGTAATCTTGGTGGAGAATGAGCGCTCAGGTTCCTCAACCTCGTACTTGGCCCTCGCTTTCTGGAATGACTCCCAGCTCGTAAACATGTGTGCCGTCTTCTCTCCACCTGCAGAAACCTGTGAGGTATCAAGCACTTTCCAGAGGTTAAGGCCCGGCTTGCGCTTAAGGTTTGGTAGAAGATCTGAGCAGTCGACCAACTGCACCTTTGAGTTCCCTCCGCAAGCCTCGATGGCTGCGGCAACTACAGCCTCATTTTCGACCGGGTTCATGCTGCATGTCGAGTATACCATGCGACCGCCCTTCTTCAGCATTTGCAGGCCTCGGAAGAGAATGCGCAGCTGAAGGCCGTGCAGACCAAGACCATCCTTAGGCGTCCACTTCTGCCAGACATTGGGGTTCTTACGCGCAGTCCCATCGCCGGCGCATGGTACATCAGCCAAAATGCGATCGTACTTGAGGTAATTCTTCTTTTCGCTTGAGCTTGGGAGTTCGATCGAGGGGAAGATGGATGCGTCGTGTTGCGTGACGATGAGATTGGGGAAGTTGAGGCGCTTGACCTGGTGGACCAGCATGCCGGCGCGCTTGTAGTCGGTGTCGTTTGCGATAAGCAGGCCTGTTGAGCGTCCGTCGTCACTGTAGTCGCCTGCTTCGTCACTGCCGACTGACTCGCCATTAGCAGCCTTACGAACACGATCCTCCTCGTCGCCGTGAAGCATCTCAGCCAACTGCGCGGATTTGCTACCAGGCGCTGCGCACATGTCCAGAACCACCATTCCCGGCTTGACATCCAAGAAGTGAGGTGGGATCATGCTGACCACCTCTTGTCTGCTGATGTTGCCCGATGCAGCCTCGGCGACGAGAAACTTCTGGAAGTCGGCGAAGGGCGCGTGTCGTCGGATGATCTTCTTGTGTGTCTTCATGTGCCATACTAGCTCATCGGGAAAAGCGTTGACAGCTTCAGGTGGCGGGACCGGCTTGCCCTCAAACTTCTTGGCTGCAATGGCCGGGATATATCGCTGCTTGAAGATCTCGCGCACAGCCAGGGCATCGGATTTGGTGCCCGTGAAGCGGAAGCTGTTGGGTAGGTCGGTCTGCAGGGCTTCCCACATCTTTTCGAACTCGGCCTCCTCCATGAAGCCGCCCATGCGGTAATAGCTCTCGAACAGCTCATTCTTGCGGGGGATGTCTGACCACGGCTCGGATCTGGTGTCTCTGCCGCCACCTCCACCGCCGCCGCCTCGACCTCTGCCTTTACCGCGAAACGGCTTGCCGCGACCACCGCCCTGCTTCGAGTCAGTCGAAATGAATGTTATGGAGGAATTGGTACTTACGCGACCGCCTCCGCGACCACCTCTTGCCATAATTGTTGTTGTTGGAAGGTGGGGAAGGGGTGAGAACTGTGGGTGTGGGTGCTGATAACTGCTGTCGCAAAGCTCGAAGCTCAAGAAAACGAGAGTAGCTCTAGACTAGAGGTGGGCCGGGATTGGTGGGGTCGGCCGCACCTGCCCTCCAAGTCAAATCTTGGCGCTGGCCCGAGCGCACACATGCATTTTGGCTTTTCGCTTCCACTCGATTTCATCTTCAGCTTCCCGACAACCAAGCCCAACTAACCACCAGCACAATGGCAAAGTCAGCGTACGTCTCGACTATATACACCCAATTTGCCTATATATGCTAACAACAGCGATGCAGCCCCCACAGCATCTCCCAGAAGGACATCGAGGTCCCGGAGACGATCCTCAAGAAGCAGAAGGCCAACCAGAAGGTCAATGACCAGCGGGCCGCGGACACACAGAAGAAGCGTGAGGTGCGATAAACATCTCCAATGATCTGCGAAAGCGGTTAGGAGTATCACAGTTGGCTAAGACTCTCTTAGGCCAACAAGAAGAAGCGCGAGACCATCTTCAAGCGCGCCGAGAAGTACCACCAGGAGTACGTCAAGGCCGAGCGCGACATCATCGAGGCCAAGCGCTCCGCGAAGAGGGACAACTCCCTGTTCGTCCCCGCTGAGCCCAAGCTCGCCTTTGTCGTCCGTATCAAGGGGTATGCCGTCTACGATCTGCCTGACGTGAGCCATGCTAACACCACGCAGTATCAACAAGATCGACCCCAAGAAGCGCAAGACCCTCCAGCTCCTCCGTCTTCTCCAGATCAACAATGGTGTTTTCATCAGGCTCACCAAGGCCACCATCGAGATGCTGAAGATCGTCGAGCCCTTCGTCGCGTACGGCTACCCCAACTTGAAGACGGTCCGTGAGCTCGTCTACAAGCGCGGCTACGGAAAGGTCAACAAGCAGCGCCTTCCCATCACCGACAACGACCTGGTCGAGGAGAACCTCGGCAAGCTCGGCATTGTCTGCGTCGAGGACCTCATCCACGAGATCTACACTGTTGGCCCCAACTTCAAGCAGGCCTGCAACTTCCTCTGGCCATTCAAGCTGTCCTCGCCCACCGGTGGTTTCCGCCCAAGGAAGTTCAAGCACTTCATCGAGGGTGGTGACCTTGGTAACCGGGAGAACTTCATCAACCAGCTCGTCGCACGCATGAACTAAGCTGGGCTGGTGCTGTTTGAGTGGAGTTACGGAACGATACCATGAAGATCACGACTGCTGGTCCCACCCATCTCTCCATTGAGGGGTGAGGGCATGCCGAGCCACATGCTCTGGTTAGCTTAGACAATCTTCTGCTCACCATGCGAAGAAATCAAAAACTTTCACATCATCATGATATCCATTTCATCTCGCAACCATGACTTCCGGTCCGTAACACTCCAAGCTGACGTAGTAATGTTGTGCAGCATACAAATTCCGCTGATATCTTGAGTTACATCGACCTTTGTACAGGTTGTGTGATATATTCCTTCCGGCTTTTGACCTGATACAAGTGCTCGAGCCCATCTCACGAGAAAACCGCCACCGGGGTAAAGATATATCATGCGTTGTATTCCCGTGCAGTGAACATACGACGTCATCACACACTTGAGTCAACATCAGGGCTCCATGGCAGTTGATCATTCATGTTCAAAATCAAGTCACGTTCAACCAAAGCAGGCGGACCCTTTGGTATGGGTTCGCTAACCGTAACTGAAATGGTGTTTGAGTCGTCGCTTAGTCGATCACGTATCAACCAGTCGTCGCCGTGAGTGGCCGAGAGTCGAAGCTGGTTTGATGTATCATGCAGGTTATGTTAGAAGGAGACTCCGTAATCGTCGAAGATGGATTGATCGGGATCGAGGTTGCTGCTAAACGGATTTTTCCAGCTTCGTGAGGAGAAGGAGAGATGGCGGGCTCGAGATGCGTCCAGACTACTGGGAGTGCTTCAGAAAGGGTTAAAGACTCCTTCAAGTGATGTTCCTTGAGGTGCCAGCAATGTGTTTTGTCCAAGATATAACGCGCATTTTGTAAGGCTTAACAACAGTCGTCGCCGTTTGACACTCAAAACACGAGTAATGTGCTCTAATATGTTGGGCGACATGTACGCCAACCAAAGAACAACCCCCCTCAGAGCTCAGCGGCCATCTTCCTTGCTCCCGTCTTCAATTCCTTTCCTCAGTACCTGGCTCTTTCCCTAGCGGAATCTTTTCCGCCGCTTCTCTTTTCAAGTACTCGTTGATTCCATATCCTGCTAGGAAAGCCCCGAAGAAGATCATATTGCCCTTGGTCGTGAAGCGCAGTAGCGTAGATATGCGCGAAGTGGATTTGGAGTCCATTTTATGAGGACAAGATGCGCTTGAAGGTGTAGGAGGATCGTGTGGTGGTAGGGTGGGATGCGTAGGAGGTTTTTAGGTGCGTTGACGTCACTTTCATATCGATAGCACCAATAGCGATTGGCCGACCCCAGAAGCCAGAAATATCGAGCAGCTTGATTTTATTCTTTGTAGGGGTCACGCAAATCCAATCATGCACGATAAATGGGCTCCATCGAAAGCGAAGCTTGAGGACTCCGCCGCTATAGCATCGCTCCTCGCTCTGTCCTGGACATCTCCGATTTCTCGATTGCAGTACGGGCACGTCGATCCTGCCGCTCTGATCGTCGCCATGACATCGCGCATCGCGCAGCAAATGGCATTGCGAAATGTAAAGTTCATTATCATACGCGATCCGCACACACAAGAAGTTGTCTCGGTAGCGCAATGGACGCTCCCAGATCAGAGCACCAGCACCACAGAGACGCAAGAAGAGCATATTGAACGACAAACGTTCGAGGACGAGTTGTACAGGTCGAATTTACCCACAAATAGCAACAAAGATCTAGTCATGGAATTCACTGTTGGTTTGCGAGCTCTCAAACAACGAGTACTTCAAGGACGGAAGCATTATGCACTGGACAACCTAGCGACTCGTCCTGACTATCGAGGGCGAGGCTTTGCCAGCCGTCTGGTCGAGTGGGTGTTTGCGCATGCAGATTCGGAAGACGCCCTTGTTTACTTGGAGACTGACAGTGATAATCCGGCTGTACGAATGTACCGTAGACTTGGCTTTGAGGAACGGGGTCAGTATACGATCGAGGACCTTGGCCAGTACGTGCGGAAACAAGAGCTGGAGCAACTTGGTGGTATTCGGCAGCATACGCATGTTGCTTTCGTCAGAGTTCCTCAGCGCAGTTGTGGGGAGTAGTCTGCCTTCACCTTCGCAGCAACGCATACTCAATCCGGCCATATATTTGTAGCGACAATGGCAAATCTCGCTACGTAGAGACTGTCTCTCTCACCCAGTTACTTTTAATAGCTCCTAGAGGTTCCCTTTTCGTGCGAACGCGTGGAGCTCTCTTGTGATACATGTTCTTCAGATTTCTTCTACCCTCCACCTCGACGACTCAGACGCCCACACGTTTCCAGTGTCTTCTACAATGGAAACTCATGTCGTATAGGATCGAGTCGGACAATACGCTGACCGGCGTCGGGGTAAGGCTTGTGGATCTACCTAGTAAGTCCGACGTTGCCAGTCGATACGGTCATCCACTAAGATGCACTAAGAGACAATGACAGCGACAAATATCGAATGCGCCTCACAGAAGAATACCTCAGATCTGTCCCGGGTACAATTGTCGCGGACGAGATAAAAAAGGGCTTCAGAAAACACTACTCTGAAGCAGACTCTCTACGATGCATACCGAAGGACGCGAGATATGGATGGCCTGATGGTCGTTCTTACACATGCAGAAGAAATCGCGGTACATTCCTGAGAGTCCAAATCTGCAACAGCTAATGGGACCTTTAGGGCCCTGGAGACGAACGTAGCTTCAAATCACCACTGGATTTGGAGGAGGAAATCGACTTTGACGAGTTGAAAGCTTACGGAGTGTTACTTGAGGGTAAATTGAAGGATGTCCAAGCTCGACTTGCGATCGCTCGTGCAGAGAAGTCTCTAGCCCGGTATGTCGAGCTCCAAAAGAGGAAAAGTGTTACGAGTAAGCTGCCTTTGGATGCGTCTCACATGAATAGCATGTGAACCGAAAGACAATGGTCTATACTAACATGCTCTAGGTGCCATAAAATATATGTCAAGTTTCGGTATGCTCACCTAAAGACACGACCCGTGCATGAATCATGTTACTAACAGACGTATAGCAAGAAGCAGATTATGGTGAGAGCACGAAACCGTGAGGTAAATGCTCATCTCTAGGGTGGGTTCCGGCGCAAATTTGGTGTGAAAGAGCGATTGAAAGTCTTCTGCGTCCGCACCAAGGACTATATGGAGCTCACTAAAGCTGATCCCAGTCGTACTCTGGCAACAACACCTGACGGTACACTGGAACTCACCGGGATCGTTGCACTTAGGCGACACCTTTCGACCTTAGCCAACAAGCAAAACGAGGAGCAGAGTATCGTCAACCACATCAGACTTCTCAATCATTACCTGAATGGGATGTCACTTGCCTCCTCAGGATACCAGCCGATGTACAGGCGAAACATAGTTTTTTGGGCTCCTTGAAGATGCGCATCTGAGCTTCCCTGACCAGTGTCGTCGCAATTGCGAAAGGTTTTCTAGAAAGCTTGAGCCAGTCTTGGACGTCTTTACAAGTTCGATGGGTTCGTGGATTGCGAAAGCACTGAGTTATTGCGACGAGTGGGGAAACCACAACCCAAACGCTTACTGGACCTTTCTGAAAAAGAATGGAGCACACAAAGACCCCAGGACAAAGACGAAGAAGACGAAAAAGAAAACGGAGGCACAGGAGTTGAAGGAGCGAGAGTATTGGAATTGTTTCTTACTGGGGATTGCAATCAAGGACCTCGAACCTGCTTTGCATGAACTTTGCACCAAAGGCTGCAACGCATTCACAAATGAGCTTGTAAATGCTTTCAACGAGAGGTTCGAGGCCTTGGACCATGACCTGAGATCGAACCTCCTTCTGACCGAGATCAAGGACTTTCGCGAGTTCTTCGATAGTCTGCAGCTGCTGAAGAAAGGGTTCAAAGCCATCGCTATCGCAGCGATGCGAAACTTCAAAGACGGCATAATCAAGTAGGCCCAACATACACATCACCAACACGCAACATTGCTAAGCAGCAACAGGAAGGTCAGCTACGAAGCCATCTCGTTCCAATCCAAGGGCAGCCCGTTCCGCGAACACATGGAGAAGACATACGCAGCCGTCCGGAAAGCACATATGCCCCGGAGAAAACCAGGCATCCACAAAGCGCGTGTCAAGATGTTCAGGAAACACATGCAAGACCAAGAATCCGGGCCCTACGCCGCCATCAAGACGCACATTGAGTCCAAGTCCAGTGAGTTGCTCTCCACTACCGAGATGCAACCCCGCAACGCAGGCGAAGACATCTTCATCAAGATATTCCGCGACTTCGACAAGATCTGCCCCGTCGAGGAGAGCGATGGCTTGAGCGACAAGGAGCGCGCCGAGTTGACGGGACACGTTGAGAAGGCGCAGCGGATTTGGAATGCGCGAAATGGGAGCTAAGGAGCGCGGATATCTTTGTTGATTGAGCATGGCAGGAATCTACGGGCATGGAAGGCATATCATTGGCCCGTTGTACGCAAGAGACTGGGTTGATTATCCGAGCATAGCGAAGCTCATCGCTCTCTGTTCTTGTAGAGTAGTTTACAGTTCTTTGGTCGGATTCGCGATACTTGAATACGCGCCCGACAGCGGTTTGCGGTCAACGAAGCATCATCGACTCATACCCATTACTCATATAATCTTCATTACACTAACGGCCGTATATCATACACTATACACAAGATAGAAGCCCGCTAACATTGCACTCAGGGAGGGTATCGGAGACCGCCGACGCCCGCCCGCCCACCAGCACCAACCCCACACCCGCCTCGCCGCCCGATAGATCTGCTTATGCAACCCCATCTCGTTAAACAAACTCTAATCCAACATCCCATACGTAGTCGAAGAAATCCATAGATCCCGTGACCCACGTAAAAATCACGTGCCCAAACTTTTTCCTACATGCCCGTCCCCCCCGGTCCAAAAAAGAACCCATCAAACAAATCGAACCCATTGCCATCGCTCCAATCATGCGTGCCGTCGCCAAAGCCCATGCCAAAGCCTATGCCGACGTCCTGCAAGCTACCGGCGGCGGCGTCGCCCTGTGCGCCGCTGCCCTGCACGGGGAAACTGTCGAGGAAGTCGAGGTCGGAGAAGCCGCCAATGTCGGGGTAGCTAGATTGGATGTTGTGTGCGAAGGTGTTGTAGGGGAGTTGGTTTGAGACTTGGAAGGGCGAGGGTATTGTGGCTTGGGATAGGGGGGGAGAGAGTGCGGAGGAGAAATTTGGGGAGGGGGTGAAGAAGGATTGTTGGTGTGTGCGGAGTTGAGGTGAGATTTTGAGGTCGGCGGTGAAGGGCTGTATGTTTTGTTGCTGTTGTTGCTGAGCTTCGTGTTTGACGGGGGGAGGTGGAGGGCGCATGGCGTTGACTTGATTGGACACGCGGCTGAAGGACCGCTTGTCCGTTTCGTCGTCCGAGAAGAGGTCCTTGAGGTTCATGTCGAAGCGCGGTACTGGTCGCCGCGACTGCTGTTGTGCGAAGTAGTTGTTGCTATGCCTGTTTGTGTATCCTTGCATGTCAGTGTCGGACCTCGCATCAGCGTCTGACGTATAGGTCGTTGTAGGTGAGTGCGATGACGGTGGGGCGTGGTACTGTTGTGCCTGCGGAAGCGCTCGGAGAGCCTGTGGTCCAAAGCCCGTCGTGCTCATGCACATCTGGATGGTCGCTTTGCTCATCCGGTCAAAAGCATCACGACATGCCTCGGCGGGCGGGCATTTGTCGATCAGGTCACCTAGCACAGATGTTGCAGCTAGAACCGTGAAGTCCACATCGTCGAGAGACTGCGAGGCTAGTCAGCACCGGTGTTTCAGACACGACGATAAGGCGTTCAAGGTGGTACAAAGAAACAGGGCCCACTTACGAGTAAGCTGCGTACATGGACGCTATGCCACACCGCGTAGAGGAATGATATACCTGATATTGATTAGCTCTGTCAACGGTCGGTGACAACGGAACTTACCAGCCATGAAGAGATGGTGGGTTGCAAGGAATGTATAGTTGACTAGATGCACGCGATGCAGCTGCCTGTACAACTTCAAAACTTTTTGCCCAGCCTCGGCGACCTTGAGGAAGACCAAATCCTCGTCTTCTCGCTCTTCGACGCTGACCATAGACGGGCTTCCTACGTCCGAGCCTGTGGTGCCAAGCTCACTCTGCAGTCCGGATGGTACGACCAGGCTCTGTCGGTACAGCATGATGAGAGCTTGCCAGTAGTTGAGTTCCAGAAAAAGGGGCGAAAACTGCACACCCGCATCGAACTGAGTGGGCGCAGAGTCTTTCCACTCCAGCAACCGCCGATCAATGTCAACCCGCCAGGCGCGGAAAGAGTCGAATTTTGCTAGGAAGGGTGATGGCATCTTGGTGTGCATAAACTCATTTCCTTGATTTGCGCCGCTAGCCCTTGCCTGCTGCGCCTGGCGGTGTTGCAAGACTTGGAGAATTTCGGACTGCAGCAGCCTTAGTCTGAAGTAGTGATGCGCGACAATCTTGTACGTGGGCTTGTCCTGGTGCGGCGGTGGTTCGATGAATCCCTCTTTTGTAATGTATCGGTCATCTAGCAGGGACGGAAACTCTGTAGTCACTATTTGATCGGTGATGCCCTACGGTTCGTTAGTCTCTTGATCTAGTTCACGATAATAGGTGGGCTGGTCTGAGTGACCATGGCCTGCTGCTCTGTAATTTGAGGTGCGGAAGCGGTCACGCGGACACCCGCAACAGAATTGCTGTGCGAAAGCCGGCAGACCGTTCAGGGGCAGGCATTGCCAGAAGCAGGGTGTGACAGAGCCGCAAAACACTCACAAATGGTCTGCCAACGCAGGTGCTGACGAGCCTGTCGAGCGAATAAACGCACCACCACAGCCGTCTGCGCAGATCTCTGACCCACTGCCTGCGGCCTCGTTCCTTTGCGTCGATCTTGGTCGGGCTTGCACTGCCGGCTGCCGTCGACGTGCCATTGCCTTCGTGTTTGGGTTCCGACTTCCCAGCGGAGTGGTCTTCCGCACCCGCCCCGTCGATACCCACTCCATCCTCGTAATGCAGCCCCAGGTCTACGCCGAGGCGCACAGCAACGCCCACGATGTACCACAGGCCGGGGGCAACGGGTCTCAACAGCGCAAATCCCGCGAGAAGCAGGACGGCCTGCAACTCCTCGAGGCCACCGCCGAAGCCGTCGGGCCGGTCCGCAGCGGGCGAGGAGCCGAGGAAGTTTTCGAGGTGCACAATGGCCGACGCGTGGTACTCCTCGGGCTGGTGCTGGTGGCCTGCGAGTCGCCGTTTCTTGCTGCTCGGGGGCGAGGATCGTGATTTGGTGGGCGAGCGGCCCGGATCCGATGTCGGTGAGTCCTCGGTGTCGGAGCTGCCCAGAATGATGCCGGCGCCAATGGCGAAGACGATGTTGAGCATGTACGACTCGCGCGACGTGCGGTTGCGCTCGCCGTGGGCGTAGACGCGCTCGAACATCTCCATGAACTCGCCGCGGTGCAGGATGGGGATCTGCGGGTTCGCGTGCTCGAAGTACAGCTCGACCAGGCGGGCACCCAGGTCGCGGTCGGGGAAGCCCGCCTGGCGGATGGTGGGCTTGGTTTGCAGGCCGAAGAATGAGTCGCGCATCGAGGTGCCGCTGTCCACGACGTTGGCGGCCGCCTTGCCACCTCTGTTGCTGCCGCGCTCCGACGAGGACCCCGACACGGAGCTCTTAACCGCGGCGAATACGACGCGCGCAAACGAGATGCCCGACGTGGAGCCCAGGTAGCGCGGGTCGCTGGCGCCCTGCACCGAGACCATGCCGATGTTGGACACCAGCTTGTTGAGCTTCTCGCGGTCGTACCGCTCGTTCTCCTCCTGGGTGGGCGCGCTGGTGGGCTGCGCGCCGCCGTTGCGCTGCTGGGGGGAGGCCGGCGGGAGGCCATTGGGGTGGGTGCGGGGGTTGAAGTCCTCGGCGGGCTGGAAGTCGAGGGCGTTGTCCCGCAGGCGCGTCTCGAGGTAGGCGACGCGGGTCTCGAGGTAGTAGACGTAGCTGTGCGCGGGTCAGCTCAGCATGCAGTCGCGGTGGGTTGCTGTGGGCGGGCGCACCTTCGGGGGATCTCGCGCTTCGTGATGGGGTCGTAGCCCACGCACTTGACGCCCGCCTTGTCGCAGGACGCGCACGAGGGCAGGCGCTGGTCGCAGCGGTTCTTGCGCAGCCGGCAGCGGTTGCAGGCGCTCACGTTGCGGAACGACGACGCCGCAGACCCAGCAGGCGCCGTAGGCGACGGCGGCTTCAGCGACGCACTCGACGACTCGGCGGGCGAGGGCAGGTCCGCATCATGGGACGAGTCCTCCAAGGAGCGCTTGAGTCGGCTCATCAGGGCGCATGGCAGGATCTCGGGGGGTCCAAGCTAGGGTTGGAGCTCTCTCTCTCTCTCGCAGGAGCGTCGTGTTCCCCGCACCGCACGCGGGATGGCTCTCAGCGTCAGCGTCAGCGACAGTGGCAGCAGCGGGTGCAGTGAGGGCGGTTGCGAGGGAACAGGTCTCTTGGTGGCGTGCCTGCTGCCATGTCCGAAAAAGCATCTGGGGGACGCGCTGCTTCGTCGACGGCTGGCTAGCAGCCGGCTACGGCTGTCACTGATAAGGGAGATAAGTGTGCATGTGACTGCCGTGTGGGCGCGGGACGCTTCTCTCTCCGCCCTCTACTGTGGGAGAAGCTTCCCAACAACACCACGACACCTGAAGCCTGAGGCTCGCGCCCATTATGCCCGCCCATCTGCTGCCAGCCCGGGGCACTCGACGGCCGCGTCTCACCCATCTGGCCCCAGTAGAGCCACATGCCGATCGCCCCATTGCCCTGGCCATAGCCATCCTTCTATAGTTGCGACCCAGCCCATCCGCATGCCTCACTCCGTGCGGTGTGTTGTGCGTGTAAGCGAGCAGCGACGCGCGCATACGTGCCTCACATATCGCCTGCCTGCTCGGTCATGCACATACCACGCCGCAACGTGAGGCCAGCCGTCATGACTCGGCAGCCTCACCCTCGCCCTTCACACAGCTCACCGCATCAAGCACACCGATGACAAGCACCATCCGACGTGCTCGGCCCGGCGCGTACTGCGGCTGCGCCTCTGTTCGGCAACGTCAACCAACGACTGACTCTGCGCGCGGCAGTGGAAAGACGGTGACGAGCACACTGACTCATCTGGACAACCCACAGCCCACCTGCATGAAGCATCACCACCAATATGTACGTTTCGAGAAAGAGGGCGAGCTTGCATTGCCTGAGCACGCTAGGCTAGGTAGATGTGATTCGATACGAGATAGGAAAGAAAGACTGCTGGGGGTATTCTGTTGACAAACGCCTGCTCCTGCCTACCGTTGCTGGTGTGAGCTTCCTTCTAAACAAAAAAAGTCGCCAAAAAGACCTCCCATTACAACATGTTGATGATGATGATGATGACCGCAAAATGAAACGCGCCTCGCCGGTTCCCAGCTCTATAATGTCCGACCGTGTAAGCAAATGTGTCTAGGATATGTAAGGTCAAGAAACTCCACAAGTTTTCGCTGCCAGCGCGTCATACTCGAAACCGCACTAACAAAGTGCGCCGTGATTTTGGTCGTAAAGTATCCGTCTATTTGGAGAGTATCGTCTCCACTGTTTCATCAGGCGTAAGCGTGATGATGGACTCGGTATCCGAGTCTGTACTGAGAAGGGCCTCTTCGTCCTCGGCGGCGGGTGCTGTCCACTTCTTGCCCTCCTGTAGCATGAAGCCTGGGCCCCAGCCGAGGAGAGCAACGCCAGCAATCGTCCACCAAGCTAGGCCCGACATGTGCTTGCCCTCGCCGATGCCGTCCATGAAGCCTGAGATCGTCGGGCCGAATCCGCGGCTGATGCTGGCGGAGGATGCGGCTGCTCCATTGAGAGTGCCAAGGACCCGCTTCGAAGGGGAGGAGTTGGCCAAGATGATAGCCAGCGACGGGTAGGAGAGCGATTGCAGTGTGACTTTTCCGACGAGCAGGACCATGAGGCCGGGAATGCGGAGGTTTTGTGGGAGAAGAGCCAGGTATGGTGCAAGTAGGTAGAGGACCGGGTACAATGCTAGCGTGATCCAGAACGTTCGCAGGCTACCGAGCTTTTTGCTCATCCAAGGGAAAACAATGAGCTGGGCGAACATCTGGAGCGCTCCTTGTGTCGCTAGGAACTTCCCATTCGTTTGTGTCGACCAGCCAAACCCACCACTGAAGTAGAAAGGAAGATGAGTGTCCCCTTGCGGTGGTGGCTTCTTGGACATGAGAATCGGCAAAAGTTGTTCCAGAGAGATTGTGTGGCTGTTCAATATTAGTGGGCATCTTCTGCTGCTATGCTGTAACTTACAAGGCGAGGATGCCGTAGCACACAATGTTCAAGCATACTTGTCGTGTGAAGGCTTGTTTGGCACTTGGCGGGGTTTGAATTTCCTTGTCCAGTGCAAAAATTGGTGCTTCAGTAGATGTTCGCGTGCTGCACAAAGTTGGTGAACTTGAGGTGCTTCGGTATGCCTGTATGTCGTCGTGCTCCTCGAGCATGGATCTCATTTCGTCCATGGAGGCATCCTTGTCGCTAAATGGTGCTTCGGCAGCTCGCCTCCAAACTTTGCGCAGGATCCATTGCCCTGCATCGCGTCCACAATCTGGATCGTATTTCCGGTCCTCATGCGTCTCTTCCAGAAACAGAATGCCAACTGTAAGCCCAAATAAGACTACTGCCGCACAAAACAAATTCGGGAGCAGGTACGGATACGTGTCGAAAATGGTGCCCTGGAAAGTTTCGGGCCACTCTTGGGCTGGGCGAGCGAGAACACCGCCAAGAAAGCCGCCGATAATGGTACTACGAAGTAGCGGTCAGCTGCTGAGGGTTCATTTTCGTCTGGGAAACCTACCCAAGGCACCAAACAAAAGGCATGATGGAATAAGCACGCGCTACCAAAAATTAGCTTTCGTCCGCGAAACTCTGAATTCAAGGCAAACTTACGTTGGTGTTTCTCATCCGTGACCAATTCAGCGACTGTTGTTTGGAGCACTCCGATGTTCCTGCATTTCGGTTAGCAAGTGCATGCCGCTAATCGAAGCGATGACCTCACCCGTTGAGCAAACCTCCGAGAGCCCGAGCAACTAATGCCATTGGAAGGCTGCGAGCGAAGCCAAAGAGAATCATGCTCAATCCCGTGCCGAACAGCCCTCCTAGAAGCACCTTCTTCCGGCCAATCCGGTCGCTGAGACGACCCCAGAATATGCCGCTAATGCACTCTGCGAATGCGAAGGACGATGTGACCATGCCGACATACATAGAAATTCCGCTGGTGTCTTTGGCGATTCCGAAGTCCTTGACCATGAAGTATGCGTAGGGAAAGATGGACATGAACGCGATGGGCTCGCATATGCGACACAATGCTACGAAAATTAGTATCCAGTACAACTGAGCAAGACTATAGGGTCTTACCAAGGACAGCCATTTGTTGTGTGGGAAAAGGTGTCTTGTCTCTGCCAAAGGCAGTCAGGCTGCCGTACCGAGCCATCGTTGTAGTGTCAAATGGTGGTCAAGAGGTGGATGGTAGGAGACAGGATGAGGCTATGAGAGGCGGGAGTAGTGAGGACTTAAAGGGCAGGCTAGGTGAGACAAAGACATATGCAAACTTGCGACAGCTTAGTACTACCGGTATGATTGGGAGAGTCAGTTTGTCCCAGGATGGCAACGTCACAGCATATATAAGGAGGAGCAGTGGCGCCGGGAAGGACAAGGATCGCGGCGGCGGGGGAGACGGAGTACATGGCGGTGATGCGGTAGTGGATAATAGGTTTGACAGCGGAAGGACCAGCAAATGCACATGAGGGCGGAGCTATGAAGCTACGGTTCGACCATGCCGTGCAGTGTGCCGACCGCAGGACTGTGCTGGCAGCCAATATTGTTTTAGTGTCATACCATCATTGTGATTCCAAACCACCGGAAAGAAGAATGGAGGTTTCCAGAGATGCGGCCCCTGAGTGTACACTGCACTAAAACCAGGT
This sequence comes from Ophiobolus disseminans, assembly GCA_010093685.1. NCBI lineage: Eukaryota > Fungi > Ascomycota > Dothideomycetes > Pleosporales > Phaeosphaeriaceae > Ophiobolus > Ophiobolus disseminans. Next base: position 1,166,590 of record MU006219.1, read on the forward strand.
ACGGTGCCAGATGAAACCCATGACATTGGGTAGCCTAGACCCCAACGCGTAAGCGGATGGACGTTAATTTTCGAACAGGGGTGCTCCATGACAAGAGATGCGGCAGGGTAAACCCTACTGCACATGAGCGATCACCGCGTGTTTATGCAGCTAGTGGTGATCCGGTAACGCGGTCGAAGGTCAAGGACTCGCTGCACAGGCCATCCAGTATCCTAAAAATTACCGGCTGCGCTGAGAGAGGAAACCGCGGGAGCTACTAGACGTTCCCCGGAGTGGGACCAAAATTTATCTGCTCTGTGCCAGTTAGGGGTACACCATCTCGAAGAACGTTTGGCGAGTCAAGACGAGAACCTTCGCTTTCGAGAAGCACAGCCCGACAGCCAGCAAGGGCCGCTCGCTGCTCAGACCTGTGATGAGCGTTGGCACCGCAATTGCTCCGGTAGAGCTCCACGAGAATGGCGGTGTGCGTAGCAGGTTCTGAAGACTTTGTCGATTGTTTTTGCAACATGCGTTGCCCATCATCGGTCGCATCGCCGTGCTGCGAGAGATGACAAGAGGTACACGCCTTCAACGATACGAGTCGCGTGGGGTCATGGCCAGCACGTGTCGCATTTTAGATCGGTTGGCTGCTCCACCGCCCGACGTTTTATTCTCCCCCAGCGATGAATATGAAACAGGCCGAGTGGCGGACCATCGTCAGTAATCAGACCATGCGTAGCCATGGAACGCCCAAGACGAGATGCGTCAGCTGATGGACTTGTGCGCTCATTTGTGTGGCATCATAGCACATAGGCATGACGACGTTTGGTCCATATTTTGCCATCGCTGGATCACGGCCACCAAGGGCTTCATTTGCTGGAGACGTTTCCGTCGCGTCCCACTGCTACAGCTGTCGCATAACGGTCGTCTCGCCATGGAGAACGCAGCGGTGAAGATGTACCCAGTAAGGCTGACATGCACCAGGTTCCCACGCGAGGGCTTGCTTCCAAGCGAGTTCCGAGTGGATTCTGGCTGCAGTAGGATGGCTTTGATGCTTTTGATAGGGGCGTTCCTAGCGTCTTTTCGCGTACGCATCCAAATGGTACGCTTGTGTCGGTAGATACTCCGGTTGAAAATCTCGAGGAAAAATGGGCAGTGACGACCCGACCCAGCGTTGTGGATAGACGATAGCTCCGAATGCAGACGCCGTACAGCAGCCCGATGAGTCGTCCCTTCCGTACCCGCGCCAGTAACGTCTCACGCGAGAAGTAGGCGTCCATCTGCACTTCACTGGAGCCAGCGCATTGTCGTCGCTGTGGCACGGCAACTAGTCAACGCTTGATTTGAATTGCGGCTTTGACCCGAAAGTTGGGCGTGGATGTACTTCATTAACTCGCACACACGCATCCGGTGAGAGTGATGTGACTTGACTGCAGGCTTATGGTTGCTGTCATCCTTGGACGGGATTGGCTGACCGGGTAGATTGGCGCGTAGCAGTACCCAGGTAGTGCACGAAGGACCAACTTTCCGGCAGTCTGCGCGAAGACACGTCGTTGTTGCCCTCTTGAAGTGCGCAGCGAATGCTGCCACGTCGAAGGTGGATTGACTGCGTCGAGATGGCCAGATGACCAGATGACCTGCGCGCATCTCCTTTGACGGATTGGTGGCTCCGTGCCATCATTGGTGTGGTTTGTTGAAGCAAGCCCGAGAGGCCTCGGGACGAAAGTGTGCATCTGTCCAAAAGCGCGCTAGGCTTGGACTTCGGCCCGTCCAATGATGCAGAGTCCGCTTCACGGAGCAGACTCGATCTGAACTGTTTAGACAGCCTTCAGCCATCAACTCATGGATTTAATACCGAGCCTGCAACTGAATAAAAATTGGCGCGCCAATTCGTGTTTTTCCAATATTGCGCTCAGGTGCAGCGTTGTACGTGCAGGTGGGATACGAAAGGGAAGGAGATTGAGCCATCTTCCAGGCAGGTGCTTCTATGTGCCATGGAATAGTGGCAATGTAGTGTAAGTAGTTCAAGATCATACCTAGAGCTGAGATGTAGAACTTCCGAGGTCCATACGACTGATCCACATTTCCTAACCTTGGAAGCTTCTTCGAGATGCTGGGCCATAATGTGGACAGGATTTGAAGTAAAAGCGTCTTCGAGAACTAAAAGATGCCCGCCTCTTGAAGCAGCTAAGATGTCGTCACGTCTATACTTTCTCACATACCTACTCACTAGAACAGAGAAATGTACACGCCACTCCCACAGTAGCCAGAGCTCAACCTGATCAAAGCAGCTAGAACGAGAAGTATACCCGAAATATATCCAGATGAAATCTACACCCATCTCTTACCCTGATCAAAGCTCGACCTGATTAGAGCAGCCGAAACATGAAAAATGTATCTGCACCTTACCCATGCTATATTGCGTCTTGGGCTGACTCGGTAGCATCGTATGCTCTGTCACAACCCAGATCACTGCCGCCCCACTCTTTGCGTAGATTATCGTTTGATTGCTTGGGGAAAGTGCCACTAATACCGGCCAAACCGTGTTGAATTGCATATCGACTAGACTCAATTTCACAGACGATGACACCCGCTAAGTACCGAAAAGATCGCCACGGGCCTTTGGACAGTCACGTTGCTAAAACCCTTAAGCACAACTCACTGCAACGACAGATAGTGCTCAAGTATACGCTTTGGACCTCCCAATGACACTGGCAAGACAAATCTTTCAAAGGTGGCTGAATACAATTAAGCGTCATGGAAGAATACCTAATGAACTAACGGAGGTCTATGTGAGCTCCAATCTCGTCGTCAACATGTCGCGCCAAAAATCCTGTCAAGGTCTACGGTATGCGAGCGGACGTTCTTGGATTTGTAGGCTGAGAAAAATGATCAGGACCTGGACTTGGGATGCCAACAGACAGGTAAAATTGAGTGGTACTAATAGGTCATGCTGGAATGTATCAACACCGTAGAACCCTGCATCATCGCAAGCAAACAAGCTCCGATATCCTTTCGCCGTAGTCAGAATACGTACATATGGAAGTTCAAAAGTTGGTACTTAGTGTGTGGCACGTGAACGTGGCGCAGCACACAATGGCCTCCAGGGCTGTCTATGGTTGAATTACTGTTGTAGAATAACAAGCTTTGGTGACTGTGCTTTGAGAAAATACAGGCTATTATTTTGTGAATTGTACGGTAGGTGGTAGGAGGTGGGGCACGAATTACGGCGGCACCTGGTGATGAGAAGGCGTCGATTGCTAGCGCGGAATCGCGGCCGCTTGACATTCGGCCCCTTCAACGCGCGACACTCTAAACAATCACCAGCACCCACAAAAATGCCTCAGCCAACCACATCAGCGTTCCTTTCGTCGTTTCGAAAGCAACATCTGAACATCGAGTTCTCTTCGCTACGTGCAGCGAGGCTAGAAGGGATTTTCGTAAGCATTACGCCTGGTGATCCGTCGCTGTGGGTGGGCGTCATATTCGTTCGAAGAGGTAAACAGATGCTGATGCGGTGTATATCCACCAAGCTCACATCGCGGCGTGTTCACTTCTGACAGGTCCATATGCCCCTGCGGTCTTACGCTTCCAGATATCATTTCCGCCCAGCTATCCCACGCTGCCGCCTCTCGTGACCTTCTCCACCGATGTCTTCCATCCACTACTGACACCTCTGACGACATACACCTTCTCGACTAATGCACTGGACACCGACACAGTCAGTGCTACAGATGACGAGAGGCTGCCACCGGGTGGGTTCAGTTTACGGCACGGTTTCCCGCATTGGTTTGGGCGAGCGCGCAAGTCCGCACCGAGCTCTCGTGAAGTCAGCGGATCTACCGTGAGCAGCCCTACCCGAAACGCGGCTACTCCACGTTCATCGCTCGGCAGCGGCATCCCGGAAACCAACAGCACTCGGCCCGTCGTAAGGGATGTCTCCATTGTAAGCATCCTGGACTACATACGTTCTACTTTCAGTGACGAGGCCGTTCTGGATTCTCTTCCACTCGAGGCGGCGGCAAACCCAGGTGCATACCATGCTTGGCGGACGTACAGGGCTCCTCTCCTGCAAGCTGAACAATCACCGATATTGGGTGCCGACTCATCTGCACCTGCCAAGACAGGCGATGTTCCTACGTTAAGTCGCAATCGCCGGCCGGGAGAATGGAACTGGGAGGGCGTCTGGGAGGATCGTGTAAAGAAAGCTGTCAAAGCTAGTCTCTCGGAACCAGCTCTATTTACCGAGAAAGAAGACATTGTACGAGTTTCTCAAGCTGAATCTATAGTATGCGAAGCACTAATTCGTGCAGATTCGATTTCGGGAAAACGATGAAGAGACCCTGGACAAGATAAAGAGACAGCTAGGTTCAGTGTCTTTAGAGACTGCACAGTCGTGAGGGTGCACCTTTTATGCCATTTCGCGAATTAGTCTACACTGTCGCCTCGCGTTGCTAAAGTTCATCATTGCTGTGGATGTGATGATGGGAGCTGCTGCTTATCTCAGGAAAGCAGGCGCATTCAGTGGCTGTGTATAGCTACATGCACGCCGCTCTGCAGCTTCCTGTACTTGCGTCTAGGGCGCCTTCTCCATGTTGACGTCGATAACGTCGATAACGTCTTTGTTTCGCTTTCACAGATGATTCAGTTCTAGACCACATCCATGCTGGCCTTCACATCATCAATCTGATAATTGTTTACTTAGACCCTCCTATTATTCGGATTGCTTGGAAACCATCTGCAACCGTGAGGTTGGTACGATTTGCGGTGAAAGCGGACGCGACGCGGTAGAGGAGCTCGTTTGTTTTCACCTCCACGCGTAAACATGGCCTCCGCGGCGGTTTGCAATTTTTTGCTCCCACACCCTGCGACCCTCTGCCCTCCTCCGCTCGAAATTCAGAAGAGACCGCGCAGAACGACAATTAGGCGGCGCATGCTCCGTAAGTCTACTCACAGCCAAATTCAATCTGTGAAAGGCCCATTGGACGACATAATCGACGAGATCAGAAGCGATATTTGGGATTTACCATCCGGCTATAGCGCGAATCCGTCTTTTATCAATTGGGCCAACCCGCTCAAGGCTCCGTCGACGTGGATCGTGACACCTTTGCCTGTGAGCCGTGCTCCCAACGACCAACCTCTGACAATACGCAAGAACAGAAACAGCCGCTCTTCGACGTCAAGCTCCAGTATGGGAGATCCTATGCCTCACTCACGCAACAGCAGTCAGGATGAGTCTGCGGACTGTAGTGTAGGAGGTGTACTTCCCTCTTCAGACCCGGCACTCCGGCCTCTGAACGAGACCGCACCCTCCAACCATTATCCGAGCACCGCTATCCGCACCGAACATACCACCGCGCAGCAGACCCTCGAGGAGATAATCGAAAGCCGCCCTGATGCAGGCAGACCACAGCGAACATCTAGCTTGCGCCTATTCACAAACAGGTTTCCGCGTTTGCGTCGCACCAGAACGGGGGAGACAGGTATCAGCACCGGAGATGCATCTGAATATATCTCTCCCACTGGCACATCGTCTCTCATTAGCCCCGATGAAGCCAGCGAGCTATTCGGCATGAATGAGCCCACTGATGAGGCTGTGGAGGCTTACATGAAACGAAATGCACATAAGTGAGTATCACCATACCGTACTACCACGGTTTGTGGGGCGCATTCATCTCTTTCACTGCTGACTTGAGTTAGTTGTACCCGACTTCGCGCCATTATGGAGCGGATGGCAAAGCGGCTGCCCGCGCCAGTTGATGATGAGCATGACGTACTTGAGAACAATGCTACAAAATCGGACGCAATGCCAACCACTCTACGAGCCGCAATCAGGATGTTTCCACAGGCCAAGATCTTAACGGAAAAACATCAGGAAATCGACGTCGCGGTCGAGATCGAAGGTGTGCTCCATAACCGCAGCACAATTTCGAACGTAACGGTCGATATCATCTTTGTCATAGATAATGGGTATGTGTTGAGGAAGCGTGCTTGGTAGGACTTTCGAACTGATGAACCTTAAGCTACTATGTGACCAAGAACTGCCTTGAGCAAGCAGCAGACGCGGTCAACGGCGCACTGTACCATATGCGACGTGGTGACCGCCTCGCTCTGTACACGACACACTGCGCGCACAACCCTGTTACTGGCAACAAACCAGAGCTACATCACCCGATTCGACCTTTCAGTTCCGATAGCGAGGATCTCTTTCGGGATTTGACTGCCAACATATGCCGATGTGGCACGCAGGTTTGGGAACCAGCCCGCCCAAATCCCTCAATGACTGATGTTGTACTTGCTGTGGCCAAGTCCCTCGACAATCAGGACTTGAAACATGGTCGCACTCATCTTATTCTGCTTTCTCCTGCGGCCTATGTTTTGCACGATGTGTCGAAGACCTTTCCTGACTTGTACATCCATCGCATCAACCCAGCCGCCCTACCTTACCGTCGCGAACCGGAGCTTCAAGATACTGTTTGCTTTGAGGACTGCTGCAAGAACGTCTTTGTCAGCAATTGGACTTCATACCAGTCCGTACCAGGTCGCGTGAAACGTATTCTCAAGAACGCTCGCTCAGATAAGTCTGTCGGCGAGCTCACCAACATCTCCGTTGATGTACGAACTAGAGAGGGTTGCGAACTCATCGAATTTTCTGGGGAAAAGACCGTCTCGCACTTGCGTCTTGGCCAAGTTCATACCTTCTTCGTGCGGATCCGGGTCGATCGGAAGAAAGCCCAAGCTGTAGACCTTGATTCTGTCAACCCGGTCTTCAACTCAAGTCTAGATGTCAAGGGCTTGAGGCAAGAACTGCAAAACGCTGTGGCTGTAGGCGCAGTCAAGGCCCATATCTTCGACGTGCAGCTATACCTTCAAAACTCCATCAACACCGTCGACTGCTGGAACTACACGGAGGCCCCGCTCACCCTCATACGTGAGCTTGGTGGCTTGGCACTTCCCGTAGACTCTGCATCGGAACTTGTCAAGCGCCAGTACTTCCACAAGTTTGTTCAGTTGACGACCAGCGAGGCGCGAGTTGCAGCCGATCAACTTCTTGCTGCGCTAGATATAAACAACGAGCTGGCAAGGAAGATCCTTGAACGCCTAACCAAAGAGATCAAATGTCACAAAGCTATTCGACAGTATGAGCGCACCCATCGACAAAAGCTTCCTCTATGCCCGGGTCCAATTGACATCGAAGCGTCGCACGAGTGGCTTGAGGAGCTGTGGAACAAGAAGAAAAACAAGCGCAACGGCATTGCAGGGGTCGGAGCTGGAACTCCAGGTTTGATCGATGGCTTCAGTGGGCTGACGCACAATGCCTAAGGACGGTGACCACAGCTTGGCTGCTGTCAACCACCGGCAAATGTGGCTGAAGGCGAGAGGAACATGTGTGAGAGGGAGCTTTGGCGCATCTTGATGTCTTCGCCGTTGTAGGCTTCTATGTTCTGGAGCCGCCTTAGTGGATATGGGAGGCTTTCGAACATGCCGCACTTGGCATCAATTGCCGGCGACCAGGTTCCTGGGGCACTTTGTCGTAGCGCACGCCTCATCCCAAGGATGTTCTGGCCTATCATCACTTGTATCTCGAAAATCAGCGGTGAACACGCTGATGGGCATTATAGCCCAAGGGTTTCATATATACATCACGAGACCATCATCCCATGCGCGCTATGTTGACCCCCCTGAGCCATAGTGACGTCCCGTCCCCTTTGATGCCCAATTCCCGCCACGTCCATGTTTTTTCGCCCGCCCATGTCCTCCCCCTAGCTCGCCCTACGCGACCCCTCGCCCAGTTGCAGATCGGCCACACGAGGGATTCCCGGAGTTGTGTCCGGCGAATCGGAAATTTGTCCGCAGCCACACACCGCCCACACCCACGCGAGATTATCGCCTGAACCCATGTGAACTTTTTTAGGTTCTCGCCATGGCTTTTTTTCATTCTGTCGGCTCCTTTCAGCGCCCCCGTCGGCCTTTTGCCCCGGCGCGCGCTGCAACGCTACGCTCGGTCTGGAAGGGCTCTGTGCGCGCGGAACCAGAGGAGAAAAGCCGCACGCCTTCTGCGTTGATGTTAGTGGTTGCGCCAGTGCAAGGCATCAAACTGGGATGCTGGGATAGAGTTCGCCAGTCACAATCAGGAGACATGGATGTGTTGAAAGGCTGATGAGTAAGGTGGCGGTAGACAGGAAGAGCGGTCTGGTATTGTATTATATGGCGATCGTCCATTCATTTTTAGATGTGATGGAGCTCGGTACTTTGCGCAGAGTTTGGCTCAGCTTGAGTGTGATATTGAGCGTGGAGAACTCCGTGGGGCGAAGACGAATTACGGCATGGGGTAGACAGCACGTTGGTCAGTTGTGTGTCACGTTGCGTATACTGATGCGAGTTCTAGGCTAATAGTAGCAGGTGGGCATCCCGGAATGCGAAATAACATTCGTTGTTGTTTGCTGCCAGCTGCAAGAGTGACATCCGAGATTGCCTCAGGCACGTGCAGATGCACCCTACATAGGTTGCCCGAAAGTTGAGTAGTTGTTGTGGTTCGGAGACCGACCTCGTGGCGAAGCTCCAACGCTCGTATTCGGGCCACGGCAAGAGCGAGTCTAGCTAGCCGCGGTTGCAAACATCATACGATTCCAGGTGCCAAGTAAAGTGTGGTAAGTGATAGTTCGTAATTGTTATTTAGCATTAAGTACTAGTGATACAAATCTATGGTGATGATACAGCTCTACCCACGCCTCCGGTATGGATGTGGTCTAAGACGGCCCAGAGAGAGAAACAGTGATGGAATATGTACATGAAAGTGTCGTGGTAAGAGGAAGAATTGGTAGCTTGAGAAACATAAGGAATTGAAAGAAGCGATGAACGTCAGGTAATGTCCTAGACCCCGGCGCATGCGAATTCCATATCTCCACTCTTCTTCTTTTGTATTAGTGATGTTAGAGAGTGCATACTGTGGTGGAAGGTTGACTCTGGGCTTTTGAGGTTGGTATTATTTTGGCTCCGTGCGTCGAGCTTCGCGAACTGGCTCAGTCTCGTATGCTCGGCGCTGGAGTTCTTGTGGTTCGTGAATGGGACCTTCACTCTTAAGGGAAGACGATCGGTAGATCGCGTTGCTTCTGCCGAGCCGAAAAGCTGAGCCTCTTTTCGCCGCAATTGAGGCAGGGATTTCTTCTTGTTCGGAGGTGGACTCCAGTGACGAAGTGGTGGACTGAAGGCAACAGGCGATGGTACAAGTTTGTCCGCTGACCACCGCTTGATGTCGTCCCAACCTTTGTGTACGGGTCCTGGAGGCGACTTGGCGTTGTGCACTTGCGTCGGTGATGTGGCAATGTATGTTGCAGCAACATCGTTGTCATACATGAGTGAAAAGCGTTCCGATCCGACCACAGTGGCATCAGGCGAGATTGGACTTTGCTCCACCAGTCGGCTTAGTGGTCTTGAAGGAAGCTGCGCGGCACTAGGGTCCAACATCGACGAGGCCCAAGGGTTTCTTGAAAAGACATTGACAGGCGGAGTCTCTCGGCCTGGCGCAATTGACGTAGCGGGTGGTGCAAATACCGTCACCGAGTCAGGTGTTTCTGTCCGAGTGTCCACTTGGAGAAGTAGGTCGTGCTCGAAGGGATCTCTAAGCGAATCGGTGTATGTGGTTTCCCGGACGCATGGGAGGCTATGGTTTTGATGGAAGCTATAAGGCGAGAGCCGCTCGCGGCGCGAAGCGCTGGTATTCGAATACACATTAGGATTGTAGGCCATTGATGCAATCTCGCTAAGAATGCTACTTCTATCTGGCATTCTTGCGTCACTCATAACGACATGAGACGACGATGAAGGCCAATCTATGTCGCGCAAAGGTTCCATGGTAGGGAAGTCGGTCGTATGAGGAGACTTCTGGGGTGCAGCCGTGTATCCTTTGATTGCAGCGGAGAAAGCGGCGGCTGTATTCGTGGGCGTGATCACATCAAAGTCGTCTGAGCTTCGAAAAGGATCCTCAGGATCCCGGAAAGGGTTACCAGGATCACTGAAGCGCATTGGTAATGAGCCAGTATTCCGCTTATGACCCAGGTTCGGCGAGTTTGTTGGTGCTCTGAGGTTTTGTCCCAACAAAGGCATCCCACTAGACGCACCGGACATGAGGGTCTCGTCAGGATAGCCTTCCCCGCCGCGTCCACCTGAAGGAGGGTCATACAAGTATGCAACCTTTGGGTAGATGCTTCCTGTGCTTGATCGTCTCCCTTTCTTGGTATAATGGCGTCGAGTCAGGTATATAGCTGCGACAACGGCGAGGAGGAGACCAGTTGTGCCTGCGATGACAACCCCGGCTTTCTGTGGTGTAGTCAGAGGAGGCGGTGGCGGGGGAGATGCAATTGAAGTGGTTGTAGCGGACCCAGTCGCTGAGACGGTGGCAGATACCGTCCGTGAGATACCGGTGTAGGATCCAATCGTTACCAAGGTTGATGATGTACTAGCACCTTCTGAAGTGTAACCGACTAGCAACGATGTAGAGTTACTCAACGCCGCTGTTGGGGGGATTTGTGAAGCCGTGCCAGTTGGGCTGATGACGAATCCGGTTGGGAAAGCTGCACCTCTGATCGTGTTCGTAGACTCCCCAGCGTTGAGTGTGGACGAGACATTCCAGCCTTGATGCCTTTGAGTGGTCTCTGGCGTGGCTTGAGACGCAGGGACAGTAGTTCCATTAATTAGAATACTCGGCGTGGGTATCGCTGCTGCTGTTGCACTAACTTGCAGCCGCGAGTCCGAGGTCGTGGATCGTATAGACACGGCAGACGGACTTGCCGATGGGGTTACGATAAAGCTGAGGGACGAGGACGATCTAGAGGACAGAAGAGACGTCGTGCTTGGCGTTGCATCAAGGCCAAGAGATGTCGACGAATTGAGAGCAGCCGAGTTCGTGGACATTGTGGGTGAAACCCATGACGGACTACCGGTGAGTGAAATTGTGGAAGACTGGATAGTGTCGCTCAGTACGCTGGTGAGAGTAGTGCTGAAAATAAGAGGAGATGTCACCCCGCTCAGTGTGACATTGAGTGGCATCGAGACCGACGGAGATGGTGAAGGGCTGTTAAACGTTTCCGAAGCAGGGATGCTTGCGGCGATGGACGAATGGACAGATATTGAGTTACTCGATGTGATAGAAGCATCGAGCGCGGAGCTCACAGTTGATGCCGTTGGTAGTACAAGCGATGTAGCTGAAACGATGGAAGAGGCTGATGGAGTCCATGTCTCAGTACCACTAACGTAAGCAGAGCTCTCCTGTCTTGAAGCCGTGACGGAGGACGATACATCTCCCGAGGCATTGCTAATTGCAGCAGCCGAACTCGATAGTGATGGCAATGTGACAATAGGAGTGGATGCACTGTTAGTAAAAGTAGTGGCTGGAACGAACGATGATAGCCCACTCTGTGAGATGCCCGGTGAAATAGTTGAATCCGCTGAGGAAGAGGCCGGTGGGGTCTGACCACTCGGGGCTAGGCTGATCTGTGATGAGAGGCCAAGTGAGGCCCCAATACCACCAGTTGACGTCACTGTAGGAAGAGACACCGGGATCTGATTACTCGGGCCTGGAGTTGTCCATGATGAGCCTATTACTATACTGCTCGAGACCATCTGAGAAATTGAAGGTTGAGGAGCTGGAGTCGCTGACAGCAGGCTGGAGCTCAATACCGATTCAATTGGCTGGCTTGTGGACGACATTGTAACAGAGCTCGGGACGTTGGCCGAAACCGGAGATGCCATAGAAGATGTAAAACTCCATGACGAGATGATTGAGTGTGCCTGCTCACTAAACACAGTGCTTGACGATGGCAGCTGTTGGCCAAAGGAGGATGGCACGACATAAGTAGACGTCTTCTGCGAAGAATCCACCACGGAACTTGACAGCTGCGATACTGAAGTTTGACTAGGCTTTTGGGATGATTCGTTTGGTGACGGTGACGCTATCGGTGTTGATGTGTACTGAGATATCGGTACTTGCTGGCTTGCAGAGATTGTAACAGTGTCTGTAGAAGAAACTCTCGTAGAAGCACTAATCATCGACGAGGCAGCAGGTTGTGGAGTTTGACGGCTAGCTGAGGCCAAGCTCGATGGCTCCTGCTTAGATGATGACGCATGCGTGCTCAATGAGTCAATGCTCGAAGCTGGTGTTGAGGATAAATCATTGTGCTTCGATGTTATTGGTCCAATGGATTCCGATGATGATCCTTCGGGGCTGGAGGATAAGCTCCGCGTTGGTGTTCCGACCACTGACGAGACTTTGTCGCTCTGTGAAGCCGACGTCGTCTGACGATGCTCTACAGAAGTGCTCGAGCTTAGAGATACTGGCAAAGCTTCATGTGCAGTCGTGGATAGCACCAAAGTTCTGGTTTCGTTCCTCCAAGGCTGTTCTTGCCGCTTGAGAACGGGCAATGCCTTCTCTTCGACCACGTAATTCCGTGCGTACACAGTTCTTTCTAAAGAATCGGTCAGAAATATTCTCAAGACTCAATAGAAACCACTTACTATAGTTATTGGGAGCTGCAATGATGCTCACCACCAATACTGTTACAATGAACACGAACCAAAGACTCTTGAACAACATCGCATGGTCGCAAACGTGAAACGAAAAACGAAGGGACCAGTAACGGAAAGGCGACGCACAAACAAGAGGTGAAACATAAGGGACACCTTGAAGTACTTAACAGCCTCCGCATTCTCAGTGCAATAATGACCGACCGGTGTTGTTGGTTTGCGCCCACTCGGGCCAATTTGGGCTAGCACCCATGCCGCAATCTGCGCCGGCTTCGAGGCTTAGCCCGCATAGATGTCCGAGAATACCAACAACCGCAAGCCAAACTTAGCCCTGAATATTGAATAGGCGCATTGCCGCATTTTGTAGTCTGGGGATAAATGCGATCGGGATACCGAATGGGAAAGAGCCTCATGTACGTCGCAAGCTAATCGTCGGCAGGATCGTTGGGAAGTGTTTGTTCATTCCCGTGGTCAATGTCGCGTCGCAACGCTCTTTCTCGGGCCTATTGACCTGAAACGCCGTTGCACCGCTGTGCCTCTCTAAATTGCAAAATCTTCTGGACGGCGTAGACCTACAGCGGGTATGTCCAGCGGCTAGTCCCACTGCCGAAGCCGCCCGCCCCACGTTTCTCGTGAGTGTCTGCATTTGGCCCCCTGCAATTCCAAGTACGAACTATCGTTCCGTGGCGGAGCGCATGCTGCCAAAGCGCGTAACAGACCAAGGCAAGGCTAACCAGTCGTGCCGCTTCCGTTCACAACGTAGGCCTGGCTGTCTCGAACAAGTTCTTGCAGCCAAAGGGGCAGAGCGCGTATCTTTGGTGAGATGCCTGGACCCAGGATGAGCTGGCCGCTCTTTGCCGCAATAATTTGTTTGACCATGGCACCGGCTACGTCTTCGGCTTCGAGGAGCTTTGCCCCGATTCTCTTGAGGCCTGCCTCGACGGCTGGGTGCGCGGTTATCGCCGATTTGGTCCAGTTAGGATGCACGATCGTGGTCTTGATCTGTGGGCACTTGTGTCTATATTTCAGCTCTTGGCCCAGCCCTTCATGAAACGACAAAAGCCCTGATTTGGTGCAGCTGTAGTCCACCGCCCCGGCGAGAGACACAAAGGAAGCCAGGCTGGCAACACTCATGATGTGGCCTTTCTTCTTGGCTAGCATATCTGGGAGAAACTCTTTGACTGTGCTGAACTGACTCAATATGTTGATTTGGAAGAGTCTTTGTACGTTCTCGAAGGGAATGTCGAGAATCGTGGAGCCATTGCCTATACCCGCATTGTTGATGAGAATCGATGGAGAACCCAGGTCCGATCGAATTGCCTCAGCGGCACTGTGGATAGCGGTAGGCGACGTGATGTCACATTTGTAGTACCGAACAAGCCTGCGCTCATCTGCCAAGAGTTAGCTCATGGTGCAATGCATTGCCTCCAGCATATCGCATACCATCCGTGAAAGTTTCCGACAGTGGGATCACATCCAAGACGGCGCAATGAATGCCGTACGACACCAACTGCTTGACCACACAGGCCCCAATCCCCCGCGACCCACCAGTGACAACTGCAATCTCTTGCCCCCAAACCCATCCACTCGCATCGGTCTTCCAAAGCCACTTGTTTTCGGCCCAGCGGTTTAAGATTGAGTTGATGTCGGTTGTGGCCCACAATGTCAAGGCCCATTTGAGACACCAGAGAAGAGCTGAGTGCTGAGTATCGGAAAGCGGTAGGCTGTTTCCAACCCACAGACGCGTGGGAGCGGCCAGATGCAGTACGAGGGACGCCGCAACAAGTATGAAGGACCGGATCATGGTGATGTTGGCAACCTTGGAAATGAACCCCGGATCGAGGATTGTTGGATTGTGGCAACAGAGGGTGTGATTGCTTGGGGAGGTGTGCGCCGATCGATCTTGCTAACATACCATGCCTTCACTCTCTTGATCAGTGGTTGTCTCTTGAATGTTGTGTATGCACGCAGACATCGAAATGTAAAGTGCTTCTCGTGGCAGCGTGGTCAACTTCGTGAGCTGCCGCGGATCTCCCTGCGTGATGATTGGCTGACATGCGGCCTTCTGACGCCAGCACCAGAAAACATACAGACCAGAGCAACGCTTCTACCCTACTGCAACCCCAACCTCACGCAAGCGGACGCATGTCTCCTCGAACATGCTGCCTAAGCGGTACATTGACGCCGTTCCTCTACCCCGCCTTCTACCAATCATCACTTGCTTCAGCTGCGCGCAGATGTTGCCTTGCAAGGCGGTTTCCGCTGCAATCGAGATGTAACTCGACAACCACGGAGAGCAGCAAGTCTTACGTCAATACAGACTCATCGCGGCTGGATCCTACAGCAGACGACTACTCTCTGACACCTTTTGCCGACCGATGCATTCTGACGGTTGAAGCTGGTGGCGGCGGTCATGGTTGTGTATCGTTTCTGCGAGAGAAGTACATCGAAGAGGGACCTGCCAATGGAGGAGATGGCGGTAGTGGCGGTAACGTCTACATCCAGGCTGTGCGCGGGGAAACCTCACTGCACAAGCTCGCTCGACGGCGTCTCATCAAGGCTGGAAGAGGCCGCAATGGGCAAGGAAAAGTGAAGGGCGGGGAGCGCGGCGCAGACATTTTGATCACCGTACCTATAGGGACAATCGTGCGCGAGATACAGCGTGTTGATCCAATCGCAGCACTGGAGGAAGAACACCGAAAAACCGAGATGAACGGAGAGGAGGGGCCTGGTGAAGAGGGCAAAGCAAGCTATAACAAGACGAGATGGCTTGTATACCCCGGCACCATACCATCTGAATTGAACAGGATGACCTTTCCGAAACTCCCTCCACCTCGACGATCCCATCTCGCGGCACTCGAGCCGCAAGCGCCTATGTGGCTCGACCTAGACAAGCACATGGAGACGCCTCTGTTGATAGCAGCTGGCGCAATGGGCGGCTTGGGCAATCCGCACTTCATGACACCATACAATTCGAGGCCAAAGATGGCGACACGAGGAGATGAAGGGTTGAAAATCTCGGTCCAGCTTGAATTGAAGATTCTTGCAGATCTGGGACTGGTTGGGTTGCCTAATGCTGGTAAGAGCACGCTTCTACGAGCTTTGAGCAACAGCCGCGCTCGTGTGGGCAATTGGGCATTTACAACCCTTCAACCAAATGTTGGCACGGTTGTGCTCGACAACCACAAGGGGCGCCCGCTCGTCACTTCACGCAGACGGAACGGCGAATTGCGAGAGAACTTTACAGTCGCCGATGTGCCTGGACTCATTGAAGACGCCCATCTAGACAAAGGTCTGGGCTTGGGATTTCTGCGACACATTGAACGCGCAGCGGTCCTTGCATTTGTCGTTGATCTCTCAGCTGGTGATGCCGTAGACGCCGTGAAGCTGCTTTGGCGCGAAGTCTCGGAGTACGAAACGATGCGCGGAAAAGAGCTAAACGCGGAGACCGAGCGCAGAACAGTAACGTACCAGCCTGCGAACATGAAAGCATCGCCTGACCTTGATGATTCGCCAATCCTCGATCCATCGCCAGAGCCTCTGCCTTTTCTGTCATCAACGCCCATCTCCTCTAAGCCCTGGTTCGTTGTCGCTACCAAGGCAGACCTACCAGACACCCAGGCAAACTACAAGGCTCTCGAGCAGTACCTCGACGCCGTAAAGGCTGGTGCGCAGCCTCATCCCAGCAAGCGCAAGCACGCTTGGAAAAGGAATCCGCAGGCTGTGCCCGTGAGCGCAATTAAAGCCGAAGGAGTGGAAGTCATCCCGCAGCTGGTTATGGACTTGCTGGAAGAATAGCTCATTTATTTAGAATCGATACATGTTCTTCTCACATCAATCTACTCGACCAAGATGGTAGTTCGTGCTGCTTACTGCTAGTATTGAACACGAGGCGCAGCAGCGCCATGCTGATGTCACCAAATTTAGCGCTGCAGGCTGCATGCGAGATCCCCCACTTCGTGTCGATGATAGAGGGGTAATTTGAACAACTTCGCAGAGCTCTGATATCCTACATTCTTTTCTGATTACATCTTGTATGCTTTTGCTGTGTTGCTGTTGATTTACGCTGCGCCTCTGCATTATTGCTGTCTGAGGGGCGGGCGTATCGGTTCAAAGTAACAAAATGGCCCACGTACCGTGTCAATCAACACATGCCCGAAGGCAATACTATGAGCTGGCTATATCCAGGTACCTTTTGCAGCCAAATTGAACAGTGAATGTACCACTGAATTGTACCTGGCTGATACATGCTGTCTCCAATAGCTCGAGTAGAATGTTACGAACGCATTCTCGTATGAAGCAAATTGCGCCGTCAGCAGTGCTGGGCGGGACGCTAGGCACTTTTGATGTTTGCGCACTGGCCACTCTGTGCTCCGCTAGTGCACTGTCGCGCTTTCCTATCGCGCAACAAAGTCTTCAGATCGATCATACAGCGCACATCTGCACCTTCAATATTTACATAGAAGTATATATAATATTTTATTCCTTCTCTCTTCGCCTTCGGGCATTTGGTCAATTGAAACGATACAGAGAAGATTAGCATGGCCCCTGCACTAAGGATGACACGCTCAATCAAAGAGAAGCTACCATTTTTTTCGCTCTTGGTTCTGCCCTTTGGCCCTTGTTCAAAAAAGGCTGCGAGTTCGAATCGCACACGTGGAGCGTTGTGGTGTTCTTTTTTGCCCTTGGACCCTTCTTTCTGCACCCACGCTAACAATCACGGACACGAAACCTAAACATGGCAAGTGGCTGCGACAAAACTACCCAAAAGCCAGACCAAGGCGAAAAAAATGGTAGCTTCTCTTTGATTGAGCGTGTCATCCTTAGTGCAGGGGCCATGCTAATCTTCTCTGTATCGGCGGCGCCGCTGCGCGGCGGGCGAGCTCACGCTCGCTGCTCCTGTTGCTGTCAGTATGAGCTGGATGTCCTCACTGAGTATAAATGTCTGGCTCTCGTGCCATATACCTGATCTCGCGTGAAGATCTTCAGAATGCGGTAAAATGACCTTCGGACGAAACTTGCTCTTGATGAGACAGCTTACGAACTCGATATTCTTCCCTACTTTCGTGTGCGCTTTGTTTACCACTCGAACGGTATCTGTCGCTAAGACTACAGCCTTTCGTTCTCCGCGCTGACTCGAACCTCACCTGTATCGCTTACCATGGTGTTCAACACCAAAGAGCAAGACTCATATCCTTCTAAGCAACTCAAGACTCTCTAAAAAATATATACCATCACGATCTATCACGTATACCTTTGTAGCTTCACTGGTCGATCCGCACTTCGCCAACGCAGTGCCTGCAGTCACAGTCCTTCATGCACTCAGCAGCTATGAGCCAAGTGTTGCGCAATATCAACATGTCTACAATAATGAATAGTCTTCGACTCCAAAAGGCCCACGTATAGTGGATCTTTAGTCTTCCACGGTAAGCTTTAGATATGAGTATCAATGTAATTGCTACACATAGTCTCATGCCATTGTACATAAGCACATCGGTGAATACCTTCGATTAAAATGCGCGAGGATATTCAGGATGCAGTATAGCCACAACATGCGAAAAATTAAAATCTAAGTCTGGTTAGAACATAGCTATCACAACGCCTTGCAGTCCTCAGAATCTTGCCGCGCTCATCTCCATACTCCTAATCTTTACGGATAAGCTTCAGTCAAATCACGCCGAGGATATCCTCATCGTGGTGTACCAACTCGTCGCGCATCCTCCAAGGGCGGAGATCATGCCAGATAATCCTCGTAAAGATGCTGACTCTTATCACATCCAAAATGCGTCTTAAGATATTCACCACGTTTCAGCCCTTATCTTGCTATCGTAAAGATTTAGATTCCACCCAAAGCTTGTCAGCGCTGAGACGGTTTCTTACACACAGTGAGATAGCACTACGCGACGAGAGTAACCGCAAAATCTGCATAGAGCTTTATTTTCCAAGGAATGTCTTCTATTGCGCTGATACGCAAGCGCCAAAGCCTTGCAGCGCGGCCCGCCCGTGACAGGCGGGTAGATTTTGCCATACGGCCGAGAACCAAGGCCCCGGGATCCTTCACACATACCCGATTTACGCCCGTCCCTATCCCCGCGAGATATATACTTCGCGTCTCTGATCTGCTCTGATCTGCTCACATCCTGGTGCTTGCATTGAGGACATAGGCCCACGACATGAAACCACGTTCACCGGATCCTTTCACAAACGTGCTACTTCTCAAGCCAGGGCAGATCACGGGTAACATGGTAGCGGGGCCGTACAGATAGCGGGGCTGTGTACACGGGCGATTGGGTACGTCACTGACTGGCAAGAAAAGTAAGGAGACGTAGAGCGAAGCGACGGAGAATGTCGAGATAACTTTTGTGTAACATGGTGCGCTGGCTGGTGGGAATGCGGCTTGTCGAAGGAGACGCGCGCACTAAGTTCTAAGTGCTCGAAAGATAAAGTTAACTATTTGAGCATGTTACGATAAACAGTGCAAGTCTAATAGAGGGGCAGTCAATAGTAAATAGTGAGGCGGGCTTACCCTACATTGCCTAATTCATGCCGTCCAGGGCACTGTAAGACGGATAGCGGGCGCAGTACTCGCACGGTACCACCTGTCAACTGTCAGTATCATGTTGGCCTACCACTGTCGTGGCACTTGTATCGCCCCTGAACATCTGACCAGCCGCCCTGGCAGTCGACAACAGCTCGGCAAGGCTATGCACGCGCCCTGAGCCCGATCTGGACGCCCTCCGCCGAAGCGGTCGAATAGAATATGTAGGTTTCTCTCGGCCGGGAAAAGTTTGGTGTTCGTGCAATCGACTGTGACCGCAAGCGTGATGGCGTTTCAGGGAAGTATTGAATGGTAGTTTAGTGTAAACTAGGCAGACGGCCCGGTCTATAGCTTAAGCATTGTTTTAATGGGAGGATAGGTAGACGTAGGATGCCACTAGCCACTGGAATGTTGACGTGGTACATACCTTGGGAGGGCGGGGCGATCTCGTCGTTCCACCTGAGTACACGACTAAGGATACCCTGGCCCCGAACCCGTCTCACGGACGCCCAACTCGTCCTGACAGCTGCACGAAAGCGGCTGTCCAAGGTGAGTTTCGCTTGTTTCTGCCCTTTGCGGGGTGGAGGACTTGATGCTCACCTGCCATCCTGGCTCGTCCGACCACACCAAAAGCGCCACAAAGCTTGATTGCATCACAACAGCTGTCAGTCAGAACCTACCATATCACCGTCACTTGTCTGTCCTCGAGCACTTCGTACTTCATTGAATCTGTTGTAGGCCGTCGTGTCTCCAAGCGCGTCGTCATCTGTGCCGCCGTTCGCAATGGTTCTTGAATATATAGCGGGACTTTGTGCCTTAGTAGGGCAATCGTGAGAGGGTTAATTCTAGCGTAAATCCACCCCAGTCCACAATAAGGACGATCTCCGGAAGTGTTTATAGTTTCCCGTTGGAATCGAGATCGAAGGGAGGAGGTTTTTAGGTGGACCGGACCTGTGTGTTGGTGCTGATAGCTCCTGCACTGCCATACCTATCCGGGCGTGGCACACACACGCTCCCAACGTGTCACGCATCTAGCACGACATGAGCCGATTTTGACAAGGTCGTCGCACGTTATGCTGAGACCTTCTCCATAGACTCCCGCTGGTTCTTCGGATGATAGTCCGAACTGTTGTGAAATGGTCTCGAGACATGACGGGTGGTTCGCGCGTATTAGTGTGTTGTGGTGTATTCGATGGAGTTAACGCCTGGGATTGAATGAATCGTGATATGTGGACATAGTCCTCCGGCGCTGTTTAGCTGTAGAAGCCCGAGATGGCGAAGCAGAGCAGTAACGTTGCTAGTATAGAGAGTAATGTTGGCGCCGGCCGTTCCCGCAGCAACAGTACTATGTACCAGGACCTGTGATCTGAGTAATTAGTGCCAATACAAAACACCTCTCTGTTGTGTGGAGATAGATGGCCCAGATGCATTACATCCTAGGTCAACGGGAGCAAGCCCGATTCGCTACTCCAAAGCTCTTTCTTTTAAAAGCGCAAAGTCGATGACGAAAACATGTACCGCAGCACTGTAGCTCTGCGATTTAAGTTTCCACCGTCGATACTACTCCCGTGTCTGTAATCTTGGATCAATGAACTCCGTGTTGCACTTGCGCCCTCGCGCATTTACTTCGTGCGCAATTTGGCAGAGCCAATCAACGAACCCAATGTGGCAAGGTAACCGTCGCGCTCGACATTTGTATGGCCACTGTGATAGAAATGTTACTGAATGGGGAAGCATCCCCGGTGAACCACAAATGGGCGATGAATTCGCTTGAGAGATGCACAGCCGATGGTACAGCAGGTTCACATTCCCTTGTTGTCGATGCGATCTGGCAAACCAAACTGAGAAGATCTCGGAAGTCTGGCTGCCGCTGAACAATCGCCTTGGGAAAGCCAAGCTACGCCGAGACTAAGACGATGTGTGACTTCGTCACCTTGGGATTATGCTCGCCCAAGGTCTCACATTACTTTTCTCAGTGAAGAGGACAATGCTCGACTCGAGAATGAGTCCACTGAGAATCATGTGAGCTGAGTGATGGCTATGTCCGTCGCGAGTATGATAGCGACTGTCGCTAACAGATCAATTGATGGGTCGAACAAGTCGTTCGCATGCTTGAGCAAGTCCCCACGAACGGCCTCTACGTGAAGATATGTCAAACCAATCTTTCGGAACTGTGCATCCAGCGGAAGCGGGTGAGAGTTTTAGGCAGCACGGTGAATCGATAGTGATATGCAGTCGCACACCACCTAGGCGCTGCGCGAATGACCTGCCGTCTCAAAGGTGCAGGAAGGCTTCGACCAATAGATACAGGTGCCATACACGACTCATAGTATGACCTCACGAAGGCGCTCTGCTCTGACCGGACGGTAGTGTGTGTTGTTCGAATCTCCCACCGCCGGTCGCGCGCAGTGACAGCGGGCCACACGGCCATGTACCTAGGAGGGCCGCATGACAGCGCCGCTGCGCCAGGTCTTGCATAACGCGATTCCAGAACTGCCCTGAAAGAATATCTCGTCAATCAGCGATCGCGGGTCGCGGCAGCTGGAGCTGCAGCTTGGCCTTTGTCGTCTTTGGGCGGTCTGTACTGAGACATAAACACCGCCTTCTCAACAAGGACGGCCCACAACCGGTCCAAACATACACAACTGCGGGACCAGAACATCTTTCTTTGTTGATGGCGTCCGGTGAAGCACGACTCAGACAAATTCCCTTCCATCTCTTCCATGGCAAGCAAGTAAGGTGGCTTGCGTTGGGCTCCCGTGTCTCAAGTGAGCATGGAGGCCGACCCTGATGAGAGACACCTCTTTGCTTTTTGCAGCGTCACACAGACTTGCCGGTACGGCCAGTATTGCGAGTTACCAGGGGGTTGGCCGTGGCTCGCTCGAGTATTGTGAACGGGAACAAGGCTAACATCACACCCCGAAATCGGGTTGGCCAACCAATTTCTTCATACGTTTCGCAATTGTGCAGACTGCCGAAATGTCCTTTGATGATAGAGATGGGACCACGTTTGCAGTGCGGATGGATAGGCGGTACGTGCACTTGTCCTACACGGGAAGCTGCAGGTAAAAAAGTAGCCGATTCGTCCTTTCCTGCTATGTCAATTAGGAGACATGACAAGCCGATCAGATGTGCCAAGAAGGCAGCTCGATACTTTCTCCCTGTTGGGGTCAGTGGCATGGTTGGAGCTCCCTAGAGTGGCCCACACGAGGCTGATAGTCATGCTCTCGATATCACTCAGAAGAGATGATGTTTCTCCATTGTCAGACCAAACATCGCGTGTGGAGCTTCAGAGCAGCCAAAAATAAGCTAGAACGCTTGGAAAGCACACCTGTAAGCGAAGGCGTGAAGTTCCGGTACTTTTGCAAGATTGCCACACATTCGCACGTCCAGTAATTGATTGGATTTGTCTCGGTTGATTCGTTCAAGCTCAACCAGGACAAAGCGAGCACAGTAGGGGTACCTCTGGCTGCAGGGTTCAGTATGAGTGTTTGACGCCGTGCGACGCAAATGCCTCGATTCTATCTTCCTACCATCGCACTGTCCTGGTTCCAGCTCTTGCTTTCGGTAACAGTCGTTTGGTCCAATTAGCGCAGTTGCCGCTTTTCGAGCTGTCAAGCCATCTAGTGTGCGTTCTGAGACCCCAGCATGCACATTTGCACACCGGACGCGGTCTGCAAGACGCTTGGACGAGCTTTGACGACGCACGTAGGCGTAGTAAATGGCGGACCGAATAAAGAGTAAGGATGACTTGTGGAAAGAACCCGGCAATAACACAAGTACCTCGTCCACACCTGGGTGCGTATCCGTCGCTTTTTCAGCAACCGCCATATACCCACGTCGTCGAACAGGTGTAGACCAAAGCAGACTCTATCTCGTCAAGTGCCACCCCAGATCTGGTAGGAAGGCTCCAAGTAAACGCTCTTTGCTATGTCATCTGCTGACGTCCTTACCCCACAATCGAAAGTTACTGGTGGACCTGTGCTATTGCGGTAGCCGAGCAGGATTATTCGTTGGACACCACACGAGGACATCTAATCGCCACGGGATCGAGCCGTTTGTCGAGCGCCACCTTACATCGGACCAGACCAGCGTGTCTCCACATCCCACCACTGTTCAGTCCAGGTTCTGTCAAGCTTTCGGTTTCAAGTCATTCTCCGAGCACAGTACGTGCGTTTCTCCATCTTCCGCCGCGTACTTGACGTTGTCTAACGAGATCTGTAGATTGTTGAACTTGACCGTGGCGCATTTGTAGAGTGACCTCGCCTCGTTGTCGTATAAGGTGACCGATCGTCCTCGTGGACACTGCGCAAACGCACTGGTAGCCAGCCTCTTCATCCCGTCCACTCCCAACATACTTCTTTCATCTCAACGTACGCTCTCGTTCCACAGCAGCTTAGCCTTGCTTTTTGGACCTGGTTCTTGCAGTCTCAAGTCCGCCATCCTTGACAGGTACTGGCACCGGTGCCTTGCGACAAATTCCGAAGACAACGCTTGATCCTTCAAACAAGCAACCCTAAGTTCACGCGCCACCATGAACATACACTCGCTGCTCAACCCAGTATGTGGTGACGACCATCGCTTCCGCGGTTTAGCTTCTCCCGTCCAGGCACCCATGCCATACTCTACGCCGCCGAACGTTCTTCCGAAACGACAAAAGATGCCAAAAGATGCTCCGATCTTCTCTGAGGGCAACAAGATTGTCGGCGTCGTCAACTATTCTCCATATGAAGCTAGAGATGACCAAGACTTGGTAGCTCAGCATCAACGATTCCAGATTTACCCTTTAGGCGAGATCTACAAGAAAGGCGTACGGCACATCCCTTACAACAGCGACAAGAAGGACTTCCTAGACAAGACAGGACGTGACGCATTCGAAAGTAAGTTGTCCTGCAGACTGTCGTGGACCATACTAATCA
The DNA here is from genome assembly GCA_010093685.1 of Ophiobolus disseminans. Taxonomy (NCBI): domain Eukaryota; kingdom Fungi; phylum Ascomycota; class Dothideomycetes; order Pleosporales; family Phaeosphaeriaceae; genus Ophiobolus; species Ophiobolus disseminans. Next base: position 1,190,548 of record MU006219.1, read on the forward strand.
GCCGATAGTGTTCCAGTACACATACAAGAGACCTGGAGAGGAGAAGGAGTATGTCGTCGTGTGGGACTACAACGTCGGGCTGGTGCGCATGACACCCTTCTTCAAATCTTGCAAGTACTCAAAAGTATGTCGCTCGTTTCTCTACGTGCAGGCTTGCCCGCTGACAGTCGCAGACCATACCCGCCAAGGCCTTGAGAGAGAATCCGGGGTTGAAAGACATTAGCTACAGCATCACAGGTGGTGCGCTTGTCTGTCAAGGTCAGTCGAGATTTCACGACATTTGAAAGAACGACTCACTAACGTTGTCCAGGCTACTGGATGCCGTATCAAGCCGCCAAAGCCGTAGCCGCGACCTTCTGCTACGATATCCGGTGGGCACTGACACCGGTCTTCGGCAACGACTTCCCTTCAATGTGCCTCCACCCGAAGGATCCCAGCTTTGCGAAATTCCTCATCGACCCAGCGATTGTACAATACTGCACCTCGGAGACAGGCCGGTTTCGAACAGACGGCATGTCTTACCGTCTCTCAGAGTCGAACGTGCTGCCTGTCGACTCGCCTAAGACGCAACTTGGTTCTCCGCCATGGAACTCGCGGGTGTCGAAGCAGCGACGTGCGCGACCAGCTGACGTCGAGAGCGGATACGGGACCGACACCGATCAGAGCGACAAATGGGCGTTCTCTACCCAGGTCTCTCCTCGTAGTCGGTGGACGCCGGTGAACAGGTCGCTGTCTCCATGCTCTCCACGCACGACCAACTCTTCCGCAATGAGTTCTCCTATCGGCACCAAGACGCTTCCACTGATCCAGATGCCGACTTCGGCTCCGAGAGTGTACTACAACGACCATTTCCGCACGAAGCGAACACACTCCAAGGTGGCTTACAGCGACACTTGCGAAGAGGAGATCATGGCTCGTCCTCAGACCGCTGGTACTTTCAGCAGCAACGTCGAGACGGTTTCGCAGGGTGCTGGCTATGGCGGTCACACGCCGAGCGAAATTGATACCGCCCAGCTGCTGTTGTCGTTGGGTGCAGGTGAGAAGGCGTTGTTGCCGCCTACGAAGCGGACGCGTCGTGGCTCGACCATGTAAGGGGTCCAGCTCTCACCTTCCTCATCCTCGTCATGACTCGAGCATGGCTGGCGGCCCCTTCCCTTTCCGTCTCTACACGACGCATCAGTTCTTCTAGCGCTCATTGTTGGCACTCGTTGCGCAACTTGCATTTGGATGGGTTATTTCTTACGGCGTTCACGGTAATTTCACACGATACTCCTCACAGGAAAATGCATCGCAACATCATACTCAAAAGTGTAGATAACGGATCATGATTCACAGCCTTATCACTGTCATCTATGCCACTATTTCCAGTGTGACCACGGCTTACTTTGACTTCGCCTGCGCCTTTAGACTCTCAATCTTCTTCTTCGTGCCTTCAATCGTAGACTCCTCATCCCAGATATACGTGACACTCTCCTGCTTGATCACCTCAGCCGCCCATTTTGAAAAGTTGGGCAGCTTGTCGACCCCATCCACAAGCGCCTGAGGCAGTAGTCCATGCCTGCTGAGCGCGTACACACGCAGTATGAACGGCGCAGTCAGCACCTCAGCCAACGTCACCTTGCTGCTACCACCGAAGAACGGGCTGGCATCTTTGAGCAGCGGCTCGATTTCCTTGCCAACGGTATCTACAAAGTCTTTGGTGAGTCTCTCCTTCTCGGCGTCGTCGTCTGCGCGCAGGATCTGGAACCAGTGGCTTCCGACTTTAGAAAACCAGGTGTCGACGAAGAAGTTGATGCGTGCGCGGGTCAGCGCGTCCTTGGGGTTGCCAGCAGCGGGGAAGACGTGAGACGGGTATGCGTCGGCCAGGAAGGTAGAGACGATGCCGGACTCTGTGATGATCTCGCCGTTGACGTCGATGGATGGAACCAGGCCGCGCTATGGACTGAATCAATATGCATATGGGATTGGAGAGAGGTTGATACACTGACTGGGTTGATCTCCAAATACCACGGCTCCCTCGGCTTGTCCAAATCAATAATAACCTCATCATACTCCAGCCCCAACTCCTTCAACACAATATGCGCACGATGCGCCCACGGGCAGCGATGATTCGTGTACAGCTTGATCTTGGGCGCGTTTCCATTGACTTGAGCCATGTTGACGATGACGCACGAGCGAGTTTAGCGTTCGGTAATGCGGGGGAGCTGGTTACCAAGTAAGAGAGACAATTAGTTGCAGCCAAGTAAAGCAGAGGCCAAGGCAGATATTTATGTATCGGTGATATTCAGTTCGGGGACTATGTGAATGCGAATATGTGAATGTGGAGTGTGCTTAGAAATCAAGTTCGATTGCATCAGAATGCTCGAAGATAGCATGCTATGGCTGAAAACGTGGGGTATCATTGATGCGGCCAAAACGGAGGAAAATGCCCTTTCCGAGGCTTTTCGCCCGGAGCTCCTCTCAAGCTTATAAAAGAAGAGTCCATAAGGAGTAGATGGTACGCCTAATATGCTGTGCTTTCCCTGCATTGCTCCGTCGCCGATTTTGTTGGCCGTATTCTCTCCAGATGCTGTGCTGCGTAGGAAAATATTTTTGTCCGTACTCCAAATCGTACGGACGAGTACATACGGCCTGAAGGATTCGAGGTGGTTGAGCGCATTCGCCTCGACATAGACATCTGCAGCTCGACGCAGCTCTCCGCTGAGAACTCGCACGTCCCAACGCATGTGCTGGGTGCCCCGCCCGCTGCAAAGAAACATCATGTCTCATCGAGCGGCAATGACACCGTCTCCAACGGCCACATCCCACTCCATAGCATTGCTGTCCCCATTCTTCTTTGCACGACGCTTCTCGTTGCGCTTCCGTCTGCGCTCCTCGGCTTCCTGCTCGATCTTGTCCCTGTTCAGTTGTAACCGTGTGTCGAGATCTGTGACTTCTTGGAACTTGTCTTCGTCGCGCTTGCGTTTGAGGTAGCGTAGGCGGTCGCGAACTTCCTCGACGGTTGCGCGTCGTACTTCGCCAGACTGGCCGGTTGCAACCAAATGCTGCTTGCTATTCAAATGCTCGACGTATTGTATGTTGTCCCTAGAGATAGCTGTCAGCATGCATATACACACTCTTGCGCATCGGGACGTACTTGAAGGTGAGATCGCAGGCCTCGCAGTATGCGCCTGCGCCTTTGCCTCTCTTCCCTACACCGGCAGCAGCAGATGTGAGCGTCTGCTTACCGATCATCCGACTCCAGTCTATCCTCTCGCTTCTCGCCTCCGTCTGCTTAAGATCCTCTGGTGTCGACGCCCTCCGCCTGTATGACTTTCCGGCTGCCTTTGCCTCATATCGTTCTTTGGCCTCGTCGCGCTCTTTGGCCTCCCTCTCCTTCGCCTTCTTGGCCATTTCTTCGCGATCCCATGTTTTCCTGAAATCTGTATCTCCTCCACCCTTCGTTCCGTATGCGCCTGCCTTGCCGCTCATCGTGGGCAACTTGATGATGGTTGGACGGTTGTATGTTTGGATCGAGGCGCGCCTTCCGGTTCGTAATCGCAGCCTGTTTATCGAAAGGAGCTATTCGGTAGCTTCCTGTGAGGTCGAAGGGTTGTTGCCACAGTGGTGGAAGTGGAATTGCTGTTGTGCACAAGCTCAAAAAGTTCCCGAGGCGATTCAGTGCCAAGAGGGCACGGACATCGTTCGTGAGGCTGTCCCGCCCTTCCACGCTCAAACCTGCTGGAGAGGCCTAGGGATGATCATGAGCGGAAGGTTGGTTTCGTTATCTATTCGACTATATATAGTAATCTCAAAGTTGATATAGCATGGCTACAAATTTGGCCCAGAATCAACAGCAAGCTTCGGGACGCCAAAGTGTTTCCAAACCGAGACGCAGGCCTGCGGTCGAAGTCAAGAACTCCACGCTATGCTCCCTATAGAATTTAAAAACGTGCCTCAGATCGCATTCACGTCCTTCTCGACCAAAAATATACAACGCCAAGGTATGCTAATCGTCTGCATCATGTGGATGTTGGAAATCGTGTTCATCATGAAGAGTAAAGTTGTTGGGCACTCTGTGAAGCCTCCATAAGATGGACTCGAAACCATGTAATTAGAACTGAGCGACCTCATTAGGTCACTCAGTAAGGATACGGTCCAGGAGGGCGGGGAAAAGCGCCATGTTGAAGCGGGGGCGTGGGTGCTGCTGGTGGGCCCCTCATGATGCGATGTATTGCTGGAAGTCTCTCTGTTCCAACAGAGCCCTCTCTTTCTCTTCTCTTCTTTTTCTTCTTTTCTATGCCTACACTAGAGTCGATGTACGCTCGGTCATACCCTCTGTCTGCGTATCCAGCTGCCGCGAATGGTGGCTGGACAACCTCTTGCGATCGATCGTTGGGTAACCTCAACTCAATCAGGCTGTAGAAGTAGTCCAGGACTATTGGATAGCGGAGAACCGATGCCCTCCAGTCGGCATCGATACCCCGCTTCAACTCCGTGTGCGCTTCCGCGATCTGTGACTGCAGCGTCGCGACGTACATGGGGGGCAGTGGTGGACGGCCCGAGTAGCGCATGTATATGTCGTAGTTGGGTAATGAAGCCAGGTACGCAGAGTGTGCTTGCTTCCGTATCGAGGACAGGGCTTCAAAGGCTTTCAGGATGTGCTGGCGCGCGTGGTTGATGACCCAGTCTCTGTCGCACAGTCAGCAGCAGTTCTTGCTCAAAGCATGGTGAGCGCACCGTATCTCAGCCAGTCTCTCGTCCATAGCACGCTGTTCTGCTTGCTTCACCGCAATCTGCAGCCGCTCCGACTCGCAAGGACATTCGGGATAAGCCGGCGCATTGCAAATGGCGCAATTGGGAGCCTCATCCATATCTCATGTACTGTCTCAAGTATAGCTCTCAGTCATTGTCGGTTCAATACTGGGTGCGTGTATGCGCAGAGCTGTCGCCGTGGTTCGAAGGCGGGAAGCGAGATTCCGTCCGGAGCACGATGACTGTCGAGGACAGGCTGGCGGCGATGAGGTGGCCTTTGGATGTTCAAACACAGGCGGTGACAAGAGACATGTTACATGACGACTGTTGTGGAGGACAGCCCGGATATTGGCTAGCTCTGTGCGGCTTATGGGGAAGGTTCTACGTATTGGACAGCTGGGTTGATGCGCAGTGAGTTGGCAGATCGCTAAGTGCCACTGAGACGTCGACCACTGTCTGCGCCAAGCCTCAACTGCTCAACGAGGCGTAAGTCAATCTCGAGAGGCCTGATTGAGTGTCCGCGCGAGCTCAGGAGCATGCTAAAGGCATTTGCGAAGTAGGTCGCATCGTGAGTACTGTTACCGGGTGAAAATGTGCAACTCACTACCCCGCACTGTGCGTCGGCTCCTCGCCTTGTTCGATATTAACAAGCAAGCAGTGTGCAATGTCTGCAACCTCGACAAGTCGCAAAGTGGTAAGCCGAATTTGACAGGGAAGCAATACGTGAAAAGAAGAACACTTTTGTGCAGGGTAGTCTGGAAGGCTAGTGTCCAGCTTCGATGCCTCCAGTCCGACCCTTGTTATGAAGCCCGTCTCGTCCCATTGAGGACGGATTCGATCGTGTATACTAGAGACGTAATGCCGGCACACGGGCAAGGGTTGTTTGAAGGATGACAAAAGTTGTCTATGATGCTCAGCGTATAACTGTTGTGCCCAAATGTGACTGCATGAGGCATGCTCTGACGTCATTTGTGCAACTTCTCTCTTCTTCCATATCCCAGAACCGTAACAGGAAAGTTCACATTGTGCTCGAGCCAGCTTTATATCTGCCACAAAGATCAGGCTGAGAGCCATGGTGAACAATTGAAGGTACCTTAGAAGGTGTCGGATTACACGTGATCGGATCCGCTCTTGGTAAGTCGTGAAGCCGGAAAAAGGCTAAGCTTAACGACTACATCTACTGCCTCCTGGCGCATAAGAGCGTAACAGACGAGGATACCTTGTAATCGTGAGAGTCCAATAATATTCTTACTCTGCTGTGGCTTTATGTGGCTCATGCCTTATCCTAAGGCCTTGATTTGATAGGGCGTCTTTCGGAGAAAATTCGTGTTCACTCGTATGTGACAACCTGCAGTACGTGTAGAGAAGCTATTTTACATTCTTAAAAATATGTGTATATAGATAGGATAGTGTATCTGCTTCTGGCTTTCGCGACTTGTCAAGAGCACTACGAAGTACGTAGGTACCTTCGGGTCAGGCCACTCCGGCATCGCCCTCCTTCCAGCCCGTATCTCGCGTTTCAAAGTCTCACTTGGACAGAAGATCGTGTGCCTCTTCGCACAAGATTGATCGCTTGATATGCAGCATGCGATGTCGTTCTGTCATATAGTAAGATTTCAGGGATCGACAACCACCTTCGCAGTTTCCCATGCATCTCCAACTTTCCCCGGACACAGCTCAAGCCCGTTCCAGCCAGACCGCTATCCTTTGAGCTGCCTCCGACCAACCATAAGCGTTTGGTGGCTTAGTTGCTCGAGATGGCTGCGGTCATGCAGAGCCGAAAGTGGGGTTTGTCAGCTCCACGTAGGGCGGAATTGGAGTCTGCCGGTGTTCGTCGGCCTCGTAATCTTCCCATACCGTAACACTCCAAGTGCGACAATGGATAGTGAGGTGATAGGATCTCAGGACAGTGTACCGAATGCCAGGAAGTGCTCAGATACACCACATTTCATTGTCACCACTTTCGCGTGCCATTGAAGGCGACATCGGCGGTTTGGGAGCCTGACTAAGCGGTATGGGGCCCGTTTCTTTCGTTGTGCAGTAGCCCAGATCTGTCACGCGCCCTTCGGTTTGACATCTGGTCCGTGCGCCCTATGGCTTTTTCACTGGATGACTGGATCTGGATGATGAAGAAGCCTTTCTTATCTAAGGCATGCGCACTTCTTATGTCTTTTTCTTCACGCCCTTTGATCATTCTACAACTCCATCCGACCGAAAGGCGTGCTTGTCGTTTTTATTCCCAGCCGAGGTGGGTAATACTCGCCTATCCGAGAGTCTAAGGTGACAGCCGTCATCATGGCTACTCCAAATGCCTCCGATATGGGCCAATACTTCGATTTCGGGGAAGCGGCCGTTCCAGACGTGCAACAAGGAGCCTCGCAACAGAATTCAACCATACAGCTTGGCGAAGGGTCAGTGAATATCTCTCTAAACACCCCTTAGCTTGGTGTCATCCGATCAACAAAAAGCATCACTGGTTCCTAAAGCTTGACTATCTCCGCATTACTCTTGTGTTTCAGTTGCTTGCACTTGGAGGCTTCGTTCTCAATACTGATGTGAAGTAGCTACTTAACTCAAAAAGAACTCCAAGATATCACGAACACCAGTGCAGAATTCAACACCGACTTTTCAACACACCTACCCCGATACCAGAAACCGGCACATTCATGTGACTACTGTCGCTCAAAAGGCCTCGAATGTTTTATCTACGATTGCGATGGCTCAGGCCGGGTACGATGCTCGCCGTGCAATGCTTTGTTTCGGCCATGCAGCTTCACCGACGTGGAGAAGTCACCAGCTTTCAAACAGAACACTGCCCTTGATACGTTAGACGTTGTGGGCGAAGACGATGAGCGATGCTTCGGTGGACTAACCGGAAAGAAGCAAATGCGTTCTCTGGGCCACATGGGCCCCATCGATGATGACAACAACCAAGGGGAAGAGCGGCCTAAGAAAGGAGCAGCAGCCGCCCGCTTCCCACGACCAGCACTCAAGGTTTTGAAGGACTGGATGATGCAGCACTTTGATCACCCCTATCCAACTGACGAGGACAAGGAGCTCCTCAAGCAGCAAACCGGGCTGTCGATTGGTCAAATCTCCAACTGGATGGCCAACACAAGACGAAGGCAGAAAGCGCGCCCCAAGCGAAGTTCATCACCGAGTATTCGTCCGTCGACCGAAGCGATCGACATTCCTGCAGGAAGGACTTGGGAGTCACTCAGTACGTATACCAAACCCGAGACTCGTAAAGCCCACAAATTTATGGCGTCTGCTGTCACTGGGAGGTTTCTGACCTTCCGAGTGACGGACGGATGCCAGGGAGGCGCCGAAGGTTCTCAGGTCGGCATCTCTCAAAAGCTGCCGGTCGTACAACAGCAGAACCGTTTCAATTAACTCGCGATAGATCCATTCGAGCGATGGAAGCACTCTCCTCCTGAGAACGAACCTGCACCTATGACCGCTATTGCGCAGGCCGTCGAAAAGTTTGGCCCTCCAGAAGCAGCAAGCAGGGGGAGCAGCTACCGAAAAGGTGCCTCAAATGACAGCACTAGCAGCATGTCCATCTTCCAAGCACCCTCAGTCTCCTCATTAGAAACTGGTCTTACAGGCATGTCCTCGGGATCACTCGGATCACATAACTCGGCCTACTCGTATGGTTCGCGACACTCCCTTGGATCGATGAACAGCCTGAAGTCGAAGGAAAGGCGAAGGCGACGAAGACTTCCCACTCGTGCGCCGAAAGCAGACCCCAACGAAGCCTCCAGGCTATTTCAGTGTACCTTCTGTACCGACCGATTCAAGTCCAAGTATGATTGGTCTCGTCACGAAAAGAGTCTCCATCTCTCGCTCGAGAAGTGGATATGCGCACCCCTGGGCCCAATCATTGTTGACAAGGCAACTGGTAAGCGCAAATGTGTCTACTGTGACGACCTCGAACCTACCGATGAGCATTTAGCAGCGCACAACCATGGCGGCTGCGAGGAGAAGGGTCTCGAATCTCGAACATTTTACAGGAAGGATCACCTCAGGCAGCACCTACGGCTGATGCATGGCTGCAAGATGACCGCCAGCATGGAGCCGTGGAAGTCTGAAGCTCAGTACATCAAATCTAGGTGTGGCTTTTGCCAGATGAGTTTCGATAAATGTGAGTAAATCCATGGGTGCTCAGGTGCTTCAAGCGAACCTGATGTAGCTTACAACCTCTTTTCTTTTGGCTGCCAATCTTAGTAACAAAACGCTACGAGACGCGCCAGGTGTTACTGATGCTTGGAATTGGCTGACCAGTATTCAGGGCAAGATCGCATTGACCATCTCGCGAAAGAATTTCGCAACGGTGCAGACATGAAAACTTGGAAGGGATGCAGAGGACTTGACGCTCATGTCGCCATACATGTCACCAACGCAATGCCACCATATCTCATCGCCAACGAGAGCAAATCGCCCTTTCCATTCTCTGCGAGCAACTCTTCCAGTTTGAAGGTAGGCCTCCAGATTGGCGATTACATCAACACATGCAATCGCTTAGCAGTCTCTCGCGAACATCGTCAGGCTAACGTAAGTCAGCAAACTCACATGCAGCTTGAGACCAAAGACTTGGAGTATCTGTTGCCGAGCAATATGAACATGGCTGCCTCCGCCGATCTGGGCATAGCCTATCAAGGCAACCCCGACTCCAATCTCATTCGACCAATCCTTCTGTCGACTCCGCAACATTATTCCGCTTCAGAGCATCCACTAGTGAATCCGAATGCAACATGCTGGGAGATCCTCACTCTTCGTCTTGGCCGCTTTGCCCGCCAGTATATCGAGAAGCATGGGGTCGCTTCTATGACGGACGAAATGCTCCAAAACGAGGCTCGTGTGATATTGTACGGTGAAGCTGATGGCTGGGAGCAAACCGCCGCCGATAACCCAGAGTGGCTGAACCTGTTCAAAAAGGCGCACGGGATCGATATCACAGCTCCGGTTACGGGTGAGTAAAGTTCTACACAACCCTTTCATGCCTTGTCCGCCATATTATACAAGTTATACTGCGGACATTGAGGCTGACTAAGTCTACAGGCATCACTGCACACCATGAGATATACGAAGATCTTGGCATACACTCGAACAGCATCCTCGACCCTAGCTTCAACGTCGAGAACTTTAGTGTTCTCAGTATGTCCCAAAACCATCCAGATCGCGCCGTGTCTTTCGAGTGCGCGTTGTCTGGCACAACCAACCTCACCAACCACGCACGCCAAATCTCATCCGGACGACAATCGCCCCGCAGCATCGCCGGTCCCTCTGGATCCAGCTCATTATCACCGACGTCGCTAAACTCCCGCATCTCAGCTACGACCGGCGAGCAAATAATGGGCGTCTATGCTCCGATTCCAGAACTTGCTTGTACCGGTCCTGACGGCCCATGCTATGGTGAAAATGGCGAGCTGGGTTTCTCCATCCGTCAAATCAAAGGATCCGGAAAGAAATCATCATACTGGAGGACCGAGGATATCACTGGACTGACATCATTCAATGCCCAGTGCTCAGCCGCCGGCGAATCGATCTACGAGTGTGCAAAAGTCGGTCTCAAGTCCTTCTCTCCCCTGGACGAGCAAGCATGCCTGACCGAAGAGTTTCAAATGCCCTCCATCGAAGAACACACGTGTACCGACAGCGATATGGCTGTTGTGGATGCAAATACCTTCGACTTTCCCAGCTGGGACCAGCTGCCTGAGGACTTCCAGAATCCGACGACGAGCGCGGATTTTTACTCTACGATTCCGATTAGCGCGTCAGGGAGTAATGCTATGGCGTGGGACAATGACGATATGAACTTTGCGATGGATATGGACCTTGATTTGGACCTGGATCTTAATGTGTTTGGGAAGTGTTAGACGGATTGGATGGGCATTGAGGTGTGCTGGGTGTTTTTGCAGCATGGTGGAAAAGGAATGAAATGAGCGCCGGCAATCTTTTTCAAGGGATTAGGCGTTAGCATAGAGGTGGAGGTTTTGCCTTTTACGAAAACGCGTCACGGTCTGGAAGCTTGGAAAGTAAAGCTCTAATACATGGTAATGACAATAGAACAGCATACCCAAACCAGCCCTAAAGCCGTGGTGAAAGAGTGACGCATGACACACCACGAGCTCGGAGCGATGCAGCATCACGATACGTTCTTCACTACTTCTGCCCAGGAACCTTGTTAACTGAATGCCATTCACACACTTCCACCGTTTTTCGCGTCCCTCCTTGCCCTCCCATCTCAACAAAGTCTTCAAGTAGCACAATCCTGCATCTATCCGTCTCGCCTCACACCAAGCACCCACAAACCACATCACATCACACAATCCCTTCTCAATAAGTCCCTACAAGTATCTTAATTCCCAGTCCTGCACTACTTTCTATTCAGTACACATAATTCGTATCCATTGTTATCTCCATACAAGACCAGGCGTGGTGGCAGAGTGGTTATTGCGTAAGACTTGAAATCTTATTCCCTTGGGAGCGCAGGTTCAATTCCTGCCCACGTCGTTTTTTTTTGGGCTAGGAGTGAGTGTTTGGGGATTTTTTGGTGGTGGTCGTGGTGAGCGGGTGATGGATACTTTGGGTGTACGTACGTGCTTAGTTAGGTCCTGAGCCGCAAAACTGGGAAGACGAGAAATAGGGTAGAAGGAGGGGGAGAAGATGTGATACAGCTTTCAAAGGGGTCTGGATGGATGTAGGTTGAAGTATGTTGGAGGTATGAGATAGGTTAGAGGTGGCAGTCACGTAAAAACTTAGAATCGAAGTCGCACTATCTAGTAGATGACGCTTCTAATAAGTGGACTTGATCAACTTGTCATGCATGTTTTATTTCTTTATTTTCCCCTGTGACACTATAGCTGATCCGCACTTACCCTCTGCACGATAATGCCACTCGCCGCACCTCCTCCGTTGCAAATCGCCGCAGCACCGTACTGCCCAACCTCCAACTGATGCAGCAGCGTGACCAATATCCTGCTACCCGAGCTACCAAGCGCGTGGCCGAGTGCAATAGCTCCTCCCCGTGGGTTCACATTGTCAGTTCCCAGACCGAGGATCTTGGCGTTGGCCTTGATGACAGCGGCGAAGGCCTCGTTGAACTCCCAGATGGCGATGTCTTCCTTGTTGAGGCCGGATTGCTTGAGCAGCTTCTCGACGCAGGAGGCGGGGGCGATGGGGAAGTCGATGGGGTCTGCGACTGTTAGTGTGGGGAGATGATTCAGAGGGGCTTGACGTACCAACTGCAGCATCTGCGTAAGTGATGATCTTTGCTAGGACGCGGCTGTCCTTTCCGTATTGCTGTGCAATCTCTTTGCTTCCCAGAACCAGCGCTGATGCGCCGTCACTCAACGGAGAGCTGTTCGCAGCTGTGACAGTGCCGTTTGGACCCTTTTCGAAGGCCGGCTTCAGCGTCGAGACCTTGTCCAGCTTGAGCTTGTTGTACTGCTCGTCTTCTGAGATGACGACGTCGCCCTTCCTTGACTTGACCGTAACAGGTACAATCTCCTCCTTGAACAGGCCCTCCTTATATGCCTTCTGTGCGCGCTTGTAGGTCTCGATGGCGTAGTCGTCCTGGTCCTGCCGCGAGACTTCGTACTTCTTCGCTGTGCTCTCTGCGCAGTTGCCCATGTGAATCTGGTTGTATACGTCCCACAGTCCATCAGCGATCAAGCCGTCCTGCAGCTTCTGGTGTCCGAATGCAGGTTGCTGACTTGCGCGGTTCAGGTAGTATGGAACTCGCGTCATGTTCTCCATACCACCTGCCACCTGTGCCTCTGCCTGACCGAGCTCGATGGTTGACGCAGCGATGTTCACGGCCTTTAGACCCGATGCGCAGACCTTGTTGATCGTGGTGGCCTCGATGTTGGTGGGCAGGCCGGCGAAGATGGCGGCTTGTCGTGCTGGTGCTTGCCCGACGCCTGCGCCGAGCACGTTGCCCATGTAGACGGCATCGATGGAAGATACGGGTACTTTGGACTTCTCGAGGGCATCCTTGATCGCCGTCGCGCCAAGCTGGGTTGCAGATACCGTTGTGAAGTTGCCATTGAACTGCCACAGGTCAGCATCCCTTCCAAACTTCACGGATATTGCTACTCACCACTGCCGTTGGTGTCCGACTGGCGCTTATGATGTATGCATCCCTAATCTCCTTCCTTGCCGTTGCCGAGCTGCTGAACTGTCTTTGAATGCTGGCGAGTCGCTGTTGTGGCCGTGAAGCCATCTTCAAGGATGTGCGGAGGGCAGCAGACGACATGGCTCAGATACGGGGTGGAAGGCGAGAAATTTACCTTGAAAGCAGAGGTGCTCTACCGTGCCGAAATGAATTGTAACATGGCGGCGAACTTTCCGAGGTCCGCGCAGCAAGAGAGCTTCCCTTCCCCGGAATGTGGAGTGGGGAGCTGAGCCGAGGTGACTCGGCGCGGTACAGGCCGGCTTAACGCCTCGCTGAGGTCATCTTCTCTCCGACATCTCCAACATCAGTTTAGGTCAAGTCATATCTAATTGTTTTACACCTCCCGCGACGCTCGTCACGAAGTGGTTATGTCGTGCCTACCTAGGTAGTCTTACCATTGGAGGCTGTCCACGTGCCAGTGTGTCATCAGACCATCGCACCTCCCCTTCTCTCGGCCGTTGCGCCCAACTTCGACACACCATCGTACCTTGCACTCATCCTCAACACCCTTGCTTGTTTGACCTGCTCATCTACGCAAACATCCCTCACTCCAGTCACTGTCTAATCACAACGTTCCCCTGCCGCCAATGCCATTGCGCAGCTGCCACGCACCCTGGCCTACCTTGCACCATGATGCTATCGGCCGCTATGCCACGAACTCAGCCCTCCGCCCTTTGCATATCGACGACTCCTCATGACGACCTAGAGTTTGGCTACTGCGAAAGGATAAACACAATCACCTACTGATGGCAGTTGACAGGCCGGTCGTAGCAACACGTCCGTGATTGCCTTTCTTCACAACAGTATTGGCTACGTAGCTTCCTTACTCCCTTGCGAGCTAAGATGTTCCATCTGACCATCTCACTCTTTCAATTTTCAGTCGGAGCACTTTCCCGTCTAATTTTCAACTTCTCCTCGCTTTCATACGATACTACGGTTCCTCAAGGGTCTAAACACGCGGATGTCACCTGCATGTACCTGCGTCAACGCGTTAGTGCTGCAGCAGCGCGGTCGGGTTGCTCTTTGTACAACACATATGGATCATCACAGAGCCTTGCCTCACCAATGCCAAGTGCTATCATCGCGAAATCTGACCCTCCTCACGTCTACACCGGACAGAACGGGCGATCGCAGTAGGCGTCACCTAGATCTTCATCGCTATTGGGTGTCCAGCGCTGCAATCGACGTAGTATCATCGTACATGGCTCATTTCCATATTCCTAGGCTTTGCTTTGGTAACAGTCCGCGACGTTCATCGGACCATTCAATCTTCATCATATTGTATAAGAGGGATAGAGCGCACCAGGGAAAACCTGCAAGCCAGACCAAACGCAACTACCTTCAGCTTCGCACCAAGAGCTTCGCTTCTTCCACTCTACCATCACTGTCGCTCTCAAGCACAACCCGACAACCATCACCATGCGTGTCACGAACTTTCTCACCACCCTCGCCCTCGTGGCCAGCACTGCCTTTGCCGCCACGAACACGCTTGCCAACCACTGCGACCACTCCGTCTGGTACACCCAGGTGGGCGGCGACCAGCAAGCCACCCTACCCGTGGAGATCTCACCAGGAGAATCTGTCGACGAAGCACAGTTCTTCCTCGTTTCGGGCACCGCCATCAAGTTCACCAAAGCTGCCAGCGCCGAGTCGGTCTTGCAGTTCGCATACAGCTATCAGGCAGGCGTGTCCATCTACTACAGCCTCGACAACATTGGAGACTTCGACTACTTGGGTAAGAAAATCACCCTCAAGGGCAACGGATCCCCGTCCATTGTTTGGAATGGGAATGTTGGTTCGACGCGCACTCAAGCATTCCTCGGCGGCGAGAAGGACTTGACGTTCACCCTCTGCGCTTGATCCTCAGACGCGTGGCTCGGCAGTTGTCTTCAACAACACAAGTGGAACATATGGTGGAGTGGAGCTGGATGTGACGAGATGTGGTATCGATTGGAAGGAGAGTTGGCAGGTGGTGGAGTAGAACATGATGCATACATTCCTTGAAACATGCAGAAGCTATCCAATCGAGCATCATATCACCATCACATCACTGCACATGCCATCACTTGGCGAAGCTTCAACCACATCATTGCGTGACACCATCAAAGTAGTGAACGCTTTTTGCATTGATCCTACTCATCCCACGTAGCAAACATTATCTTCATCGATTGGAAAGACGCGCAATGAAGGGTACAGATCATGCTCAAGTACGACGAGCGAGACATAGCGTAAAGGAAAGTAAAATGTGAAAAAGTGTCTTGCAAACACCGACCAACAATAACAACAATAACCTCAAATGCACCGCCACACGCGATGCAAAACCAATGCCAGAAAAACGCCAGGGTATATAACGAAAGGAAGACGTGACGGAAAGCGAAGAACAAGCAGCCAGACCCTCCTTTCCAACGTAAAAAAGGACATGAGTCTAACCACCTCTCCCCCTCCCCCGTCCCCTCCCATTCCCACTCGCCGTCCGTGCCATCGGCACAGCACCAGCATGTGCATGTCCAGAGCTCTCACCAAACCTCCCGACCGGCGTATTTCCACCAGCATCGCTCCACCCCGCCATACTACTCTGCGCACTCATCGGCACGCCGCCGAACCCCCCACCACCAGAGCCGGCGCCGCCGACTTCCAAATGCGGCACCACGCTGCGCACATGGCTTGTAATCTCATTCACGGGCTCGTGGAAGCTGGGCGGCTGGACCTGGTAATCTCGCGCTTTGACGGGGTTGCACGCAGCTTGTAGGAGGCGCTCGTTGAGTTCGTCGTCGGGGCGTGCGTCGCGCAGCATGAGTTTGAGGTCTTGTTCGATGTCTGAGGCGGAGAGGGCGGGAGGCGTGGGAGCGGCGGCGTTTGCTTTTTGGAAGATTTTGGCGTCGAGGACGAAGGGCGGGTTGTAGATGAAGGGGATGTGGCCGTTTGCGATGGAGGGGTGGAAGGCGGAGCGGGTTGCGCCGCGCGTGACGTGTGGGTTGGACGAGATTTGGCGGGCCATGTCGGTTGCGCCTGGGATGTCGTCTGAGTCTTGGTCTTGGTCCATCATGTCGCCGTTTTCGGAGGCATGGTCGCCGTTTGTAACGGTGCCGTTGGTGGTGTGTCCGTTTGTAGTGGCTTCTTGGTTTGCGCCGGTGTCGGCGTTCTTCATCTTCGCAAAGAAGTGTGAAGCGGCGGTGGTGGCTTGGTTCATGGCCATGTTGAGTTCCTTCTCGGTGAAGAGGCGGTCGAGAGAGTAGGCCGACGACTCAAATTGCGCGTTGATGGTGCGCGCCTTGGCTTCGCGGAAGGGCGAGCCCATGCCCATTTCAATGTTGCGGCCAGACGGGCCTGGCGAGTCGTTGTCGTTCTCTTCGAACAGCTTCCGTTTGCGCTTGTTCTCGTTCGCTGCAGCTAGGTCTTCGCCCTCCCCAAACTTGTGTCCGGTCCTCCTAGTCTTGCGGGGCGCTTGTGGCCCACCAGGGCTAGCTGGGTTGCCGATGCCGAACTGGTTCGGATGGAGGAGCATGGCGTTGCTGTCTGACAGGTCCAATTGCTCCTTCTCGCGCCTCAGTCTGCCGGTGCGCTGCTGTATGCTCGCAATGAGGCGCTCACGGATGGTGGCGGCGAGCAGCTTGTACTCTTCTTCGGCGATCTGGACCTTGTAGTAGTGCGAGTTTTCGATCTCGTTCTTGGTGTTCTCGTGCTTGTTGTAGAGCATGGTCAGGTTGTAGTCCCGCTCTTCCATCGCATCATTGACGGCATCAACAAACCGCGCATAGTACTTTCCGCACTGCGCAATATAGTCCGTCCCTGCACTCGGCGCAGTTGGCACGTTGGCGCCCATTATCTGTGTGATGAGGTTCGAGGCTTCCGCTCCGCCATCGTCGAGCGGCGTATTCGCATACGGGTCCGCCTTGGAGATGAGGCTAATGTCCGACGTCAGTGCCGCGAGCTGGGCTCTGTAATGACCATCTCTGTTGTCTGTGAAGGCGGCCATCATGTCTCCGAGCTTGTCGGCGAGCATGTTGCGCCGCTTGTCGCGCTTCGAGGGCTGCGGTTGTGGAGAGGCCGCCGAGTGGCCGACCGGGAAGTGGTCCGCCGGCGAGGGGCTGCCATTGCGTACCATGGTGATGGAGGAAGTACTCTAGGCGCAAAGGGGGGTGTCGTGTCGGTGGGCCAAGTTAATGTCGGCTGGTAGAGAGCTGCAAGCAGCTGCGGGAGGGAAACTTTGTGGATCTCGGATGTGAGTACGACGTTGTGATCAAGAAGAGTGGGCTCTTCTCGCGCCTCAGATCACTAAAGCATGAGAGACGTAAAGCACCTGAAGAAGCGAAGACTGCAAGGTTTGCGACGGGGAATTGGCCCTGGGCAATCGACAGAGCAGAGCGTCACTTGGTTAGCCCCGTGCATGTTAACCCCGACCACCGATCTCTTGGCAAGTACCACGTGCGCACCGCATCGATCCGGTGCGTGCTGCACGAATTCCCGTCCCATACGCTGCATTCTAGCACGATACCTCTTTGTCCTCGTAGTACGTTTAACACTAGCCAGATCTATAAATCCTCGTTGAAGATAGGCAAGTCTTCGTGAGCTGAGCACACACATTTGCAGTACTTGGCGACTACGTATATGTTACCAATGTCTTACCAATTAGGAAGGCTCAACAATCCACTACCTCACTCAGACAGAAGATCGGACGTTGAATCCATCAGCTGCTCATTGTAGCTATTATGATATGCTAAAGTATACAAATCTCATGAAATAAGATAGACTGCGCGCCGGACACCATCGTGGACCATAGGTCCTTTCCAATCCCTTGAGATGAAGAAACCCATAGAGTGAAAAGAAAACGGCAGCAGACCGACATGGGATCACGGGAACACCCTTTGCGCCGCCGACCGGTGACCAAACAACCTGTAACTAATGCTCGTCGATACCACTTCCTCGTCCGCTACCTACTCGCTCTCATCTTCATCATCGTCGAAGCTAGGCTCGCTCGCCTCATCCGACTCATCATCGCTGACAACATATCTCGTCGGCTTAACAGTAGCAGCGCGTCGACCAGGTCTCGCAGCTGGGGCGCGCGACGCCGGCTTGGGAGTCGGCTCATCATCTTCGTCTTCTTCAGACAGGATGTCGTTAGCGATGGCATCAGCGTCCTCCATCTCATCGTCAGAGTCAATGGCAATGGGCTTTCTCGCCTTCGCAGCAGGCTTGGGAAGCGCGCCGGCAGTCTTTGCCAATTTGGCAGCGTAAGCTTTCGCTGCAGGAGATAGGGCAGTAGCCTTCTTCGCAACGACCGCGGAGCTCGCTTTAGGCTTGGGCGCAGGCTTAGCAGCAGCCTTGGGCTTTGCGGTGAGCTTGCTAACCACGGGCTTCTTCACAGCCAGACCGAAATCGTCATCCTCGTCTGAGCTCATGATGGTATCGTTGACATTGCGAGGGATGGGGCGCTTGGGTGATGGCTGAGGCATCAGACCTTCGTAGTTGGTCGTGTCATCATCAATCTCGATGGGGCTGCTCCTCTTTGCTGCCTTGGAACCGCCAGCAGCACTTCCTGGGCGAGTTGTTCCGTTGCTGGCGGGACGGACATTCCCTGTGGCCTTGAACATGGGAACACCGTTACTGCCAGCACCGATGGTCTTGACCATGCTGCTCACGTCGCCAAGCATATCGTCGCCCTCAGAGTCGCTGTCGCTGTTGACGATGTTGTACTTTGGAGCTTGCTTAGTAGCAGCACGACCAGCACGAGCGGCCAAGATCGTCGTAGCTGGCTTCTTCTCGGCCTCCTTAGCCACGGCGGCAAAGACATCCGATTCTTCGTCCTCAGATTCAATGACGGGGGCTTTCTTTACGTTCTTTGCCGCGGCTGGCCTACTCCGCTTGGTGATTGGTGCAGCTTCTGCCCCTAGGTCATCAGATGCTCCGTCGGTCTGTGGTGTACTCTCTTTCTTGACAAGATGTGAGAGTAGGGAACCTTGTTTCGAAGGAGTGGTTGAGCCGAATGCTGAGCTACTCTTCAGGGCTGCAGTCGCGTTTGGCTTCTTCACAGGCTCAACATCTTGGCGTAAATAGCTGAGCAGACCCTCTTTCTTTGGCTTGGCCTTCTTCTTAGCTGGGCCAAAGTCCGATTCTGAGTCGTCATCCGAGTCACTGTCACCCGCCTTTCTCTTCTTCTTTTTGCCGCCCTTGGAGGCACCAATGCCTAGCTTGTGGGAAGCACGACGTGTGATGCCAGCGATCTTCTTCTTGCGTTTCGACTCTTCGTCGAGCTGCGTGTTCCACTCGTGAACAAAGGCTTCTAGATCTACGTTCCAGATATCCTTGGGTGAGAGCTTGATGAGCATGTCGACCTCCTCCTCCTTGTCGCCGATCTGCTTACGAAGCTTCTCAACACGCTCTTGCGTCAAAGACCAAATGGCCATCTATGAAAGTCAGCAAATGATGATTGAATACCAAAGGCACCACTTACGCCTAGAAGGTAATCGTAGTCGCTGGCATTAACTTCAGAGTCTCCAGAATCGTCATCTTCCTGAGCGTCTTCATCCTCGCCAGCGGTCTTCGCGTCTGCAACCTTGGGAAAAGGCGTGAAGTTGAGCTTCCTCAGCTCAGCTACGAGGACAGCCTTCTTCTTCTTCGAGACGACAAGCTTGCCGTCGATGATCATCTGAATGAATCGTGCTTGGTTGTTCATTTTGGAAAGCTCCTTCTCCATGAACTGCAACTGGTGCTGTTTCCGCTTCTCGTAGTATCGCAGCCGTACATGGTAGAACTCTTCCATTATGTCGAGCACCGAGGCGTACTTGTGAATGCGGCCCTGCGCATCGAAAGCGACGAGGTTGGAGGTGGCTTGCTTCGAGTAAAGCTTAAAGGTTTCCTCCAGACCCTTCTGGACCGCATTCAGCATGTGCTTGTCCTCCATCTTGATGATGAAGTGAACGCGATCAGGGGTGTTGTAGTCTATGTAGTCCTTAATGAAAGCAGGCGTCTTCTCGGCTTTGATGATGTCCTCAAGTTTCTCTTTGAACTCTTGCGTCCAGTAGCGCACGGGGAGTTCTGTAATCTCGAGCTCATTCTCGCCAGTCTGGCGGATGGTACCCGTGAACTGGTAGCGATCGTTGCCCAGCTCTTCCGTTGTGCCAGTGAATCCCTTGTACCAAGGTACCATAGGCTTCATATCTGCTTTCGAGCTGCCATCCTGCAGACGGATCCTCAGATTATCAATGATGTCCATGGGATTGAAGTTGGGGATTTCAGAGCTCCAACCTGTACCAATACCGCTGGAACCGTTGACAAGAATGGTTGGAAGGACCGGAATGAACATATCGGGCTCGATTTTGTGGCCGTCTGACTCTCCGTACTTGAGAAGAGCATCGTCGTGAGCATGGAACAGTCTACGGGCAAAGGGCGAAAGGCGCGTGTAGATGTACCTGGCGCTGGCGGCATCTGCGCCACCCCTCAAGCGAGAACCGAAATTGCCACTAGGCTCCAGATAGTTGATGTTGTTGGAGCCGACAAAGTTTTGGGCAAGACCAACAATGGTGCCTTGCATGGAGGCTTCACCGTGGGCGTAGTCTGTCGAACCAGAGACGGAACCAGCCAACTCTACAACCTTGACATCCTTCTTGATGTTTCGCCTGAAACAAGTGTAGAGAACCTTGCGTTGACCAGGTTTCAGACCGTCCATGACTGACGGAATGGATCGGAGGTTGTCGGCGATTGAGAACAGAATGAACTCCTTGTTGACAAAGTCATCGTATGAGATTTCGCCAGTGGTGAGATCCAGATGATTGCCGGGCACAAAGTTACCCAGCCACTCTTTACGCGCGTCGGCCTTCTTCTTGGAGAAAGCCAACTCAATCAGCTTTTCTTCCTCTTCGCGCATGACTTGGAAGCGCTTCATGTGCGTATCAAGGTCCTTGAAGTATATTTGCGCATCGGGAATGTCGCTAGTACCCAATCCCTTGAAGTACTTGTGGTCCCAGCCTCTCTCGTCCTTATGCTGCTCCTTCCACTCTTCGTACTCAGGCATGGAGAAGAAGCTCTTGAGGTTACGTGGCTGCTTCGGGTCACCCTTCCAGACCTTGACAATCGGGGTGATGAATTCGAGGAGGAAGCCAGGGATCTTGAGTAAGCTCGGAAATTGGCATTGGAGGAAGTTGATGAGCAGTCCTTTGATATGGCTACCGTCGTGATCTTGATCTGTCATGATCATGAGATGGCCATAACGAAGACCCTTCATATCTGCAAAGGTGTACTCTTTCTTGTGTTGCAGGCCCATAAACTTTTTGATGTTTTGAATTTCGGCATTCTTCATAATCTGTTCGACGGTGGCGTCTCGAACATTGAGCAGCTTACCACGAAGTGGAAAGACGCCGAAGAGATCTTGATTCACAACAGCACGTCCAGCTAGTGCGAGTACACTGGCTGATTCACCCTCAGTGAGGATTAGAGTGCAGAGATGGCCGTCCTTGGTGCCGGCCTTGTTTGCATCCGTAAGTTTTGCGTTGTTGATGCGGTTGCGCTTGTTGCCATCTGTCTTCTTCATCATCTGGTCCGCTTTTTGCTGGGCGAAGTGCATAATGTTCTGAATGACTTCCGTCTTCTCGATGGCCTTTAGAAACTTGTCGGTGAGGACCGGCTTGCTGCCAAACTGGCTCGACTTGGTAGTCAATTGCTCCTTCGTCTGGGACGTGAAAGCAGGGTTGACAATCGAGCAGTTGACGAACAGGAAGATGTGATTTTTGATTTGGGCAGGCTTCAGTTTGACTACAGCCTTGTTCTTTTTGTTGACGATAGCCATGAGCTTTTCGACAATCTGGTCTGCAATAAAATTGACGTGCGTTCCACCGGAGGTTGTTGCGATGGAGTTGACGAAGGAGACCTGGTTGAAAGATCCATCTGATACGGCGAAACCAATGTCCCAGCGGTCGAGTTTGTCGGTGATGATGATATCTTTCACCTTGTCGTCCTCGCTCTTGCCCTGCTCGCGCGAGATGGCCTTGGTGTACATCTCCATGTACTTTGCGAAAGTCGCCACCTTGATGCGGTCGCCGTTCAGGTAGACCTTGATCCCGCGGAGTGTTCCAGCCATGTCGTATGTACGGCGCTTGATGAGAGCCTCGAAGTCATCGTCGATGCCGTCCATGCCGAACCTCCTGTAATCAGCCTTCCATGTGATTTTTGTGTAGTCGTCGCCGTTCTTGAAATCGGTGATTTTGGCCTTGCCCATCTTGCTCATGTTCTCCAACCACGTCTGCTTGTACTTCTTCTTTTGCCGCGAGTCTACCGTCTCGACCGAGAACTCTGTACTGAAGACGTTGCAGAGCTTCGCACCGTAACCGTTGCGACCTCCAGTGACCTTCTGCTGGTTGTCGTCGTAGTTGGATGAGGTAAGGAGGTGACCGAAGATCATCTCCGGAACGTAGATGCCGTGTTCTTGATGGATTTCGATCGGGATACCCTTGCCGTCGTTCTTGATGGAGACCTCGCCAGTTTCCCGATCTACAGTCACGCGGATTTCGCTCATGTTCTTGTCGTTTTGCTTGTTGTCCGCGGCATTAACGAGAATTTCGTCGAAGATCTTGTAGAGACCGGGCACGTAGGACACATCGCGATATTCCATGCTTTCCGAGGATGAGTTGTAGACCCACATCTTGTCGCTTTGGCGCTCGACGGAGCCGATGTACGTATCGGGTCGCTTCATGATGTGCTCCAGATGGGTCAACTACACTTGTGTTAGCTTGGACTCTGCTATATCCATCCTTCGGTACTCACCATCTGGTACTTGGTGCTGGCGTCCTTTGCACCCTTCCCTGACTTGACACCTGGTGCATCGTCCATGGCATCGGCTCCAAAGCTCTCGTTCGCGATGTCGGCCAATGGCTTCCCGCTCGTCTTCTTTGCCGCGGGCGCCTTCTTCTGTTTTGGTGGGGTGTCTGCAAGTAGAGACTCGTCGTTGTCGGGGGCGTCCTCGGCCATGTCGATGTCTGAGTTCTCCTCGTCCGAGTCATCCTTGGCCTTCTTCTTCGGGGCGGCCTTTGCCTTGGGTTTCGCCGTTGCGCCTGCCGGCCGTCCTCGAGGTTTTGGCGGCCCAGCTGCCTTCTTGGTTGTTGCTTTAGGAGCGGCCTTGGGCTTTGTGACCTTCACCGGCTTGACTGGCGGCGCAAAGTCTGAGCTCGCGCCGTCGTCAAAAATTGAGTCCTCCATGAGGGAGTCGTCCATTGTGGACAGGGGTCAATTGTGGACGCCTGCAAGCCTGGGAAGTGGGGTAATTGCAAAGAAGCGATCAGGACTGCAAGAATCGGGTGTACCGCATGGGAGACGCAGCCGAAAGTAAGGTGGTGTTGTGAGGTCGAGGGGCTGTTGTTTTTGTTTGGGACGCGACTGCTGTGTTGTGTGACAGGGTTTCCGAACAACAACGGCGCTAACTTCCTTAGCGCGTCGTTCCTGCATGAGCGTAATGGGTGAGAGTGAGTGCCTACAGTTTGACTGTGAATGATGATGTTGCTGCTGTGTGCTATAGAGCGATTTCATGCCTCAACACCTTTTGCAGGTACAGTGCTACCTGCACGCATAATCGGAAAGCCCAACAATGAACCGTATTGCGGCTAGCCTCACCGAACGCGACGCGCGACATCGCATGCATGTAGTATCACGGCGAAGTTCTCCGGATGTCCAAACACATTGTTTGTGCTTGAATGACATTTGCAAAAGGCCAAATTACAACAGGTGTACATGCTCTCGCCAGTTTTATACATCGACTATTTTCCTTGAACATAACTCGAAAACATGTTCATGATGTGGTGTAGAATCTTGTGACTATATTGTGTATACTACAATACATTATCTGAACAGCACAATGTAATATTTATACACCGTTTGACCCAAGATGTAGATGCTGAACACACTTTAGTAGACTGTAGCAGATCATCTGATGATTCTCGCACATATGTCGCAGGCCGTATGTGAGGAGATTATGGGCCTCCCCACGGCGCAATCCCCATCACTGATCTGCTCCGAGACTACTGATCGAAATTGTGGCGCCTTCACAAGAGCAGAACGTTGTTCACGTATCCCAGTTGATTGGACTTCGGCTTGTTGTACTCTCCATCGGCACGAATAGCTCTTCTGGAAGCCACTCGCCCTCTCGCTCGTCCCTGAATGGCTCAGCGCACATATATGCGACACGCGTTATGTGATGTCTGAACCCCATCTTTCTTCGTGCCTGCGCATCAGCAACATCAACACCGTGGAACGTAGTCATGCCATCGTAATCAATTACTTCATCTGACATGTCCGTGTGGTCGAGGTGTAATGAAAGCCGTGGCACACCTGGAAGAAACCAAATATTGTCGATCCAGTGCGCATTCTTGAGACGATGGTCAAGCAGAAATTGAGTGCTGGATCGCCATGTCTCTAACACAGTTGGCGCAACGCTCTCCATGGCGTCGAGGAGCTCGGCAACACGAATCCCCTCATCGTTGCGCAGTCGTAGAAGAAGCTTCTTATTGCCCGGATATCCTCCCTGAGACATGGCATTGTGGTAAAGTCCGAGGCATCGGATGGCGGGGTTCGTGACGTGCATCGATCCGATGGATCGGATGAAAGCATCAGTCGTGCGATTGTGTTCGACGAGAAGATGCCGCCTCGTGGTCGAAGCACGAAGGTCAAGCTCCCAACGGCCCCACCGGTGTTTGATACGTTCGTCCTTGGCGAAGAGAAAATCGAGATACGGGTTGATCTCAAACTGGCTTAAATCCAGCCAGACGACCTCTGTGTCTCTAGATACAGACCGAATATGACTGTGAAGGTTGAGATCCTGCTGACCTTGGCGAAGATCGAGCTCGTTCAGACACTCCGCGATGTCGTCTGGTAGATCGCGTATTTGTGTGTACTGTGCAGGGAAATAGACGAGTTTTGCTCGCCCATTACGCCCACGCTGAGCCAGCCGGTGGAAGAGTGCGGAGAATCGCTCAATACTCTCGGGTGTAGGGCGTCGTGGAACCAGCGACAAGGTGATCGGTTGACCATACTCGATAGGTTTTGCAGCTTGTAAAGATCGAAAGCCATCGCTGTTTGTTTGGCTGCCAATGACTGACAAAGCTGATGACTGCCAAAACGAAGCAACAGATAGGGCATGCATCTGCGTTTTTGGGCCCGCGAAACTAAGTATCAAATCTAGAAGCTCAGGAATACGGAAAATGCGGTGCTCGGCATGCTCTCCAACGTCACGTACTGATAGAGCAGCTTGGTCTGAGGATTTAGGCACGCTTGCTCCCGGTGCGCAATAAGTGAACATGCGCATGCGGACCTGTTTCTTCCAAAGCTCGACGGCCAACTGCTCGGTGGTCGAATACGGCGGTTGCGCGGTTGGCTGGATATTGCAATAATCGCTTGATTCTGCTGAAGAGAGCAGGCGATTATACAGGTGTGAAGACAAAGATGTGGTGTCTATCCCTGGTATATACATGGCAAGAAGGGTGGCGATGCGTTGGTCTTTGATTCGTGTAGGTCGGCCCTCGAGCCCAAACCATTGAGTCGATATGGAGTTTCCCATGATGCTGAAAAGTTGTGACTGTCGCAGTACGAGAATATACAAGAGGGTGAGAATATAAGTACTTGTAACCTTCAGATGCACATGTGTCAACATCAAAGGCTCTTGAGAATGCTGCCTGGGTTCAGCTAGCCCTTCCGCCTACCGGTAGCGTCAAGCCTGAACATTGGTAACGCAACGCTCCAAGGTTGCTATCAAATTTTGAATCTTCCCCCACTATCAGAAGAGAGCTGCACTAGGGATTGTAAGAATACAGCGATGTAAGCACAATGTTGTAAGATGCAGCTTCCATCTTTGCATGACGTCGAAGAACAGAAGCTCGCTTAACCTTTAGCGCATCCTCATTGTCTGTCCTTCTGACAATTGCATCGCTAGACCCATTATCACCTAATATATTCTTAGTATTTGAATAATTCCTACTTATACTGTTACTCTGGTTTATTACGCAAGGCCATAGATCAGACCATACAACTGGAGTCGTTCATCAACAAGTACTTGGAGGTACGTTACTCGCACTGCATCACGCGTTCTACCATTGCCGGATGATTGATCTTAAAGGTATACAGGACGTTTTCACTCAACATTGTCCCTGGAGCTTTGGCGGAGTTCACTCCTCGAGTTCATAGGTGAGTTTAAACGTGCGAATAGATATGCAACCTGAAAACACGGGTTTACTAAAATCATCTTCATTTGACCTTCATCGCTTCTTTGCGGTAGACTCCAGTAGGCGAGGGGTATGACCAGGTGCTGGGCATCACCTGGGGGTGATGTGTTCGTTGGTAGCGAGACCCTGAGGTCGACCACGGTAAGAACCCGAGGTACGCTTGCATGCTATATTATCTTAATCTTACTCAGGCCGTCTTTCGCGATTCGAAGCTGAGATCTAGTAAGCAAAAGCACCGGGCTGCAGAAGTCTCGGAGAGAGGCGTTTGTCGAGCTTTGCGACGAAGAATACACTTGGGCGTGCGCTAGCCTTTCACCCACGGCTCACTTCGTACGTTTACAACGCCAGACCAGCGTTCACCTACAATTCTGCACTGCAACACTTAATTGCTTCTAACCTCGCGTTCGTGAGCCCTTCAATCTCGCAACTACCCTCCGCTGCTCGACTACATCCGCAACCGACGCACGACCAAAATTCTCAACGCGACTCTCACGCAGCTGCACAAACATAATGACAGTCTTCGCCAACAAGAACGCCTTCCAAGGCCTAGGTGTCGAGGACGTCAAGCCCTCTGCCACTCACGCCTCACAAGACTGCACTATCTGCACTAAGCCGCTCGCGGTTCACCACATCGACTCCAGCCCCAAGTCTCGTCTCCGCGGATACCACGACACGGTGCGCATCGTTGCATGTGGTCACATGCATGGCAAGGAGTGTTTGAACGTCTGGCTCGACGTCGGCAACGCTTGCCCCACCTGCAACCGCATCCTGTTCGAAATTGCCGGCGACCCCATCACCCAAGGAGACATTAACAGCGTCGTTTACATGCTGGGACACGAGTACGGCGAAGAACGTGTTACCGTCGCGCTCGTCAACATGATGCAGAAGCAAGAGCGCGATCACGCTGCGCTGCGGCGGGTGCATGAGCAGGAAGTTGCACAGCAGAAGACGAAGGACTCGGGGGGCTTTTACGAGGGATTCTTGCTGTTGGACAACGATTTCCTGGACAGCGACGTAGAGATGGACTTTGGAGAGGAAGAAGATGGCGACGAAGACTATGAGGACAAGGAAGACGAGGAAGAAGATGGCGACGAAGACTATGAGGACAAGGAAGATGAGGAACGACATGACTCTGTCAACTAGATTGGTCGATGGGAGAGTGCAATGAACGATGGATAACATGGAAGATTCGAAGCGTCACATGTTCATCGTCGTGTCTTTATCATCTAGACACGCTCATTGTCAGTATCGTTAGGCATTTCGTGTCCGCCGCTGAACAGCACCGAATCTACTAGGTTCTCAGAAAGTGAAATCTCCAAGCTCTGCTTCGGTGACGCAGCTTGTACAGGATGGGAGGTTTAGGATACAAATACAAGGATCACAAGAAATCAATCAAAGGTGCATGAATCAAGTCTGTCTCTTGAGCTGCAATCAGATGTGTGCGTGATGGTGTGATGACGAAGAAAGGAGGTCCGACGAACTCGTGGCTACTGGTACGCGTGCATGCATCGTGCCTTGGCACCTGCCCCAATTCCATCTTCGCGTCCATCCCGACGCATCTCTCACGCTCCTCACAGCAATCATGTGAAGCTCGCAGATAGCTCTAATTTCTAATATATCACCGATGCATACCTTACCGCTTCTTCACAGCTTCTCTTCTCCACCGCGACCATGCGCATTCCCCTGTTCCGCATCTGGTATTCCACGACCTACACGACCCTCTTGCTCCTTCTACTTATCATACTCGCCATCACCCCTGGCGACACGATCTACCAGTCCATCAGGAGCCGTGAGATACAGAAGCTCTTCGTTATTGGCGGCGTCTATCTGCTCACCTTCCTGATTGTGCTTCTTATCTACTCGACGCGCATCTACACGAACCGAACGGTGCTGTCCGCGATTCCGAAGCCATATGTACCGGTTGAAGAGGGCGAAGTTGGCAAGAGCGTCAGGCGCATGGTGGCAAAAGAACTGAAGAGGAGTGCGATCATAGCATGGGACAGCAGGCCCCGGGATTTGAGGAGGGAGGAAAGGGCCGACGATGAGGAGGGCGCATCGAGGCCAAACACCGCCGAGTCGAAGAAATCCAAGAAGAAGAAGAGCGATCACCACACTATGGAAACGACCATCCTCCCCGTATCAGCAAAGAATCCCCCATGGGGCCATGTGTCGCACCCAGGCTGGGCTTCGCCATCCTCCGCCGACTTGCCAGACCTCCATTACCGGGATGTAGTCTGCGAGCTTCCCAACCTCATCGAAGCGAAGGCCGTCTCCCTCGCGCCGCCCGATCCAGCAATCGAAGACGCCGGTCTGCAATACCCCGACAATGCGCCTCCCCTTCCAGACGCGCAAATCGTCACACTGCTCCAGCGCCCACGCACAATGGGGCTGCGCGACTACCTCGCGCGCCTCGCCGAATTCGGGCTCCTTAACCCGCCATCTCTTGGGCCTACATTCCTCGCACAATACGAATACGCACGCTTCTCCACCTCCTCGCTCACAGAGCACGAGTTCAAATCCATAATGACCATCTTCGCAGCCATACTAAACGGCATGACAGACCTCGACCCAGACATCATCAACGAAGCCCGCGCCCAAAGTACACACTCCGACAACCGCAGCCTCGCGCCCACAGATTCAGACATCTCGTCAAGCAGCTCATCGTCCCACATGCACATGCCCTACCACACGCCCCAACTCTCGCGCCAGCGCTCCGCTTCCCCGTCTTTGTACACGAGCAGCAGTCAAAGCACTGACATGCAGTCTCCACAGACCGCGCGCACGGCGCCGTCACGCCAGCAGCAGCGCGGTCCAGGCCGCTTCGACGTACCGCGCACACCTTCGCAACGCTCGCTGCATTCGCAATCAGAGACGGGAAGTGTATTGGTGCATGATGTGGAGAGACGTAGTCCGTCTACCCTACTGCCGAACTCGTCTACGTCGAGCTTGAGGTCTGCGGGGTCGGTCATCAGGCTGAGGCACAATCCGAGTCAAGGCGAGCTGCCGTATCAGTACGAGATTGAGGGAGGATGAGGCGGCTGCATTGAAGATGATCAAAAATATACCTACGAGCACGATGTCTCACCACGCTACTCGACAGTCCGCCAGAGCACTTGTATAGAGATGAAGGCCAGCTATTCTGGCACGTCCGGGAAGCCGCGGCTGGTTGGATGGATGGATCAGACAGACAGGTGTCAGGCAGGAAGGAAGGTAGCAAGCGTTGTATGACGAGGAGACATCACTTAAGGTCACAGCTAAGCGGTGCAGATGTTATGGTATCGTCATGTCATTACTGTCTAGCCTGTGCCTCTCAGACAAGAGTAGATGCATGCACGATAATGCTCAAAACACAATCCTGAGAAGCTCTGGCCTCAGAAGATAGCGGCAGCCAATATGAGCTCTCGGTGCAAGCCATCATGCTCGCACAACCCACACGCCGTTCGTCCCGTACTGTGATCAATCTCGTCGTCAGCCCCACACGTAAACATACCCACTAACCTATCGTACCCTTTTGACGATGGTGAAAAAAGCCTCCGTCGAGACAAGAGATTACTGTGAAGGTGCTTGCTCCTCATGTGCACATGTCTAGTTGTGAGGAGGAAGACCGGGGAATTTTGAAAAACATGAAAAGAAACCGCCGACTGTAACGCCATGCAATGCCGCAAAATGACTAGGGGGCGGAGAGAAGCTCGATTCAACGCCTTGCACACGAGTGGTGTGACTGACTAATGGCTCGTCGAAGCTCAGCGCCGGTGGAGACGCTCATGACTTGCGGAAGTCCGACAAGACAGGGTAGATGAGCTCGAACGCCTGGTAGATCTCCTCGCGGACCTTGGCACCAGTGAGGACGATCTTGCCACTGACGAAGATGAGCAGAACGATCTTGGGCTTCATCATGCGGTAGATGAGACCAGGGAAGAGCTCAGGCTCGTAAGACGAGAAAGTGTGATGGCGAGATGCAAGGCCCTCCAAGCGAATCTAGGTACTGTTAGTTAAGTCTTACTAGTAGAGTAGAGAGGACATACGGGAAACTTGATATCGCACGATCCGACGATGTTCTGGATCTTGAAGTCGCAGAATTTGGCGTTGAAACCCAGCTTCTGGATGATGCGGGCATACTTCCTCGATGCGAGACGCGAATCATCTTCGGATTTGGCACCAGTCACCACCATCTTTCCACTCGCGAAGACCAGGGCTGTTGTCTTGGGCTCACGGATACGCATGATAACGGCGGCGAAACGCTTCGGGTTGTACTCGGCGTTACGGGCGTGCAAGGCGATGGTCTTGAGGTCTAGACGGGCGGAGAGGTTGACGGTAGCCACGATGTTCTGGAGTGTAGGCACGATGCCCGACGGCACTTGGCCATTCTGGGTATCGGGGGTAGCCGCAGGAGTCGCAACGCCATTCGCGTTGTTGGCCTCCTGCAGATTCTTCTCAGAGGACGGTGGGGTCAGGTCTGGGTTGTGGGGGAACGACAGAGAGCCTGGAGCCACGAACTAGGAGAGAATGTTAGAATGGACTGCAAAGCGTTAAAACATCACAAAGCTTACCGTCTTGGCCTGAGCGGCGGTGGACGGATGAGAGTTGAGGGAGTTGGGATCCATGATTGATACTACGAAGGATATGTCCGAGTGGTGAGCTCGAGAGGTAGAGACGGAGAGGTCTTGACAGGCTGCGCTGGTCAGAATAGGGTCTTGGACGGCAGCGTGTGCAAGTCGGCGGACTACGAGATCGCGGGTTTTGCGAGGTCGGTCGACGCCGGTGAGGAAGTGAAGATGGATCTTGGAGGAGGTGAGGCCCGTACCGGACGCAGGAGAGCTACAAGCGAATGTGTCCCTCGCAAACGCTGACAAGAGTGTCGCGGATAGCTCGTTGCTGTCGCGGACGACAGAGAGTTAGTTAGGTGGGTGGAGAGACCAAAAGCGAAGCCAGCAAGCCTTTGGCGGGGTGGATCTCGAGATGCGCCCTGTGGGGAGGCTGCTCGTGCAGGCTGTCGCAAGCGAATATGGCTAGTGCCGATCGCGAAAATTGCACCTCGACCTCCGAGAGAGCGTAAGTGTGCGAAATAAGCACACAGTTGTCCCGGATCGCAATATTAGTGAGCGCGCAGTTGAGAAGCTGAGCTTTCGTGCTGGCGTCGGTGGTGGTTGCGGAGGTTCAGTGTGGCAGCGAGCGGGACAAGGCGACCAAAAAGGCTTTGAAGGAAGGAGGGAGGCTCGGCCTTTATAGGCGCTGGAGCCTGGCAGGTGCGGGCCCGTGCGCTCTTCGGCCGCGACTGGAAGCGGCTTAGTGCGCCGCGCTGCTTTTAGCGCGAGAAAGGTTCTGTGAGAGAAAAGGGGCTCCAGCGTCATGCGCACGCCACTCCCCTTCACCTCACAGCTTTACCTCGCCTGCTGTGACATCCAGGGGCCGTCTAGGGAGAGGCCATTCAATCTGCCGTCTTGCAGCGCTCTTCACGATCTGTGCAGCGGTGGTGCAGGTGCGATACCGACGCGTGCAGCCTGATGGCGGCTTCCCTTCATTACCAGCGATGACGCCGCAAGTCGCGCGCATCGGAAGGAGCGATGGCCCCCAAGACCACTCACCCCCGTCGCCTCACTTGCCGCCCCCAGACGCTATTCAACGGCGCAGAACGGCGACGAAAGTTCCATCGCAGCTGCCTGATGCCGCAGAACGAGGAAGTCGCGACCTGTCGCCGCCGGGAATGCACTCAGGATCTGAGACAGGCTGCGCGTCCCGGCCTTTGTCTCGGCACGCAAACCCGGCCAGCGCGAACGACAAAGATAACGCATACAATCGCTGCAGCTGATTGACAAAGCCATTCACAGGAGGACAAATCGAAAAGGCCTGCGACAAAGCAGCGATGGAAGTTGGGCACCCGTTCAAGGTGCAGCCTGTTTCATGGTTTGCTGGGGCCGCCGCGTCCAGCCGTCATGACTCACGAGTGCACTGACCGGAAGAAAGACACGTTTCGTCTGTTCATCCGGTGAGGTCTGCCCACCTTGACTGGCTCTGTGGTCTGAAACGCTGCTTACCAGGAACTCTATGGGTCTCAGGCATTTTGGTGCCTCGTTGTGGGGTAATGCAGTCAACTGCGCCAAGCATTGCCCTTCAAGGACGAGGAGTCCACGCAGAGCATATATCGACGTCAGTATCGTCGTTGCCATTTCATCTTGCTATAGTCCGTTTTCTCGTCCTGCTGCATATCGAGGTTTCGACAGTGCGCACAAAGCCAATGTGCTACCCTGTGAGTACATCTACACCTCAGCCTTCGTCCTGCTTCGACACACCAGCAACGGGTACACCGCTCCAGCTGCAACAGGTACCTTCTTCCACCCCGTTGCGGCGAAGAGCGCCATGATTGCTCCGGAGTGCGCCACCAACGCCACCGTCAGGCTGGTATCGTGCGTGAAGATATCATCTAGTAGCTCTTTGGTCCTCTCTGTGTGCTCCTCAATCGTCTCTCTTCGGTCCGGCTTCCACAGCTCGTCTTCTTCAACGAATCCATCTTCGAACTTAAAATGTGGGTACGTGCTCGCGATCCATGTTTTGTTACTTCGTTGATCGCATGTATGCACGCCAAGTCGTTCACGAAGCTTCTCTTTGATGACAGGCACCGTCGCTGGTTCCGTGATGATTGATGGTGCAAAGCCAAGTGCAGTGGTTCGCAAACATCGACGCAGCGGGCTTGCGTAGATTGACTGTGGAGGTGGGACTTTGTCGAGCCCCCAAACGGATGCTACATCGGTCGCTTGTTGCTCGCCCGTGGGCGTGAGTTCTGCATCAAGCCATGTGGTCACACCGTCGCCGGGTATCTTGGCCCAGTGGCGCTGAGATGTGATCAGCCCAGGAGCTCATATGCAGTAACAAGTAAGACTTACGTTCCATTCATCACGACCCACTTCCGTCTCTTTCACGTTGTGTAGACCTTGGCCATGTCGGACAACGTAGAAGATCTTGTATTGCTTATTTGCTGGGTCTTCCTCGTTGATCCTTTGAACATAGCGTAGGAAGCGAGCCCACTGAGTGTTGACGTCCCCAAGTGTTTGGCGTTTTTGTGTCGGGAGATTATCATCAGTCGGGTATTTCTTCTCTAGCAAACCCAGACTAGGCAGTGTCGTCGCTCTAAACTTCCAAGTCTCTGGATCTTGGTCGTGAGAGAAGTATCCATGCTGTGCCTCGAAGCCCCATTCTGTGGCCGACATGATGTTGGGGACAGGTACAGCACGACGCAGCCTGTAATTGTAAACGACTGCAAGAGAGGTAAAGAAGAGTCCAGTGAGCAGTTCACGTTTTGTTCTCATTCCGGGATCTGTACAACGCTTTGTGAGAAGAGAAGATAATGAAAGTAAGCGAGCGGCACTGCAGCTAATGCTTTGACCCCCCACCACACGCCCAATGTCGTAGCGCGTACTTGACCATCTAACGCCGAATATGCAGACCCTTGTTTCCGGTGAACATATCGTGTTCGCTCTTGATTCATAATCTTACAGAAACGACAGCTGTGCGCTTTTAATGGCGACTACCTTCAGCCTCACCCATAACATATTCGCGCAACCTAATACTTCCAAGACGCGAAGTCCAGGCCTATTCAACACCAGTTGTGTCCTGTTTCACTAGCTTGATGGAGGCAAAGCAGGGCGTTTACGCCCCACCCGGTCAGAAGGCACCAACGCCCGATCCTACCCCACGTTGGACAACTACGGCGCCATATACAGAACTCTTAAGCTCTCAAATACGCCTACTTCGGATCCTACCCTTCGTTGATCGCAGGGAAACTAAGATCATCTGCACGCTTAGCGTTCACGATTTGTTGAATGCTCCTGCCTACACAGCCTTATCGTACACTTGGGGCGTGCCTCATAGAGAGATCCGCAAGTTGCGCAGGACACCACCGAGCTCCACACATTGCATTGACTGTAATGGAAGGGAAGCTCACGTGGGTGAGAATCTGTACGACTTTCTCCTCCAATGTGCACACGACACCTCCGGCGATTTGCACGGCTATTTGTGGATTGACGCTTTGAGTATTGACCAAGGAAACACACAGGAGCGAAGTGAGCAAGTCAAGCTTATGGGTGACATCTATCGGAATGCAGACACAGTGTTTGTTTGGCTCGGTACAGAAGATGATTCGACCATCCAGGCCATGGATTTGATAAAAGGTCTACTTCGATTGGGAAAATCGGGTCGACTAAATCTGCATCCTAGCGAAGTGAACGACGAACATCCGAACAGCTTGCTGACCTCTGGTAACTGGCAAGCGTTATTTCAGTTCTTTCGGAGAGAATGGTTCAATCGCGCGTGGATGTAAGTCTCCGAGTGGAAACCGGTGGTGACGAGATTGATACTGATGTGTGTCGTGGCGTTGCAGAATTCAGGAGGTGGTTTTTGCCAAAAGCATCACCCTTTTCTGCAGCAAGCATTTGATTTCCTGGCGCGATTTATGCGAAATTTCGGGATTTCTCGCAACTTCGAGCTGGACAGTCCTGCTCAGAGGCCTGGGCGGAGCCGATTACGACCAAAGATCGATCACCATGGGACACAATATGCCGGCCAGAATTAGCGCTGCGCAGAGGACATGTCACTCTGAACATGATGACAAGTTCCTATATGCGTTGATACGCGCCCGCTCATCCAACTCCGGAGACCCTCGTGATAAGGTCTACTCTCAAATCGGGCTGGGAGATGCTCAACTTATACCAGACTATCGTGCAACAGTCGTGGAAGTGTATACCACAGCAGCTGAATACATCTTGAAACATTGCGGAAATCTTCTTCTGCTTACCTGCGTCGAAGGAGAAGAATTTCAAGAGGTACCAAACTTGCCGTCCTGGGTTCCTGACTGTAAGCAATATTCCAATATCGCATTATCACGAAGTGAGGACAAGATAAGAGCTGACATCGT
Organism: Ophiobolus disseminans; assembly: GCA_010093685.1. Taxonomy (NCBI): domain Eukaryota; kingdom Fungi; phylum Ascomycota; class Dothideomycetes; order Pleosporales; family Phaeosphaeriaceae; genus Ophiobolus; species Ophiobolus disseminans. Next base: position 1,225,568 of record MU006219.1, read on the forward strand.
ACGAATTATCAGGGAGTGTCAGCGCACATCTGGGCCTCCGCAAGACAGGCTATCGCGACTTCCAGGCGGCCGGCCAACTACACAAGCGGTATGAACTCACAAAACACCACGACGGTATACCAATCCTCGCCATACACGCCACCCAACTCGATGAGATCGTGGACATCAGCGAAACGAAAAGTGAGGTGCGCAACAACCCCTACGCTTCACGTTTCTGGGCAATGATCTCGCAACTAGACTCAAACTATGCGCCAGTACCCGGACAAAGCGTCGAGGAAGCCGTCTGGCGAGCCCTCATGACAAACAGACAACACACCAGTGCAAAATCTAACCCCTCCGGTCCTCAATATCCAGCACAGCCCAATCTCTTGGAACCATCTTTTCGAGCTTGGGTACTGTGGCGATATGCTGCGACACTTGGCGTCTCCCAGACAATCACCTATCCACCATCCTGTTCCTATCTACTCCCAAGCAACGCCGAGATCCAGGAAGCAATCGATAAATCCATCAAAGACCCCGGGTACCTCAAAGACCTGAAGCACCGCGCATCTCTGTACGATGTGCACTACTCACACGCGATGTTGCTCTGCCCGTTCATTACGCGATGTGGCTACTTTGGCATTGGAACGCAGTGTTTACGCAAAGCGGATACGATCTGGATTGTACCTGGATGTCCTGTCCCTTTGATCCTACGCCGCGTCGAGGGCAGTGAGCATTGTCGACTTGTTGGCGGGGCGTACGTGCATGGCTTCATGAACGGAGAGATACTCCAGCGAAAGAATCTGGAGTTCGAGATGGTGCACTTGGAGTGAAGACTCCAACTGAGAGATACGATTGCCTCGCTACCGGTAAGCTAGCAGAAAACTTGTCCGCCGGAGAAGATTTGGTAAAGAATATACTGGCCTACAAGTATACTCCACGGTGGACTTGGTCTATACCACGACAGCAAAATGGACGAATCAGTCTCCAGCCGATAAAGAACATTGCTTGCTTTACTTCGAGTCTGCGCCAATTACTCAGATTACTAAAGCCGATATCCTCGACAGACTCACCTAAATCACTCCCGCAGCCCGCAACCGGGCTGGTCTGGCTCCCGTCGACGAAATCACCGATAATTATCGCCAAATAGCTCCTACTAGCTGTTTGATACGAGTAACAATCAGCACCTACCTGCCTCATCCGGGCACAACTCAACGTCTGTTTTTGTAGCTGTGCTGTTATCCCGTCGGCGTCCTGCACGACGCAATCCTTCACACTCGAGAGAATACGAAAGCGAACACTGTTGAAACGCTTCTAGGTCTTCACTCCCAGCTGCATACTTTGTCTCTGCGCGTTCGCGGCCATGGGGTTTACACTGTGGGGAAACGGAGGAAGGTGTATACTAGTCGCGTCACATGCGCAGTGCCTTAGTCCTATGGTCTCTTGTCTTGGGGCGGAATAACTTTTCTGCTACAACGCGAATGTCGTTACCACGTGCTCCATATGTCGGCGGCGCACGTGGACGTGAAAAAGCTCGATGGTACGTATGGCTGTAGCGCGCGACAAGCATGGCGAATGGCGGCGAGAGGTGTATATCACTCAGCAGCGCATGGGAAAGGAAGTATGTATGGGCTAGAATTTTGGCTTTGTGGATTCGTACGTATCCGAACTTGTGGAATTGAGTTGTACTGTATTTTCCTAGTACTAGTGGAGGTTCAAAGTATCGGGAAATTGGTATACTGTGTTTTACTTCAAGACCGCGTCTCAGCGAAAGAACAGTGTAACAAGGCGCGTCTGGCTGCGTGATAGTGATGGTTTTGATACCGACTTGACCAGCTAGTCTTGGTGGGTGGGCATGGTAGACACGCGCTGCAATAGAACTGTGTGAGCAAGCTTTACGAGTGGTTAGAAGAAAACGCAGAGAAAGTAGCACATATTCATCCTATTTTAACTGAATTAATACAACCTCCCCCTCCCCCCGTCCCCCCATTCCTTTGGTACCTACTCCGCAACCCATACAGCAGCCATACCCATCCCGGTCCCAATACACATACTCGTAACCCCAACCCTTCCGCCCGTCCTCCTCAACTCGTTCAACAACGTACTAACCTGCCTGGCGCCCGTAACCCCCAACGGATGTCCAAACGCAATCGCGCCCCCCTTGGGATTAACCTTCTTCTCATCGATGCCCAGCTCCCTGATACAAAAGAGGCACTGACTCGCAAACGCTTCGTTAATCTCCCAGATATCCACGTCCGCTGCGACGAGGCCGGTCTTCTCCAGCACGGGCGGGATCGCGGCGGCGGGCCCGACGCCCATTAGGAGCGGTGGGACGCCGACGATGGAGGCTTGGACGAATTTTCCGATGATGGGTTGGTTGAGGCGCTGGGCGGTGCTGCGCTTCATGAGCAGGACGGCGGCGGCGCCATCGGAGATTTGGGAGGCGTTGCCCGCGTGGATGGAGCCGTCTTTTGCGAAGGCGGGGCGGATTTTGGAGAGGGATTCCGCGGTGATGCCGGCGCGGACGCCGTCGTCTTTGGCGACTGTGATAGTTTTGGTTTCGTCGGTTTTGGGGTCTGTCCATTGGACTGTCAATGGGGCGATCTCTTCGTCGAAGAGGCCGTTTTTCTGGGCCTGGATAGCTTTCTGGAAGGACGAGGCTGCGAAGGCGTCTTGTTCGGAGCGGGGTATGTTTTTGGCCTTGGCCATTTGTTCGGATAGGACGCCCATGGGGACTTTGCAGTTTGCGGATTCCTTGTGGGATTCGAGTTGTTCGCTGAACTCGGAGACGGCGTTGGGGCCGTACTGCGTGCTCATGCTTTCTGTGCCGGCGCCGATGCCGATCTCGATCATGCCGGATTTGATGGCGTTAGCGATGTCGACGCAGGCTTGTAGGCCGGACGAGCATTGTCTGTTCAGAGACTTGCACGATGTTGTGACGGGGAAACCGGCGGCCAGAGCGGCGGCGCGAAACTCGGTGGCTCCACCGCCTGGTGCGAGGACGGTGCCGACTGCGATGTCCTCGACGAGGCTTGGGTCGATCCTGGAGCGCTCGAGGAGGGCCTTGAATGCGCCAACGAGGAGGTCGGCGGACTGGGTGTCTTTGAAGCCGCCCTTTCCGCCCTTGGTGAAGGGAGTACGGAGAGCGCAAGTTACGACGACCTGTACAGTACATTGTTAGTTAAGATCCTTGCTAAGCCTGATTATGCCGGCTTCAGAGTCTCGAGATAGAGCTCCAGAAACTCAAATTGTACTTACATCGTCAGGATGCTTCTCCAACAAGCTCGCCTTCCCCTTCTTACTCCCCTTCCCACTCGACGACCCAACACCTCCCGACATATGATCCGCAACCTGCGAGAGGCGCTCTTGAGCTATTCTCTGTCAGCCTCCATTCAGCTTCCGCGCATCAACCGCTACACGTACCTTTGTTCGGAGCCTGATTCGCCATATTCGCAACGTCTATCAAAGCAAATAAATCTGGAGAAAGTAGATAAAAAGGAGGAGTTTAGCGGTGAGATGAGCAAAGTAAGTAAGAATCTCCCAACGTATTTCAGTGAAGCTTGAAGTCATACGTTTCCAGCTTTCGCCGAGGTACGTTCTGCATGCGGCTAGGCCGTTTGTGGGGGCGCGTCATTCTTTTTCACATGCGGGCCGGGGTAAAGCGGCGCGTTTCACATGTTAAAGCGCGGCGCTCGTGGACGTGTCATGTGGCCTCGGGCTTCACCGACGCGGCTGTCGTGGGAGAGCCGACGCTGTACCGTAGTTCAGAGTTCACATGTGGATGAGGTTTGGAGTGCAAGCGTTAGGTTGCACATGGTTGTGGAATGCTGGGGTTGGGAGTTGAAGCATCGTGTTCGCATTAACGTATGTCTTATCACGGCTTTCGTGGTCGCGCATTCACTCAACGAGTGAGCTCATATCGTGTCTCGTACCAAAGTCGAGTTCTCCCAAACGCCATGCTACTCATATCCAAATCGTCATCCAAGTCATTGCCTATCATTACTCATCCTCCGCGCCTGCCTCTCCAACTCATCCACAATGCTCCCCCTCTGCACCTCCTCATACCCCGGCGGCGGTTCTGACGGCGGCTCGAAGCTCTGCTGTGGACTCGACACCACATTCGCTCTTGATGACGGACTCGTAGGCTCTGGCTGTGCGATCGTCGGACCAGCTGCACTCGATCTGCGCTCTTCCACAGGCGAACTAGGCATCAGATCCGGCACTCTCGTATCTTGCCTACTGTCCTCGTATGCGGGTAAGTCATCCAGATGTACGTTGTTCATGTTGACGCCCGCGCTGCCGCCGTCGGTGGTGTCGGCCCCGCTTTCTCGCGCGACGTCGACGGCCTGCCGTAACCGCTCCTTGAGCCGCTCGAATATGCTTGCAAAGTCGAATGCGCCGCCTTCCTTGAACTCCATGACCATGTCTAGCTCAGCGTGCTGGGGTGGTATGCCGCCGCCTGAGACGGGCTGGACGAGGGCTTCCCATTTGTTTGCGCCGAACCATGGGGCTGTTACGCGCGAGTCGGCGACGTTGAGGATGGGGACGGCGAAGGATTGAAGGGTCGGTGTGGGGGAGACGGGGAGGTAGATGATCTGTAGTTATTAGCCTGGTTTCGATCTGTGTGTAATCGTCGCGCATCGTACCCGTCGATTTGTGAGATACACAACGCCCGACTTGCATTGCTGTGAATACGACTCGCTCGGCGGGCGTCGATGGCTAGTCTGCAGCGAGAGCGTGGTTCGCGGCGGAGACTGATAGAGCGTCTGTTCGCCCGGCAGAGGTGTATACCCTCCGCTCTCAGCGAGCATAACCCAGCTGTTCTTGCGGTCAGATCCGAACTTCTTTGTCTTCTCCACACCCGACTTCATCCTGCAGACGCCAAATATGCTTTGTTACGCCTCAGTCTAGGCTTCAACCCAAGCTGCGTGCGAATCCGCGGGGTAACAAGGAAAACAGAACACGGAAAGAGAAAGGGAGGAACACTAACTTAACAGACATGATTCAACCCGTCACCCGAGAAGCTTGTCAAGTATGCAATAAGAATAGTCGGTTGCAAAACGTCAATGCAAGCCCTCTCGCCCCTCCCCAAGTTCACAGCTAGCTCCAGGTGTTTGGCGCAGGGAACCGCTTGGAGCGCTCCAGTCAACCAAACGGCCCGTTTGCCGCGTCGAATCACAGCCTGCAGCGCAATGCGAGTGATGCGCCTAGCTTCAAGTGCGGAGACGAACGGTGGGGTCTAGGGCTTCGTAGCCTTGCGTATCGCGGTGCACGCGGCTTCGGCGCTCGTGGGAGTCGTGTGTTGCAGGCGAAAGTGCGCCGAAATGCAGGGCTTCAGAGTGAGATTGGTGGGCTGCAGAGATGCAGGATCAAAAGGAATGTGCCTGACGGTTATTCGCAGTCGATGGCGGTCTCGTGATGGTCTCGCGTCACAATGCAGGTGACGTGAAAGGCATGCCTCAGAATGTGGAATCTGTCGGCCGAATACGTTCGGATGAGGCACCCATATTACACACTTCATACGCAGTGAATTCGAGACAATGTCTCATCAATTTGTCAGGTCTCACGGATGAGCATGTGGTATATCGTTATCAAGATTTTTAATGAACTCGGTAGCTTCATACGCTAAAATACGGTCCGACTCACCCGCAGTCCATCGAAGCTACAACAAAATCACATCGACTCCTCCCGTTCCGTCACGGTCCAGCGTCTCTTGGGCTGCGGCCCTCGCCGATGCTCATACACGTCGTCCAGTCGCGGCGGTCCCCACAGCCCAGCATTACTCGTCGCCTTGGCTTTTGCACCCCATAGAGCAGGCGCTTTAGTACTGCTGTTCCTGTTGTGTGACTTTGTTGGCTTCGACAGAGGAGCAACACTATCGCTGACTTCTCTCTGCTCATTGGTGTTGAGTCTTTCGAGTCCGTTGGTGACATCAGACACGCCGTCTAGAGCCGGAATATCATCCTTGACTCCATTTGTGGCGGTGCTGGTAGAGTCCGAGGTGGGTTTTGGTTGCTGATTCGTAAAATTAAGAACCATATCAGCTCCAGGGCTCGCACGTCCGTCACTACTAGCTGCCACTTTTGTTGGTGCTAACTTTGGGCTTGACCACAGACCGGTCGGCGACGAGGTGGAAGCACTAGGAGTACTAGGGTTGAGGTTGCTCTGCGTGTATAACTGGTTCGAACCCGAACTCATAGTACGTCGCATATTTCCCATCGAGCTGTTCCAGGTCCTGTAGGGCTCTCCAAGCGAGAAGGGTGGATCGAGTGGGCTGCTAGCGCCTGAGGAAGACCCGGTAACGCGGCGTCGAGAGTCGTGAGGCGGGTTCGGCTGGATGGCCGGGGAGCTGACTTGGGACTTTGACTGCAGTCTTGACGGGTCAATACCTGCTCTGAGGTGGTCGACTGAGGCCTTAAGTTTCATCTCATAGGTCTCAGACATACCAGGATCCGCAACAGACGGTCGTCGTGTGTGTACGGTGTGTTCCATAGGCTTTTGAGGACCATCTCTCCGCACTGCCATTGAAAGCGACGCAAGGCCAATGTCCATGAGGACAGGCTGGTTTGTGATAGCACCCAGCAGCGCATTGCAGCCAGCGCCGTGTGTCAGTAGTATTAGTACCAGTTCTTCGTCGTCTTCCACGTCTGGTTCTCCATTGAACGAAGGGAAGGGTTCGGTCTTGCGTTTAGTGGCTGGGTGGGGAGTCAATCTCAGAGGCTCCTTAAACATAAAGCCCGAGATCTGCTCTTTGGGAGGCGTTGCTCCATGCTCCCGGTACCACTCCATCATGCCTGTAAGGCCCCTGCGGAAGCGCTTGTGCATGGTGCTCCATTCGTCTCCGTACTCGCCGCCATCGCCCCATTCCATCGGCGGTCGCATACTGTCCCATTGGAAGTCGACCAGGATGCAGGCTTCTCGCGCATGAGCAAAATAGCCTCTAGGTATCGTGTCTGCAGGCGATACAGAGTAGGCGGGTACCGGCGGGTCGTAGATGCGACTGCCTGTTTGCGGTATTGGTGCCAGTGGATGCGACGCGACGTTTTCTCGCGACTTGGTGCGCTGGAGAGAGTTGCTGTCCTGGCTGCTCGAGCGCTCTCTGAAGGGCGACACGGAAGCCAGACTACCTCTTGAGGGAAATGGACTCTTTCCTCCATTATGCGGTGCTATCGTAGCAGCGCCTTTGCCGACCCATCCACCCGGGAAGAAGCCCCTATGATGAGTCTTGTTGGACATTTCCTGTATGTAGTCGCCCCTTCGCAGCAAGTCTGCCTTTGCTCCCGCCACCATCAGGGTCGAGTTCGGAGGTGGGGTAATGTCTTCATAGTAGTCGGGAGACAGCCATTCACCGAGGAAGGCATCAATGCGCAGCAGTATCTTCTCCGGGCCTTTATGAGACCTGGGCGAAACGTCGACTTTGGGGTATGCCAGCGGCTGGAGGGTGAAAGGCTGCAGCGAGTATGAATTGGCCTTTGGCGACTCTGTGGCAGTTGTCTTCCCAGGTGCCTCCGTCTTCTCCGCGGACGGCGAGGGCAGCTTCGGGTTGGGTGCAGATGGGGGCTGGTACTGTGATATGCCTGCCGCGACGGCCGTGCTTGTCTGGACGCATCTCAGATATGGGCTGGAGTGTATCACAATCTTGCGCTTTTTCCTCGGGCGCTGCGACCCCTCTGCTCGGGGTCCATCTGGCTGCGGGGCTTCGAGCTGCTCAACATCGCGCTGGTGTAACAGAGCTGCTATTCGCAGACCGAGTGCCTTTCCCTGCGACCAGCCGCCATATGTGAGGGGAGGGTCGTAGGGCGTCGGAGAAGTGAGATGCCATGTTTTGTCGGCAGCATCGAGACGCGCACCGTGTCTATTGGCATGTGTCAGCGGCTATGTCGAATCAGGGCTTCTGGTGGTGGTGGTGTGGAGTACCTCGCGACAACCACGACTGCAGGGCCCTTGGCCATGACCCGCTAAGCCGGCTTTCCGCCTTGCGTACAGCTTGGAGGCGCCTCGTGCTACCGTCGCCTATGTTGTCGATATCGCCTTGCGCGTGGTGGCAGCAGAGTTGCAAGGCTTGAAAGGTGGCAGAGACTCGTCAGTTGGAAGAACAATACACGGTAGGCGACATGAAGTAGCGTGCTGGAAGCGTGACCTCGACGCGTTCTGAAGCTTGCGTGTTGCAGAAGCTATGACACTATTTAACGTTGTTTTCTCCTCTTTGTGAGGGGTGCAGCATGGCACCTTCCTTTCTTATTGGCGTTGCGATCGAATCGTTCTGAACTTGTCGTCCGCGCACGTGGCTGCAGGAACAGAACTGATCACATCAAAACTTTTGTCCGCATACCATCGGACATGAAGTTAGAGAGTTGTGGGGCAGGGTATAAGCTTGGATGCGGGAAGCTGCGGAACTCAAGGCTCAAGCGATGCAGGCGGGGTGTCTAAGAACCCCAGGCACTTCCCCTGCTCCCTACAGGGAACCTATATCAACCGACCAGCTCGTCATTATCACGATTCGGACAGGTGCTTTTCTTGATGTTGTTTCCTGTGTCATGTTGATTTGAGCCTTTGTGTTCTTCCTTTGGAGTCTGGCTGTCCCATGTTCTCTCTCGCTTTTCCACAGCAGTTCTTCCGCCAATGGCCTCTACAAATCAAGTCGTGTGATATCCCATGCATATGCAGTGTCGAACGATCAGAAGAGTATGAGTAATGCAGTTCCCCCAGAAGCAAACAAACGCCAAAAGATGATTGCTTTCGCTCTTATGCCACTTTTGTCTGCTCATTCCTTCACATTTACTCCAGATAGTCTCCGCCACTCTCCTTGTGAATGACATCAAACAGCGGCTTCGCTGAGAAGTAGCCTGAAGATGATCAGCATACTGCACATAGTACATGTATAGGAGTGTAGCCTTACCAGCCATGGTGCTACCAACCGTCTTTCGAGTGTACATCGCCTCCTGGATTTCATTAGTGCCTACCACATGTGGGGTTGTATGAAGGTGTTCTGTACCTCTTCGCCAATCTTAACAGTGGCTCCACCTCGTCCAGCCACTGCAGCATCCGCCATCAATTGCGAATGGCAGCACTTCTCCAAGCTCACGAACCAGAAGACGGCCTCCTCGATACTCTTACCCACGGTCAAAAGCCCATGGTTCTGCAGCAGGGCCGCCTTCCTGTCGCCGAGGGCCTTGGCAATGTCCTTGCCCTCCTCTTCAGCTAGTACCACACCGTTGAAGCTCTCATACAGCGCGAGGTCATTGTAGAAAGCACAGCTGTCCTGCGTGATCGTGTCTAGATTGCGACCGAGCGCACAGAAAGTGCGACCATATATGGAATGGGAGTGTGCAGCGCACATGACATTGGGTCGAGCTTCATGCACGGCATGATGGATCATATATGCAGCCGTATTGAGCAAACGGCATTCTCCACCATCAATAACTTCGCCCTTGTGGTCAACGAGAATGAGATCGGAAGCCTTGATCAAGCTGAAAGCCACACCAAAAGGGTTTACCCAAAACGTCGTGGGGTCAACAGGATCCTGTGCAGTGTCAGGAAGCACTCATAAAGTATACGCGTTTTAGCAGTGACTTAGTGCACTTACTCGTAGAGTGATATGGCCAGCAACGCCCTCATCGAAGCCGAACTTTCCAAAGATTCGGAATGCAGCAGCGAGCCTTCCCTTCAGGTACGCACGCTCTTTGTACTTGTCGTCGAACTTAGGAGGACCTGGAAATTTGAGCTCTGCCAGAGCATGTCAGTAACTGCCCAGTAGCTAATTCATCAGCCAGTATTTACTCATCTTGCCTTGCTTCTCTGTGAGACCAGGCTCGAGAGGCGCAGAGGTGTTTGGCTTTGTGTCATCGTCATTCTGCGGCTCAATTGCTGATGGAGGCGCCATATTGTTGTTCTTGGGTTGTTGGAGAGTATGGATCTGGTGGATTTCGAAGAATGGTCGAGCTGAAGCGACTTTTTGGACCCAATGAAGTGTTGAGGTCAAGCAGACTTAAATGACTGGAGTGGAAGGGAACACGAAGGACGCCGAAAACCTCGGGAAATAGTGAGGGAAAATAGGAAGCCGCGATCGTGAAGCGAAAGAAGTAGCAATCGCGACCTTCGTGGCAATTTGCACCTCACCCATCTCCAACATACCTCGGGATTACATGCCCTTGACACGCCCTATTCAAGCACTAAATCAAAAGCAGGCAAGTAATGCCCTCCGGCAGCCGGCATGCGGCACATGCTGACTTCCGAACATAATAAGGACGATGGTGGTTGGTCAGTCATACTACGCGTGGAGTGCGGGGTCGTGTGAGCTTTCCGTACGGGGCGAATCGCGGAATTTGGAAAGGATCATGTTGGAAGGTTCCCAGATAACCCTTTCAACGAATTTCTGTCGTGTAACCAGTGATGCTTCGATTCTATAAAGCACGTTTTGATGTCTACTGTTTATTGACTATGGCATGTTGTATGTAGCCTGTGTGCGGACTTTTACACCAACGCTCGGGATCACCTTCCGATCTGTCATGATGCACACCGCAACTGCACAGTTTGCGGAATGTCGCACGAAAAAAAGGTTATAGATACACGTGACCATTCCTTTACTACCCATGATGAGGTGGGCCGAACGAGTCTATGGCAAAAACAACTTGTTGCCATAGGAAGTCTGCATCTCATAGGTCAAGGCCAATGAAGAATATTTCCGGGCGTAGTCTGACACCACAACGGGAAAGATGTTCTGGAAGATGAAGTGGCTATGTGATGTGACATGTTAGTTCGATATCAGTGTAGGTTCTCAAGCCGTGCGTGTCGGAATTAGCATCGTTCAGCAGGCCCGTGTGAGGTACATGATGTGTGGAGGAGCTATGAGAAATTTATGTGGTGCTGTCCAGGAATGCTTGCTAGAAAAGCCTCGACATTAGCTTGGTAAGTTGGTACGAAGCCCAATCGTTGATGTGAGGTTGGGACAGCTCCTCTCGTTTGCTGAGCCATGAGAGCGGAAGTGAAACTGATGCGAACGATTTTTCTGTAGAGCTTTTACTGGCTGCAAAACCAAGGGTAGAGCTTCAGAGGTAGATCGGCACACGTTTCAAATACCGAACAACGTCGTCGGCTCCGGTTTCGTCATATACGGAGCCACTGCTAGTCAAATGCTGGATGCACTCAAAGCCACACTGTCCACCACACTGCGGCGCCACCAGCCAAAAGCCTCAGTGAACGCTCAGTTAGTGTTCAAGAGAGTCTTCGCCACGCGGGAGGAGTATGGAGATCCATGCAGAGCTTGTATGTATCGTTCGTCAAACTACTGCACCTTCTGCAGTGGTACTCAGTAAAGAGCCTCGCTCTCCACTGAGGTACAGGCAGCCGTTGTTAACTACTAGCACACGGGAGTATCCCACACCTGCGTGATCAGATCGCCTGGACAACGTGGCACCCAGTTAGCGCTGGCTGTGAGAGAAGTTGTTCTTCGGACGGGAGATGTTGTGCGACAGCACAGCGCGAGCCTCTCAGTGGGGCATCGCACACGTGGGAAGTTTACAGATGTGCTTTTGAATATGTTGTTGAATATCCCTCAAGTCGGGCGAGCCTTCTGGACGACATTGAAAGATTGAAAGCAACGCCCTACTTGCATCATAGTATGTGTCAGTGACGAGCTCGAAATTCCGGAGTGTTTATATCTACTTGCTTAGGCAGCGAGGATGTAGATTATTCCAGCATTGGCTGGGAAGCTCATTTTTGAGTGTTTTGTGCAACGAAACGTGTAAAGTAGACCATAACATGCGTGACACATGCAGGACCAAGCGCGCATCTTGCAGCCATGCTGGACTTGACGATGTCATTGATTTTCAAGAAATTAAACCGACCGTCGATGCGCAGTACAATCCATTGATCTGCTGCTTGGTGGCTGCTCTATTAGATGTAACCTTCAACTGCTGAGCGTACCTTGATTGAACTTCAGGAAGTTAGCAATAATTTCATCGCGATCTCAATAGTACCTAGTTTTCACAGTTGTATTCAGAACTAGGTGGAACGCCGTCTCCACCTCGTGGCGAACTCAGCTGTTCTGACTGACGAAAGATTAAACCCATGAGCCGTGTTTTCCCTTGACTTTCGAACTGCTGTCAGCGCTCGCTCACGCCGTACGCTAGTAGGCCGATCTTGCAGCAAGACTGCAGGATCACATCCTTCATGCAGATTCGTGTCTGCGTGATGCGTTCAGCTACTGCAGCTTATAATTCCTTAGCGGAGAGATTGGGGAGCTGATCAATCGATCAGCTTGCTCGGCTTGTTGCTGCACTTCCTTCTCATTAGTCGTGGCTTAGGTAGCATGTCTCGATATTCGAATTATGACAGGCCGACATTGTGATGGACTGGATGGATGGTGCTAGGCTCATAATTCAATGGATATTCCAACCCACCCCTGCTAGTAAGATTCATGTAGGTCCCTAGGTCATTGAATTCAAGGGAAGGTGTTTGAAGTTCCCAAAAACTAAATTCTCCGGCTGGATCGCCACGGACCGGAGATTCGAGCTGAAGTAGCATAGGTGCATGACCAGTAGGTTGTAGACTAGTTGGATTGAGGAGGGGTTCGTGGCACCAGCGTTTACTTCCGCAGAACACACTTTGACGCGAGTAAACTGCCGGCCTGTCTTCCCATCGATCTCATGATCCTGTACGTTGATGGCATTAACCATCAGTCTTCAACAAGTGCAAAGCAAGAGCCCGACCTGACCCAATGCTACCAAGTATTGCGATCGAAACTGTAGTTCTGCGGGTAACTTGTGGCCTCGGGCTCTGACGAGATGACTTTGGCCATCCAAGGGAGAAACGATTTGATTAGTTCGGAGCGATTATGCCTCCTCTCGCACCCCACTGCCGCTAGCTTACATCGCTTGATCTCCCGCTTCGCCTAAGCGGAAGGCTGGCAAGCTAGCGGGCATGACGTTTGTCCGCGTGCTGTTGGGTCACGATTTGGAAGTCTCGACGTGCGGCATGAGGTGACTCGGTACAGATGTAACAAGTACTCGGGGAAAATGTAAAGGAATGGTAAAGTTGGAGACGTTGATTTTACCTTGACTGAGCGCAAGGTTCTGCGGTATGCGATGTACGCCCGCCCCGATCGTAGTGAACTCCGCAATCTCGACCCAGGATCCCTACCTTTCCCTGCGGCCGTGAGTCGCTTCTCGCCGAGATGCCAGATGATGTGGCCTCGCACTGGCGCCGATGATCGAAGTCGGGCCTGGCAGTATGCGACTCTCCATTGGGAAGATGCTATGACGCGAGTTACTTCGTTGACTTCTTCGGGTGGTTGGATCGCCTGATGTCAGCTATTTAGGATAGAAAGCTATGAACTCAATGCATAAAGGTGGGGCATGGGTCTTTGCGCTGCAGCCACTTACAGCAGCTCGCGTAAATGACGTAGAGCACGACAGAGAAGAAAGAAAGGGCTCACTGAAGCTGCTAGTAAGATGCAATCGAGCAATCGAGCCATCGAGCAATCGAGCCATCGAGCAATCGAGCCATCGAGCAATCGGCTCGACTGCTGGAGTGTTGTAGCAAGGTGTGGGAGTCTTCGGCTCAAATTGTGCTTAGCGACGGTATCCTTGTCGGATTATCCGTGCGTCCGATACCCGACCGCAAGCTACGTTGCAGCATCGCAACGAGATTGCCTGAGTAGATCCTGACTGAGAAGTAACCGGCATTGACGTCGAGTCAATGATGACCTTGAAGGAAGAGCGATCGTTCCACACTTCAATGTACCTAACGTAAGCTGCTTCACTTGTGGCTGCTTCTGGCATTCCAGCTGCACCCGCAGCCATCGACGATCTTAGACGAGGTCAAGGCTCCTCATCTGCAAAAGGCGATCCAATTACCTAGCGTGGGCTGCGGGATGGCACTTCGTTCCGCCGAAGATCACCTTGGCGATCCAGCACTATCGACCCATCTGAGAGACGACACCAGTAGCGCGAAAGTAACAACATTAGCGGCGGTTCAACCTCCGCCTGTCTCGTCAACCTCGAGCCACTGGACGCTGCCTATGTGCCCCTCTGATCCTGCAGATGGTCGGCGACCTCCGACTGGATGGAGTCGCTGTAGAGCGCTGTCATGGAGACGCAACTGCCGATAGGAGCTTGCAACGCGCTCCGGAACGAAGTATGTCCGTGCGAGCAGTATGCTACGACTGCTGATAGGCATTGTGGCTCATTATGCGCAGCAATATCACAGTCCACTGCAACGGCGGTAACCTTTCACACTCTGATTGATAGTAGAACCGTGCAACTGTAAGTGTGGCCTGGGATCTTCATTCGGTTCACCAAATCCACAATATCTGTCTCATGCTAATCGTCTCCTCTTCAGTCGAGTCTCCGTCTAGCTGCATGTACCTCCGCGCCTAACTTCAGATTGCCGTTCAGGGTCGGTAGCTTGTCGCCCAGGTAGCTACGAACCATCTGCGGCCGTGGGGTTGGCTTGCATTATTTCTCGGTATTCAGCAAGGTCCACGGCACTAATTGGCGATCGATACGCGCCATCAAGAATGGTCGCCGACTTTCAGCAAGCAACAACAGCTCATTCCGTTCAGCTACATAGTTTGTGCATGAAGTTTCGCCGATGGCTGATCTCATCAGTATCATGCTAACTGGTAACTCGTAGCTCGGTGATGGCGATCCATGCTCGCAACCTTGGAACTGTCCCACGCCCCGCTTCTGATGTCAAGCGTGAACTCAACCGATTACAAGTTAAAAGTGTGATCTGTGATGAGTAGCATCAGTCCATCTAGAGCATGACCTCGCACCGATCTCCACATGTTTAAAGGATTGAAATCACTGAGTGAGCCCATCAAATCCTCGTCCAGTTTTTGTCTGACATCGTTTGTACATTAGGAAAGAACAGAAGACGGTCTAAGGAACCCGAACATACCCCCGAAACATCTCAGCGCTCTTCGTTGAATGACCCTGAAAGTTCTACCTCATCACCACGAACTTTATCCACACAGTCAACACCTGTTCACAAATCTAGATCAGTCATAGAAGACACCGCTACATCACCACCTTCAACTCCAACACCTAATCCCAAGACTGTTTTCGAGACCATCTCGAGACCTCCACTTCCTCCGAATACTACTACACCTGTACCACATCTACCGACCGTGTCCGCACGCAGCACGACCTCCGAAACAACGGCACTTGAACCCCAGACGTCGCACTCTTCAGTAGTCGACAAGACCGCATTGGATCTTCCTGTTCCTTCGCCGCCGCAGTTCTCTATCAGAACTGATTTGTCGACACAAGCGTCATACATTTCACATACACCTACACGAATTGATCAGAGAAGAGACCAGACGCCCAGCATGGCTTCACCCAGGTTGTCTTACCCAAGCAATGCCAACGGCACAAACGGAGGGAACGAAACGAGCGGGGTTTTGAGCCCGCCTCTTTCACCCAAAGCCCTTTTCCGATCGAAAGGTCGTCTCCCTTCATTTACATCGTCTCGTGCGCCAAGCAATAACTTCAGCATGAAGATCAGCAAGCGCGCCAGTGGCGGTGGGAGCTACAAAATTGGGTTTGTTCAGGAGAACGCTATGGCGTTGAGGAAACGCAGCATGGCTGAATTGGGCGCTGGAGTTTTTCAATCCATCGGCAATGTCTCCTACGTGAATTTCCTTGAATGGGTCAGGTCTGAGCGTCTGACCACTCTGCCCCACAAGGGATCTCGGTGGGATAAAGTCCTGATCCGTGCCCTATACTTTGCCGAGCAGCTTCACAAATTCGAGCAAGCTGTACAAGGCTTCGCGCTCGATAGTAGTGCGGCTGCTGCTGTTGCATACGGCCATGCGCAGCTTCTGCTTGAGGTTCGTTACCACACAATCCACCCTGATGGATCTTTACTGACACTGGCTAGTTGAGCCATAGCAATTCCGAAGCTCTCGACAAGGCATTCTCGGTTTTCTACAAATTTGCGATGTCGTTCCAGAGCGTTCTGAGGCGTTCAGAGTTACTCGCTGCGACCTCGGAGATCCGCGAGCAGCTGTGTCACCTGTACACAGATTTGATCGCGCTCGTTGCCAACGTGGCAATCAAGTTTTACAAGACAGTGAACGGTAATGCGCTCCCGACTCTATTTCAAACGATGATTACTAAACCTTTTAGGCATGACCTCGGGCTCCGTCAGTCTTGACATCTTTGAGCTCTTCGGCGAGACCATTGATGCCTTCCGCACGCGTCAGAACACTGTCATTGAGCTTATCTGGGATTCTCAGATCGAGAATGAAGATTTCGAGGAAGGTGAGGCGTTGGACGTCACGACCCTCAGCCGTTGGCTAGCCCCCCAGGACCGTGTTTTGGCATCGCTAAATCGCGACCACTCAGTAAGTGCATAGCTACGAGGTAAACATCATGCATTCGCTAAATTCGCATCTTTTCCAGACGTTCGTCGATCAGCAAGTTGTAAGTACCTCCCAGCTATCTTCGCAACGTTTATGACACACGCGCTAACGACATTATGCGATAGGAATTCACTTGCTTGTGGTTCCAGAAGCATCTCTCAAGGTATCTGAACAGTGACCACAGCTTTTTGTTGGTTACGGGCGAAGCCGGTAACGGCAAGACAACGCTGGCCGGATCCATTGTGGAGCGACTGCAGCGCCCGGTGAACAAGAAGTCTTACGATACACTGTTCTGTTCTCTCTCTCCCGACATCCCGACCACAGCATCGCCGCTGAGTGTCGTCAAGTCTCTTCTTTCTCAGTTGCTGAACCTGCGTGTTGGCAACATGGGTCTGTACTATGCTGTCTTCAAGGCATATCATCACTGCAGGACCACCGGTGACCTGAAGGTGTACGAGGACTACCTATGGACTGCACTCGCGGATGGGCTCGCGCACCCCGCCCCTGGAGGCAACGATTTGGTTATTGTTGTGGACGGCCTTGACGAGGTGGCTGATTCCAAGTCCGCTTCCATTCAGGCCAGCGGAGCCGTCAGCCCTGCTGAGTTGCTCGAAAAGTTGGTCAAAGCCACCAATCATGGTCATGGTGTAAGGCTGGTCACCCTAGGCTCGTCCATCAAGATGCCTACCTCAACCAAGGGCACTCATCACCAAATTACGCGCGAAGATCTGCGAGATGATATTCATGCCGTTGCACTTCGAGCTCTGATCCATAACCATCACTTCCATGGACAACGGGCCTACGACCAGGAGCAGTTCCTTGATCGCATCATCCAGATTGTACATGGATCTTTCCTCAAGACAACGCTGATTTGCGAGATCTTGAACGCGCAGAAGTCACCTGAAGCACTCACGAAGACTCTGGAAGGACTTGAAAAGCAAAAGCCGTCCGCCCCAGATCTAGTGTCACAGATCTTCACTTCATTGAACACTACCAATGAAGCAAGGACGTTGCTCTCTTGGATCCTGGCTGCGGAGCGTCCTTTGACTGTTGATGAAATCAACACGCTCTTCACCATTGACGTTCAGCGCGGTACAATCTCTGACCGAGGTGTTGATGTTAACAAGATCATCAACACCATTGAGCCTTTGTTGACCGTCCACGAACGCATCGTTCGCTTCAAGCATCCTATCGTTCACTCGGCTTTGCACGATTTCGCTGCCCAGAACAAAATCCCTATCCCCCTCAAGGATAGCGAGACGGATTTGTTACTACGAGTCTTGACTTACGCAAGACTCGCCCTGCGCGAGAAGGGAGAACCAACTATCGACAACAACGATCCGTCGATCGCTGATCGCCAATACCACCAGCATCATCTGCTCGAGTACACCGTGCGGTACTGGGTACTACACCTGCAGCAGTCTCCGTTGGCGCCCAAGTCCACCGGAGAGTACAAGCCTTCCACTGAGCTCCAGAAAGTTATGCCGGATACCACGCTTCTGCCAATGCTTGAGCAGTTGGTTTGGGAAACCCAGTTACCCATTCCACAGGCAATCGACTTGTACAAGCTTGTTGGGACAGTTCGTCGAGCTACACTTGGAGAGAACCACCCGGCGGTGCTCCAGACGTATCTTGCAATCGCGACAAGCTATCTCTTGATCTCTCAGCCTGAGAACTCTGCCAAATACTTCTACTGGGCAAACACAATCAGCCGCAAGGTCCTCAGCGACATCCATCCGTTGACCATCGATACTGCCAACCACTTCCTCAGGATCACTGAGAGTCTTACCACGACAACGCGCACGGAGATCATGACCCAGCGCGAGACCATTCTCACCGTCCTCATCACGGCCTACGAGCGACAATATGGCAGCACGTCAGAACTGGTCATTCACACGCGCAAGCTACTTGTCGAGCTGTATGCATCCATCAAAGAAGAGGACAAGGTGATGGAGATCTACCGACTTATCCAAGAAGCCACGATTCAGCAATATGGCCGCAATTCTCACCAGGCTCAAGATGTTCAGGGTCACCTGAACGTGGTTTTGGGCAAGGGCAAAGGAGAACGACACATCCACGGCTACGAGGAGTCCTTCTTCCACGGCGACGATGACCAGGAGGAGTCCGTCGAGGTGTTCGACATTGCCTCCATTGTTGCTTATCTCCAACGCGCCGAGTCACATGCTTCTCGCAAGGAGTTCGCGCAGGCCGAGAAGACATACGTCGAGCTGTGGATGGAGGTCTCCTCTAAGTGCCGCAGTGTGCAGTCGGTAGAATGGCACGAGAAGAACATCGAGATTGCTACTGCCTACTCTCAGTTCTTGAAGACACAGAGCAAAACGTCTGAGGCTTCAGCCATCCTCACTTGCATTTGGCAACAGTATGAGCACAGCCAGCTCTCTTTCGCCCAAAGAATTGTCTCGCGCCTCACCAGCGTGGCTAAGGAGATGCGCTCGGTCGGCATGCACACGCAGGCTCTTTCGATCTTCAAGTACGCCAACTCTTACTTCAAGAACGTGCGTCAAGAGGAATCCTCCATCTCGCGCGAAATCAACCAACAGCTCTCGGAGACTTCGACTGAATTGGTCAAGCAAAGTCTGAACTCTTCAAGCAGCGTTACCGAGACTACCACTACGATTTCAGAATCCGTTTTCCAGGATGTTTTCTTCTCTATCATTCAGTCCTCCAAGACTGTCGATTCGAGCACCATCGCGCTTGCGAAAAAGCTCACCGTCCAATATATGGAGAAGAAGAACTACAGCGCGGCCATCAACGTTATCAACGCCACTCTTCAGCGTACATGGTCGTCGTTCCTCGCCACCTCAATTCATGATGTGACCATGACTTCCACCTTTACACAAGAGTCTATCGAACTGGTCGAGCGTCTTGCAGAGTGCTATCTGCAGACGAGGCAGTTTGAGAAGGTTGAGGACACTTACAGCCGCCTTTTCCGCGCTGTGCTCCTCGCAGAGAAGGTTGACAAGACCGTGTTTGAACGGTCCAGAACGCTATTGATCAACTACTACGACAAGTATGGCTACTCCGACAAAGCCATCAGCATCTACCAAGAGATACTGGTGTCTTATCGCGCCAGGCTTGGCCCGTCGCATGAGCTTACTATACAAACCTTGTATATTCTTGCTCAGCGATGCCACAAGCACCCAAGAAACCACCCATACTGGATCGACTACTACCTTCAGATCATCACGAGCCTGAATAAGGACTCCGATGTTTGTCACCCATCTGCACTGGACGCCATCATCGTGGTGACGACTACCTACTGGGAAGACAGGCGCTATGCTGAGGCAGTGAGCATCTATCGCGTGCTCTGGAAGACATTCACCACCAAGACCAAGGAACACAAGGTCTTCAGCGATGTCAAGTTCGTTCAAACTTTGTACGAACGCTTCTATCAATGTCTTGAAGAGACCAAGGCTAGCTGGTCAGAGCTGTACCAGGTCAGCAGCGAGTACCGTCAGACAGTAACGGCAGTGTTCGGCGCAGAATCTGTCATTGCCGTGGAGGCTACATTGTCGCTTGCCCAGGTTGCGCAGCGCAGCGAGGAGCATGCTTCGCAGGCAATCTCACTGTACGAAGAGGTATCCAACCGCTCCAAGACTGTCACCACTCGCACATCGACTTCCGATATCAATCACGCGCTCTCTTCGCTTTATGTGAAGCAGCTGCAGTCATCGTCGTCTAGCAGCATGAAGGCCGAGACTGTTCAGCGTGCTTTGACGATGTCACAGAGTCAGTTCCAGGAATCGACACGGGCTTATGGATACTCCCATGAGTCCTCGCTCAACAGCTTGAGGGAGCTCTCGATGCTGCACACGCGCCAGCAGAAGACTGATGTTGCCGTAAAGCAGCTCAGTACTGCCGTTTCCGAGATCATCTCAAACGAGAAATCAAGTCAGAAGCAGATCGAGAGTGCCGCGTCCATTGCGTCCACCTTCCGCTCCATCGAGCAGACTAGCACTGCCCACAGTCTTGTCCAGGAATTGCATCGCCAGATCTGTGCGAAGGATACCCGATACGCGTCGAAGTGGTCTTTCGATCTGACCAAGAGCAGTCGCTCTTCCCTCGCTTTCCTCGCTTCACTGCAGTACAATTTACGCAAGGATCTGAACCAGACCTTCGCCGAAATTATGTCTGATCTGACCTTGGAGTACATCTACTTTGAGCAGTTCCACGCAACGCTAAGCAATAACGAAAGCCTGACCAACATTCTTCTCGCAGCAGCTCCACTTCGTTGGTTCTTGCGCCGCAATGACCAACAAGAGATGATCACTGTCGTCGAGGAGCAAGCCGTTGGTCTCTTCGTCAAACGCGATGCTCAGGACCTCAACACACAGTCCAAGGAGTCTCCACGTATCTTCATCATTGGCATCCTGGACCACTTGGGTAACGGCCGCAACAAGAACTTTAACCGCTCTGTCATTCTCAGCTGCAACGAGAGTGTCACCAAGCTTACCAAGGCGAAGAAGTTCCCCGAAGCCTACGATATCGCCCACCTTGGCTTCCTGTACGCCAGCAAGCACGACGGTTACAATGGCCCGCGCGCAATCAGCATGGGCTTCAAGCTCGCCTCTCTGCTCGTCGGCCGCTCCACAGGAGAGAAATGCCCCGACGCGGCTTTGCGCAAGAAGATGCTCGAACTCAGCAACCGCATCGTCAAGCGCATCCTCGAGATCTGCAAGAATCTCAACATCAACTTCGCACAGATCCAGCTCTACGAACTCTCCCACCTGTCCGTCCTCCTCGGCGAACAGCAAGACTACGAAACCCTCGAGTGGCTCCTCACCACCCTCTGGAACACACGCGACGCTCAACGCACCTGGCCCGCGACCATCCTGCTCAACCTGGGCCGCCGCCTCATCTGCGCGCGCTACCTGGCAAACCGTCCTGTGAAGGCAATCCGCCTCGCCGAGGACATCGCATATAACATGCGCCGCGCCCACGGCCCCCGCGCCCCCGTAACCATCGAAACCTACGAGCTCCTCGCACAGCTCTACACCTCCACCGGTTTGTCCTACCAGAAGGACCCCAAGACCGCCGGCCTCGCAGCCGACTACTTCAAGAAGGCCGTCGGCGTCCACGAAGACATCCTCCGCCTCGTCGCGCACGAGCACGGCAGCATCGACGGCCAGGACTCGGACGATGACGAACTCGACACCGCGGCCGCGCTCCTAGCGCGCGAGGGCGTAAAGGTAAAGAGCATGAACGGCGCCCCCGTCCCCGCCTTGGACGCCGCGCAGATCGATAAATCGGCGCTCGCACGCACTCACCTGCACCTCCTCAAGATGGCGTACCAGCGCCTGGGTGGCTGGCCCAAAGCGTACGACGACTACGAGCGCCTAAATGCGCAGATTTTCCGCACTTTTGGCGCTGAGAAAGAGTGGAAGGGTGTCGAGGGCACGGAGAAGTGGGATGCGAAGGCGTACGGCAATGGCAAGGCGGAGAGTAGTGATGGGGCGTTTAATGGGCTTGAGGATTGGAGCTTTGGCAAGGAAGATGTTATTCTTGAGGCGCAGAAGAGGCAGACGGGGGGCACGAGTGGGATGGTTGCTGTGGCAGCTTAGGAGGGTTGAGAAGTGAGGGGAGGAAGACGTAAGAAATTGTCTTTTCACGAATTGTTTGCGAGTTTTTATACTGTGGGATTACTGTAATGATAATGTAAAAAGCGTGTTCTAGTTCGTACAGCTCTTTTCCAAGTTTCAGCGCATAGTCTGTTTAGCCCAATAGTTTCACAATTGACGCGGCTGTCGCATTGTGCACCGGAAACGTCGGATGCAAATCATTCAGCCACAAATACTCATTGACCGGATAATCACAGCTCGCGTCCTTGGTATACCACGTCGGCGTTCCACTACCACAAATTAGCCTCTCGCTTTACAACCCCATCAGCATGGAAATCACTTACTTTGAATAAGCCTTGCAAAACGCCGTAACGTTCTTCAACCCAGCCGTCTGTTCAAAAGCCTTCGGATCCTGAATAACCTTCGTATACAACGCATTCGTATCATGAATGAACGTTGTAACGCCCTTATGCTTTGCCTTGAACGCCGCCGTCATATTCGCCAGCCGGGAATTCCAGTCCGCAATGACGTAGCCCTCGTATTCTTTTGCGTATCCGTTGTCAGCCTGGTTCAGGATCAGGGGGCTGAGGTTAACGGGCGGGACGCTGAGGAAGAGAAAGTTGCGCGCGCCGGTGTCGTATATTTGGTCCAGCAGGCCTGCGTACGTGGAGAAGATGGCGTCGTAGAGCGTGGCGTTGTTGAGCCACCAACTGTTGCCCACGTCGTTGATGCCGATAAAGAAGGCGAAGAGCGAGGATTTGGAGGTCCAGGGTGCGGTGGCGGGGTGCGAGCCGTAGATGGGGAGGTACTGCGTTTGGACTTGGTCTTTCATGGATATGACGGTGGGAGCGTAGGGTGTTACGAGGGCGGAGTCGACGGTGGCGCCACCGTAAGCGAGGTTGTATGTGAGGATGTTGCTCTTGTTGTATGTGGTGGTCAAGAAACCGACCCAGTTTGGTCCATTGGAAGAGGTCCATCCAGGGTAGGTAGGGTTACCAAAGGGGTTTGAGGCGCTAGGTTGCGCTGCTTTGGGATCGAAGCCAGTCTGTGTGTACGAATCACCGAAGACGAATAGTTGCTTTACGTTCTTCCAGCCTGACCATGACGTCTTGTTTGCGGAGAATGGCGCCGCAAGACCGGCTGCTGCGAGCGAGAGTACGAGAGCGATTGACTTGACCATCTTGAATTAGGAGACGTGCAAAGAATGAAACGTGACGAAAAGCAGGCGATGGCACTTCTTGGACAGTGTTAAGTACATTGCGGAAATATGAAAATACAGGACCTAGCTACCGGGGTTGCGGAAACAGACGATCTACGCCGGCGCGAACCAGGTAAATTAGATTGAATTGATTGAGATACTATACCCCACAATTTGGACCTAGAAGTGAGGTAGAAACAGACTACTTGCGGAAGAATTCTAGAAGCATGGCGTGTGATGGTATGGTAGTGATGCTTGTTCGAACGACGAGGGAGGTGATGTTGCTCCGTGTCTGAAGAGGCAAGGCGCCACAACCTTTGCGGTTTTGTCTATACGATACTGGTACCTAGATTGAATGTTTTGAATTATGCTCACGTAGTTTCTCGGCCGCAGTTAGCAACCAGAGACGATGTAGGTACAATTTGTTGTCGGAAATGCGAGGTCAGGTGTGTCTAAACAAGAATCGTTGCTAGCCTGGCCGAGAGCAAGCGAGGAAGCGAGGCTCTAAAGGGCACGGCAATAAGGCCCTATTGTGGCAAGGTGGCTCACAAATGTGATTTCTGAACAGTAACGAACAGGGTTTGAGATATGATGAGTATTTGGGAGTCCAGCTCATCCTCATGCCGGCACCGTGCGGCTCCGGAACAGCTCCAGCATCGGGCTACGAGTTCGCCCGATGGCCGTTTGAATCACATGTGTCGACAGTAATTCGTACGAAGCACTTGGACACAGGTATGATGAAAGGAAAGGGAGAATGTGACGCGCCGGATAGCTCGGAAAGCTTCAAAGCAAGAAAATGAGCTGACCGAGGCACGCGAACTTGCAAATAGACGTATCAAACGTCATCATAGCTGGACCCTGAGCATGTGCTGTTTGAACTCGTGGATGTCGCATGTATAGCTGCTTCGGTACAGCGAATAGACCGAACATTGAGTGCTTAGTAGCAAGAGGAGAGGTTGGTAAAGAGCGCATGGACGGATGACGTGAGAAGCTGGAAAGGGCAGCAGGAATGAATAATGTTGGGTGTGGCTGAGGCGAGTGGGATGGCGGGTGCTGGCGCTGGCGTTGGCGTTTCGGCGGGCAGGCGTAAGGCTGAATCGAAAACGCGACAGGGTTTCCAGTCGTGTTCCCAGCCATAGCAAATGTAGCACAATATGGGCGGCGCAGCCTGCAACTTGATACCTGTTCTTTCTGCCGCGTTTACTGCAATCGCTGAACACTTCACTGGAAACTACCCCCAATTCTAAGCAAACTTTGCGCACCATCGCCCTGTCTCGCCCATCGGCCGTGCAAAGTCCGCGCCGTGGAACCTGCCAGCTTGCCTGTGAGGCTTACCTAGTACCAGCGCCGAAGGGCCGCAATACGCCGTGCATTGTTTGCTCGTCCGGAAAGGCCGCTCGTTGAAGCGCATGATATATATTCATACCTGTCGCTACGTTTAGCTGCACGTTTGCTGCCTTGCGACTGCGGATACCAAAGCCCCGCGCATGAGCTGGCACAGCTCCACATAAGCATAGAAGCCTAGTCCGAGAAGCAACTGCTACAACTGCAATCATGGCCGGAATGGAGAACATCGAAGTCCATAGCAAGGTAATATCAGCCTACATTGTGCCTTGCAAGGCTAATTGGAAGTGTTAGTCGTACCTTGTTCGCTGGGTCAATGTCTCGGCTGGACACACGATATCGTGGAGCATACAGCCACACAAGAAGTCGGTCAACTTTGGCATCTTCAAGCACCCAGGGACTGCCACGGGCGCTACCCCACACTTGCCCTCCTCCGCCACCTTCGAAGCCGGACCCTCGACGCCAGCGCTAGAAGTCCCTGGTACGCGCGGACGCGGATTATCAACTTCGAGAAACGACCGCACAGTCGTGCTGGAGAAGCTGTCAGCGATTGGGCTGAAGCAGGTACAATGGCACGGCAAATGCGAGGCAGACCAGGTGTCGCTCGGCACCTATGACGTCCCTGCAGGCGAGGGGGGCATGTATGGACTGGTCTTCGACAACACCTTCTCCAAGACGGTGTCGAAGCAGGCCACCTTCGTCCTCATGACGTACCCCACCAATGCTGCGCCCAAGTCGGGACACCACATGCGATACGCACAGGCAGGAGCAGGAGGCAGCTCGACAAGTCTGCCGAAATCGAGTCCATCCATGGGACCTATCGAGTCGTCCGAGTCGCTGCCCCAAGCATTTGCAGACCGATCAAGATCTGCGCAGAAATCCGGCAGTGCGTCCAACTCCTCGTTTCTAACTGGCGTACTGCACAAGAAGCGGAGAAAGCGGAACCAAGGGCACGCCAGACGCTTCTTTTCGCTCGACTTCACATCATCCACACTATCATACTATAGAAACGATCACTCTTCAGCTTTGCGGGGTGCAATTCCGTTGTCACTGGCAGCAGTTGGCGCGAACGAGGACACCCGGGAAATCTCGATCGATTCAGGGGCCGAGATCTGGCAACTACGGGCAAGCAACGCGAAAGACTTCAAGATGTGGAGGGATGCGCTGGATCGAGCTTCACGAACTGCTACAGCGATATCGTCACCAACACTGCAGATCAAGGACAGCCCATACCAGAACATCACCAAACATGTCTCGAACGATGCGGAGGATAATGAATGGGAAAGAGTGGAGAATCTTGTAGGCCGCATTGTCGGAACAAGAGATGCAGTACGAAGACTCGCCCAAGACACCGACCCCAAGTACACCTCCACTGCAGGACTGGGCATCACAAGAGTCCACGACAGCCTGTCGCCCACGCCCTCAGAAACAGAAGCCAACGACTACTTCCCGGACGACCGAGCGCAAGAGAAAAAGGCATTTTGGAAGCGCAAGCCCAGCAGTTCTGGCGGTCAAAGCCCGTCTGGCATATTCAGGAGAAGCGTGTCTGCTCAGGTGGGTGCAGCATCGCCTGGCGCTGTGCCTCCTCTGCCACCACTACCTGCAAACATCTCAGCGAACGGAACTCTGGCCATTCCAAAGCGCAGTGGTCGTCAGCATGGAAGTCACCATTCGTCCGAGGAAGGCGTTCACGACAATTG
This sequence comes from Ophiobolus disseminans, assembly GCA_010093685.1. NCBI lineage: Eukaryota > Fungi > Ascomycota > Dothideomycetes > Pleosporales > Phaeosphaeriaceae > Ophiobolus > Ophiobolus disseminans. The sequence continues at coordinate 1,251,734 of MU006219.1, forward strand.
CATGGCTCTGCTCAGAGATCTGGACACTGTTGTGCGAGACTTCTCGGATCTCATTGCTGAGAGCAAGCAGAGACGAGCACCACCACCTCTTTCGACATCGCAGTCGCGCCGCAGCTTCGAGTCTTTCGAATCCGCAGACGAATTCTTCGACGCTAACGACGGCGATGGGTCAAAGTCACAGTTGCTGTGTATTCGAAGAGACAGCGAAGACGCCGAACGCGAGCGCCGTGAATCACACGATGAAGACTCGGATGGGGAGTCGACATCATCATCCGACCACAGCAGCGGTGTGATAGACCGTGCTCGCTTCTCATCCGACGCAGCACCCTCGCTCTTCCCCAAGAAGCCTACTTCTCTATCTCCCTTACCACTCTCCCCTGTAAAGCGCCGAACAAATATCCAAGCACCCAAAGTGCAACCGCCAAGTCTGATTGCCTTCCTCCGCAAGAACGTCGGCAAAGACCTCTCGACCATCGCCATGCCGGTATCCGCCAACGAACCAACATCCCTCCTCCAGCGCCTCGCCGAACAACTCGAATACAGCGAACTCCTCGACGCAGCCGCCTCTGCACCCGCAGAAACCGGCGAACGCCTCGTCTACATGGCCGCCTTCGCCATCTCCGCCTTCAGCAACGCGCGCGTCAAAGATCGCGCGATCCGTAAACCCTTCAACCCCATGCTAGGCGAGACCTTCGAGCTCGTCCGCGAAGACAAGGGCTTCCGCTTCATCGCGGAGAAAGTGGTGCACCGCCCCGTGCGCATGGCCTGCCAAGCCGAAGCACAGGAATGGACATTCGTCCAGAGCCCCATGCCCGTCCAGAAATTCTGGGGCAAGTCCGCAGAGCTCAACACCGATGGCCGCGGCCGCGTCTTCCTGCACAAAAGCAACGAACACTACTCCTGGATCATGGCCACATCGTACCTGCGCAACATCATCGCGGGCGAGAAATACGTCGAGCCCTCGGGCACAATGACCATCGTATCCGAAACGACGGGCGCGAAAGCAGTCTGCACGTTCAAAGCAGGCGGCATGTTTGCTGGCCGCTCGGAAGATGTAACGGTGCAGGTCTTTGACGCCGCGGGTACGGCGCTGCCTATGGGCGCACAGGGCAAATGGACTTCCAGCCTCGAATTCACTTCCAACAACCAGCCCGTGGGCAAAACCGTATGGAGCGTGGGGCCCCTCGTCGATAACGCAAGTAAACACTATGGCTTGACAACGTTCGCCGCCGCGCTAAATCAACTCACGCCCATTGAAGACGGACACGTCGCGCCCACCGATTCGCGCTTCCGCCCCGATCAAAAAGCGCTAGAAGACGGCGACTTGGATCGTGCGGAGGCGCTCAAGGCGCGGCTTGAGGAGAGGCAGAGGAGTAGGAGACGCGTTATGGAGGAGCATGGTGAGAGCTGGCGGCCGAGGTGGTTTAATAAGGTTGAGAACGGGGAGGCGGAGGCGTTGGGCGAGGAGGAGGTGTGGCGGCTTAAGAGTGGGAAGGAGGGGTATTGGGAGTGTAGGGAACGAGGGCAGTGGGAGGGGGTGGTGGATGTTTTTCAGACGTAGATCTTGGGGGGTTTAGAGAGAGTGTTTTGGGGGTGGGAGCCAGCATGCGTGTAGGTTTGTAGAAATATATTCATGAATGTTGGATATAACATGTCTTAAAGATGTGATGTAGAAGTGATCCGAGTCGCCCTTGCCCAGAGGTTGAAAACGCCATGCAATGCTGTATGTGATACTCAGCTTTTCCTTGCCTGCAGGAGCATCAAGACCGCGTATTCCTGCAAGCCTCGTTTTTATCCGAAACATGTCCATCGTACACCTTTCTCCGTTCTTGCATCAACCTCTCAGATCTCAATGTCCACTCCGAATTCCATACTCGCGATGATGTCATCGTCCATCTTCGGTTTCCTGAACGTCGGCAAGCCCTTACGCTCGCTCTTTTTCTTATCGGCCTGTGGTTTCGGGGTGGTAGCCCTCGAGCTGCCATCGCCATCGAACAGCGCATCGACTTCGAGGTTCTGCTTCTTGTCTGCTGCCTCGGCCGCAGCCTTCTTAGCTTCCTCGTCAGCTCGCTGGCGCGCCGCCTGTCGTCGCTGTTCCATCTTCTTCTCGCGCTGCTGGTCTTGCAGGGCCTTCTTGACGCGCTCGGCCTCTGCAATGCGGGTCTTGCGGTTCAGTTCGGCGACGCGCTGGGCGGCGGCTTCCGACTGGGTGGCTATCCTCGGCTGGCTGTCTGAGTTCTGGCGCTGGAGGAGATGGTCGAATTTGCGGGACTTGGCGATGCGTGCGCTGATGTCGGCGTCGTTCCAGTGGTGGTTCGACAGAGCTTTTAGGTCGTCGTATTTGCGCTGGAAAAAGGTCTGGGTAGGAACCTTGGCGCTGGTCTCTGTGAGGGACGCCTTGTAGACATCGAGGTCCTGGTCGGTGAAGCGCTGGTTGGAGAGGAACTGGAATTGGTAGTCCTTCTTCACAGATCCGTGCTGTGCAATGACGTATTGGTCTGTTGCGATGCGCTTGCCGTTCTTGCCTTCGAAGACGTAGGGTTTGCCTGGTGAGAAGCCTGGGGCATGTTAGTTGGTGGACAGACTGGTGAGCTCGCAAGACTGACCCTTGATCTGCGCCATCTTGTACAGTGTCCGTCGTTGTGAGTCCTGGCCCACGCCGACACGTCCAAAGGTGCCCGTCATGGCCTCTTCGAAGCCAGGGTAGAAGCAGACCTCGGAGAAGAAGCCTCGTCCAACACGGACCGACTCGAAGTCGCGTATCGAAGCCGGCTGTTCTTCACGCGCCTTTTCGGCCGGTCGCTCGTCCCACTCGACGTCACTTTCGCCATCAGCGTCGAGGTCTGAGCCACCGCCCCGGTCACCTGAGCTTGACCGACGTCGGCGGCTAAGGCGATCATCCTGTCGCTGTCGCTCCTGGCCACGCTGCTCTCGCATCTTCTTGTATGCCTCCAGCTTCTCGTTCTTCCGTGGCTGCACCTTCGGGCGGTTGTTCTTACGCGAATCGTCAGGCTCCTCGGAGTCAGCCTTCCTCTTGCGCTCATTTTGCGCCGCTCGCCTGGTCAGCTCTGCGGTGAAATGTGCTCGCTGGGCTTCTTCCGCGCGCTGTCCGAGAATCTCTTCTCGCTCCAGCTGCGACATGCCCATGATCCGCCGGCGGTCTGCCTCGTCGATGTACTTGCCGTCAAGCGGGTAAGGCACGTCGGCTGTCCGTTCGGGCACGTCATCGTCGCGATCTGAGTCGGACTCGTCCATGGCATCTGATCCTAGCGAGTTTGGCGACGAGGCCGCAGGCGACGAGCTGCGTGGGGTCAGCGGCATGTTGCGATAGGAGGCCATGGTGTGGTTGAGGAGTTTAGAGGTGGGTGGGAGTTGGAGCAATGTAGGTAAAAGCGGATGAAGATGGACGCAAGCAAGTGAGAGGGGTACTCACGCTTCACCCTCTTCGATGTCATTATCTTCGTCACCGCCAGCGAGGGCGAAGAGTTCATCGTCGAGGTCAGCCATTCTGAGAGGAGTTGTGATCGAAAGCGCGGGTGCTTCCGATGGATTCGATGGGTGCGAGGCGCGGGGATGGTGTCGCAGGGCCGGTCGTGAGGGGGAAATATCGTGTCAGGGGCGAGGAAGAGGAGCGTGGGAGCTCAGAGTTCGGGGAGACGTTCGTTCTTAATGGGAGCGCTATGACCACCCTGCACGCGTCTGCGGGCGGGCCACTCCACTTAAACTTTAGCGCGCTCGAGTGTCGATGACCGCATTGTTTCATTCACCCAACAGCGCACAATAGCCCGTGTTTTCGCCCTGTTTCTTGCACAATAGGAAAGAACCATGTCTGCTGCGATTCTATGCACGCGATCATTGGCGCGAACAATACCCCGTAGCGCAACGCTACCGGTATTTGATGTCGTCGCCCCAAGTACCTTCGCCGCACTACACCAGCCCTTACGGCACCAAAGCACTTCACACCAACCGCCACCACCCGCCAGCGCAACGAAGCCCATACCCCCCAATTCCTCAAAACTCTCCGATGATGCATCCTCGCAAACCTCCAAGCCTGTCCGGCCCCTCAACCAGGAACAGCGAGACTTCCTCTCCTCCGCCCTGCGCGTGAACCAAACCGGCGAGCTCGCCGCCATCCTCATATATGCGGCCCAGAACCCCATCATCGTCCGCTCGCACCCACATCTCCGGCCCCTAATGAAGCACATGTACGACCAAGAAGCCGGCCACTACAAGTTCTTCAACGAAGTCATCAGCAAGCACCGCATACGCCCTACCGCCATGACACCTGTCTGGACGGCCGCCGCCAGTCTCCTCGGCTGGTCAACGGCCGTGTTGGGGCGAGAAGCGGCAATGGCGTGTACTGAGGCTGTCGAGACAGAAATTGGGACCCATTACAACGAGCAAGTCAGGGTGCTGTTGGATTGGAGTAGAAAGTGTGAAGAGAGGGGCGAGAGCCTGGGACCAGAGTTGGAAAGCCTGGTGGGCGACCTACGAAGGATAAGAGATGAGGAGCTGGAGCATTTGGACCATGCAGTGGAGAATGATGCAAAGGAAGCGCGGCCATATGAGTTGCTGACTGAGGTAATTAGAGGCGGCTGTAGGGGGGCGATATGGGTCAGTGAGAGAGTGTAGGCGGTTGTATCAAGGACACTACTTTAAAGATAGGGCGAGTCTCAAGCTTGCCCGCGATGTGGTGAGAACACTCAACAAAAAAATCGCGAGCTTTGGAGACCACGGTTACAACTTGTTGGGCGTAAACTCAACGAAAACGAGCGGGTCAAGGTGAAGGTAGGAGAGAGCGTGGTAGTGGAGTATATGTATACGTCTCTCCCGCCCTTCTACTTCCTCTCCTCTTCCTACACAACACTTTCTCTACCACGACACTCTCTACCACACAGTGTCTACCACGACCCTCTCTTCAATATTACTCTCTACTACGACACTCTTTACCACGATTCCTTTTTCTCCAAAGATACAACGGTTTACCGAAGCAGACATGTTCATCCCGCAGCCCGCAAAATTCACTGGCAAGTACTCCTATACACAACACTGCCTCGCCAAGTTCGTCAAGGAAGCAAATCCAGAATACAACGACAGGCATCCACGCGTATGGGCTTGTGTTTATGGCGACAATCAAGCTGCTCTGCCCAAGAAACCTAGTTGCCGACTACCTACTAGTGTAGCCTACGAGAGAAAGCTTTTCCTTGCCGCCTTCGAAAATCCATATTTCAAATTTCCGGGTGAGGGCCAGATTGTTTGGCTCACAACGAACATTCTGCAGTCTATCAATGAGCGTTTCCGAGACTATCCGTTCAACTTTGATAAAAATGGGAAACTGCGGAAAAATGTGGGCTTTCCGAAGTGGGAATACGTTATCTGGATGAAGTTTTGGCATGGTACACAATGGACATTAGAGGATGACGATATTCAAATTGAGGTTCGCAATATCCAGATGGAGATTGCGCAAGGGCGCCATCAGGCGTTGAAGGACACGGTGGCCGCAGCCAAGCCGAAGATGAAGAATACAGAGCTGCGGATCACCAAGAAGGTTCAGCCACGAGGACGAGCAAGACGAACCCTCAGTGCAGAAGCTACGTGCATCGAAACTGCATCTTACTTGCCCTCCAATCATCAAGCCTGAACCTGACAAGACCAGCCTTCTCTCGGGCAGGTTATCGTCTCGTGGCCTCGCCGCTCACCGTTTCTCGATCTTGGTGGCAACGCTGGTTCCACTATGGAATCCGAGCAGAACTCGGACGAAGAGTCAAATATCGACATCTCCATGGCAAGCAGCGGCCTCATAGTATGTCCAAGTCTGACCTCAGCGCCGCTACACGGCGAGTATAGTCAGGACGCACAGAAAGCCCAACAAGAACGAGAGCGAGCAGACAAGGCCCTTGAAGAGAATGCAGCACTAACTAGACCCCTTGCCACAGCAAAGGAACAAACCGGTTCCGTGCGTCAACAGTTGGAAGCCTGCGAGTCGAACATCTCTGTGCTTGAAAGAACGCACAAGGATGAACTTGAGCAGGAAAGGCAGAAGAACACCGACTTCTTGCGCCAACAGGTTGAGTCCCGCCAGTCAGAAATCGCGGCACTGAATGAAGCCCATCGGAAAGTGGTGAAGGCAGTGCTGCATGATAAGTCCTGCGCGGAGCAAGATTCCAAGGGAAATCTCGAGCGAGCTGCCACTGCTGAACAACGATTGCGAGACCTTGAGCTGCAATTAAGAGCATGAAGAGCGTTGGACATGGCCAGGGTATGAAGTCGACGATGCATCTCTACCTACGATCACTCAGGACAAGGCTTGCAGTCCTGCCACTACCAGACCCGCTTCTCTTGTCTTGGGAGCTCGGAGTACCGATAGCACGGCTTCATCTTCTAGCTCAAAGCCATCTGACCAAGTGATCTTGGCTGAGATGAAGCGTATATCCTCCGAAAGAAAGGCTAGAGCGGCACTCAAGAGGGTACGCGATGAACAAGTCACCACCAGGGTGGCAAGGCTAGAGAGCGAAGTCGACCAATATAAGAAGCAGTGCAGCCAAGTCCAGAAGGAAGCAGACGAACTTGAAATGCACTACAGTGAGCAGCAGAATCGAGCCGACGGATTAGCAGAGCAATTCGCAGCTCTAAAAAAAAGACCCAAGCATTACAAGCGCAGAGCACTGTCAACTTCTCAGATTTGTCCAGCAAATTCACTAGGCTAAAGTTCGTTCTAAAGTACGCGCGAATCAAGGCCGCCATACGCGAATCAAAATTTGCACTATGTAGAGCCGAGCTAAAGGCCACGAAGAAGGACTCAGAAGCCACAAAGATGGCTTTAGAGGCGACGAATACAGAATTAGCAGCTACACAGGAGTCTCTGAACAAGTCCAACGACACGTTACTTCAGGCCCGGAACATCAGCGTCGACGAGCTTGCAGAAGAAGAGGGATGGGCCCCTGAGGAGGTCGATGAACGGCTCCTCACGTATGGCGTTCGAATCGATACCTCGGACGCGAAGAGGAAGGCGGAGGATGATGACAAGGAGGGACCTGAGAAGCGTATCAAGTTTGATGATGGCGGAGAGGGAATGGATAAGAGGACAAAGGCGGATGAAGGCATGGGCGGCTAGCACGAGGCCTAGCAGGATGAGCGGGACGTTCGAAGGTGTTCTGCGAGTATTTGACATCCCTGGGTATCTGTTAGAACGCTTTGTATCAACAACCAATGCTTCTATGCAGGACCTTGACGTTTTCTTGCAAGTATTAGGGTAGGGTGAACAGGACAGCAAAATCTGTCCTGCGCCGCAGATCGTAGCGAGATGCGAAATGGACATGAAGCATACCTGGCAAGTGATCATAGCTTACAAGTCAATTGTTTTTCTCTTCTGTTACACTCACATGAACCCTGAGAACTTGCGGGACAGCGATGTCTGTCCCGTACTATACAACTGGAATGAGGTGTAATTGCACCAAGATTCACATGGATAAAGAAAAATTCGTGTTTAGTTGCAGGCAGTAAGGGAGGGCGAGGAGGACAGCGACATCTGTCCCGCGCCCCTGAGGTCGCAGGACGTGTGAAGGAGGCCTGGGGAAGAAGGCTCTTCGTAAGTCGCGAAAGCTGGAATTAAAGATACATTATCCTGCCTGTCTACAGAGACTTTTTAGGATTAAAAATTGCTCTTCTATACGTTGATGTAGACGCCAAGCTTGGTCTTTTTCCAGCTTTCACTCCATGCAGGTGTTGTTAGTTATTTGTCTACTTCTACACCTGGGAAATTGTTAGCGAGACGTTAATCCCGGGACCTAGGAAACCAAAGCGGGACAAGTTGATGTGTTCTGCCGTTGTTCTTCACGACGCAATGGCATCATGTTCTGAAAATAGCATACCACCTGGGCAGTGTACTTCTACCTACTGGATAACAATTTGTTGTCATGTTAGTGAAGAGCTATTGAGTGGCTCCTCAACAAGGTACAATAGATACGCACGACATTCCAGCGAGGCTGATAACAGGACATCCCCCCGAATCACGGTCAGCCCTATGAAGCCTTTTCGATTTCCACGACGCGCGTAGTTGCTTGCGGGACGCTTTGAGCAGTCCTTCCAATTGTGCGATCTACGTATATAGCTATGGAGCACATCGAGTGTCATTATCGACACTAAGGACACCCCAAGATCCCACAAGCACAGAGGCATGTATGTGTAGCTAAGAGGTAGTTGCTTCGAGTACATCAATACTAGGCTTTGTAGTGACAAGACGTCCTCTAAGCTAGAGCAGTCACAGTGGCTCTGTGCATGATGAGTCTCAAGAAAGAGCACGGGACACTACATGTTGCTTTCAATACACCCGTTCAACAGCATCCAAGAGCACTCTGCGGTATCACCGCAGGACATCTTAACCGCGCATGGGCCTTTCCAGTGCGATACCACTTGTGCCAGCGTGGCAACAAAGGAACTCTAGGTAAAGGTGAGAGAACGGCGCCTACGTTGTCCGCTCAGCATTAAACTACCACAACAGAGCACTAATCGGGAACCCTTTTGCAAGATTGCATGTACCAGGAGCGCCGGTTGAACATCACATGATCATCTTGGCCTGAGTTTGGTACCTCACTTCACCTCTGCTAGGCTAAAGCGGCCAGTGTGAAGTGCAGCGAGTAACATCTGCGCAGAGTAAGTATAGAAGCTACAACTTTACCTTTGCGGTGCGCTGACGTTCTGTGTCAACATTAAGAACGTAATGACAATGTGGCCGAGTGACATCAAGAGGCGTGATAAGTCGCGCACAAGACATGGTAGACATCTGCTTGGAAGCAACGAGTCAGATATAGAATGACACACCCTCGAATCACATATGCTGCTCCACACATTAAAAACGCTATAGTATCGCCGCACACTTCTATCAACAATGATCGCCTCCTCTCTATACCACAACACTCACGCAAACCCGCTAAACCGAACACAACCCCAAATCCAAATCGCACACATCCCGCTTATCCTCTCCGCCGCGTACTCGTCCGGCTCCTGACCTCCGTCGCCGAGACCTCCAAATGCGTCCCGCTCCTGCTCTTCTCCAGCGTCACGGGGACATTGCTGGCGCCTGCGCGGAGGTAATCTGGTTCGTCAGCTTCGATAGCCGCAGGAGTAGCGACATGTATACCCTCGATGAGAACTTTCTCGTCCTCGGGCACAGGCATCGTCGGCTCCTTGACTGCAGACTCCGGCTGTCGTGTGCCGAACGGCGGGTCGAAGCGCTTGCGCAGCGTCTCGATCATTTTGCTGAACCAGAACCAGTTGAGGCCATTGAGGGTGAGGTTGGAGAGGAGGTATGCGGCTGCGAGCCAGAGGGGGACGGACTGGCCGTCTGCGAAGCGCAGGATGTCGTGCTTGAAGCCTGCGTTGCCGACCGTGGTGGTGTTATTTAGCTTGCCGAACTCGGGGTCTGTGGTGCTGACTACGCCGGCGGTGTAGGCACGGTAGACGTCGTTGAAAACGCGGACGGAGTTGTATGTTCCCCAGCAGAGGCGGCAGGAGAAGAAGGTGAAGAGTAGGACGATGCCATTCACAAACTGCAGGGTTGAGCCCGTCATGTTGAGCTTGTCGCAGAACCAGTGGATGTTAAGGAAGGGCGAGGAGAGCTCGTAGAGGATAAAGGTCGGTGCGTAGAAATTTACGAATGGTCGCTATGAGTATAGTCAGCATCCTTGGGCTCATACTCGCTCGCTGTGGCATGAGTCGACTTACGAAGCCCAGCGAGAAGACGCAGAGCGCTGAAAGGGCATGACACAGCATGCCAATACCAAAGATTTGGACATTCTGCAGCGTGATAACCAGATCCCATAGGAAATAGCCTCCAGCAAATGCCTGGATCAAGCCTGATGCACCTGTATAGCCATGTACGCGCTCCTTTGTGTCCATGCCAGACCTCTCCGTGTCCGTCCACATGACCCAGAGAGCGAGGGTGCACACCACCACGCTCTGCGTGAACGAAACAACATGCACATCCCAGTTCAGCTTCGTGCGCCTGTTGAAGGCGGGGTATTTCCGTGGCAAGAAGTAGCGCGAGATGGCTGGCGAGACAAATTTGTTGATTATGTAGTAGACGGTGTAGGCAAGCGCAACCTCGTGGTAATGCAGCGGCAGCGTCTTGAGGGACAAGTAGTCGGCGACCTTCTCGACATACGGAGCGAGGAATGCCGGCCGTGGCAGCGGGAAGGGATCGTGCATTGTTCTGTGAGCGATGATGTGGGGTGCAGCCGCCGCGGAGGTGTGATGTAAGGGAGGTCCTCTAGGAGCGTGAACAGGCAGGAGCGAGCAGCTAGTTCAGGAGGGAAGGCTGCGACGATGGCAGGACAGAGCGTCTTTATGGGGTCACCGCAGTAGCACCGTCATCCAGGCCGCACTCGATGTTGCCTGACAAAGGTGTGCACGCGGAGACGGCATCGAGTCCAAGATTGGGGAAGCTCAAAGCCGAGCTCCGTTTAGCGAGCCGAGCTGAGGCACACGACATCGCTGAGGCGGACGCTGACAAGTCGCGATAGCCACAAGACCACGTCATTTTTGCGTTTGACTAACACTGTTTGAATCGCATAGCCACGTGAACCCACGCACTGCGGTGTTTGTAGAGTCTAGATATGTGAGTGCGACGATGCCGCGTTGCTGCAAGAAGGCGACGCACGACGTCATCCCTGCCGCTGCCGTCCTACACGGACCCTGAAATGGATGCGCCATGAATCCCCAATATGAAAGCCGATCTGGTGCACCACAAGCAAAGCCAAAGCGCCAAAGGAAATGGGATATCATGAATACAGAACTGTAGAGAAAATTCGCCGCGCAGCTTGAACTCAAAACAGGTCCAGCTGAATGTTGTGCTTCAGCCAGCAGCCCTTACACATATCATCTCTCAGCTTCACCGCATAAGCCTCAAGAAACAGTGCTCCAACGTAAGATGTCCGTTCGATCTTGTCGAGAAGAGAGTAAAACTCTTGCAACGTCTTGTAGCTTTGTATCTTTCGAGGCACTTGAGGAGGTGCAACGGTAGGGGCTGACACTGACGACGAAGATGAGGAAGTTTTGCGCAGCATACCGTCTGGATCATGATGCACTCCTTGAGTAACCTTCGGGAGAGACGACGGTGGCGTCGGCAGCCTGTGTGACTTGCCTTTCGCCAGTTTTGACGCGAGATCATGTGACACCGTGAGATTGGGGGTATGGCCCGGATCCGACGACTTTTGCGCTCCGTGGTTACTGTTCGAGATTTGTCTGCTTCCACTCATGCCAATCGGATCCGACACAGTCGATGATGAGACTGTACTCTCTTCTCCTTCGAGATTCATCTGAAGATCCAAATGTGTGCCAATCCACAACGCCCAGCTCGCCTCAGTGATGTCCTCGGTCATAAAGATGAACCGCAAGGCAAGCGTCATCTCATGCTCGTTTTGATACGGATAGAACTTGTTGGTCTGGCTGTGTTTTCCGCCTGGAACCTCCTCTGGATCCTCGACGAAGGGGTCCATGATGCCGAGCTCATAGTTTACCTTCCAGTTGAGCTCTTCGTTCAAGTCCTTGTCGTGCATTGGCATGAGTTTTCCGTCCCAGAGAAGGCGCTCCGCAACCAGAAACACTTTTCGCATGTGCGGTGTTGCTTTTCGCACCCGCAGGCAAACAGGGCAACGGAAGGGTACTGGAGGCTGAACATCCTCCCGATGGTGGAGCTGGTGCCAAGAATCGTACGGCATCAGTCCTAGTGGGTATGGCACCCAGTGGAAATTCTCACATAGCTTGCTGTCGGGATGCGGCTGATGTAATACAACAGGCTTGTAGACTGACGTTGGGCCGTCTAGTGGAGTTGATGGCTTTTCTGGTGGCAGTGTAAATGTAAACTCCTGTCCCGGCTTGTGTGCAACTGTACGGGCACATGCTGGATGTATTCGAAATCTCGATTGACCTGTGGCTGAGAAGGTGTGCTCAGGAGCTGAGGGCGTCATGTTGGCATTCGTGTTCCTTTGTAATTTTGTGACGAGTGGAAGTTCCCACTGGATGTCCATTGCCCGCTTGCGTGAGTTTGGAGCCATGGTGGTTTGGCTGGCGGGATAGGTGGTGGCATGGGAAGAGCGGTATCATAGTTATATATATAACAGTCAGCCCTAGGGTCCGTTTATTAGTGAGTGTGAACCATGATTGTGTGAGGCTGCTTGATGAGAGTGAGCGATTCGTGGTTGAAGAGTGAGGGGTGACGCGACGGGATTAGATTTAGCAGGGATCGGGGATCTCGGCTTTAGCGTGGAGCTACGCCAAAAAGTTAGTGGCGGAGTACATGTCATTCCATCTTGATTTCCTCAATGGCACAACGATGACACTCCTTCGAAGATCTTTCATAGACCGCCCAGTCGCTACAGCGCAATGTTTACATGCTCGAAATGCACCTCTACGGTTACGGAATCCCGCCGGACGCACCTACACCAGGCCTGCATTCGCGCCGAAGCCGATTATCGACATAAAGCACATTCGGCAAAATCCAGGGCTCTACGAACAAAATTGCATAGACCGTAACTATGCCGCGCACAGCAAGTCGTCATGGCGTATAATAGAGCTTCACGAGCAATGGCTAGCATTACAACAAAGCGCCCGGTCACTACGAGCGCGCAACAATCAACTTCGCGCACTGCTGTCAAAAGGTGCTTCACGGATGAAGGAGGCGGACGGTGCGAAAGAAGTTCCGATGAAGCAGGGTGTGATCGAAGAGGCGAAGGCGCTGAAAACGCAGCTCAGCGCCATCGAAGCGCAAGAAACTTGGCTGCAGGACGAGATTGAGGGTCTGGCACAGGATTTGCCCAATCTGAGCAGCGTACACACACCGGTTGGGACTAAAGCCGACGTGACGGGTTATATCAACCAAGACGGACTAGAAGGAGCCTTGGGTTCTAACAAAGTCGGGAAGTCGCATGTTGACATCGGGCAAGAATTAGGCATACTAGATTTCTCAGGCTCGGCGCAGACATCGGGTTGGGGCTGGTATTTTCTTGTCGGAGATGGCGCTATGCTGGAGCAAGCACTTGTGCAGTATGCACTGAGCGTAGCGCGGGGGAAGGGCTGGAAAGCAGTCGCTCCGCCATCCTTGGTCTACTCGCACATTGCTTCGGCATGCGGTTTCCAGCCAAGGGACCAGAATGGAGAACAGCAGATATACGCTGTCGAGCAGTCCGAAAAAGACAAGTCGAAACCTCAACTAGCACTTGCGGGTACAGCTGAAATCCCACTGGCCGGTATGAAGGCAAACCAGACTCTGGAAGACTCGCAGCTACCGCTGAAAACGGTCGGAGTGAGTAGGTGCTATCGAGCGGAAGCCGGTGCCAGAGGAGCAGATACCAAGGGTCTCTACCGGGTGCATGAGTTCACCAAGGTCGAGATGTTCGCTTGGACATTGCCAGACAATGCTGGTGACGATCACTTCACGCCCTCATCTACCCCAAGTTCTGGAACGATCTTTGAGGAAATGCTGTCAATACAGAAGGAGGTTTTAAAGTCCCTTGGTCTCCATTGCAGGATATTGGAGATGTCCACGACCGACCTTGGTGCCAGCGCAACCAGGAAGGTCGACATGGAGGCCCTCTTCCCGTCTCGAAAGGAAAAAGATGAAGGATGGGGTGAGGTCACGTCAACGTCGATGTGTACAGACTATCAGAGCCGACGACTGCACACTCGAGCGCGCATCAGTGGCAAACTCGAGTTCCCTCACACACTGAATGGCACTGCTCTTGCGGTGCCCCGAGTACTTGCAGCGATATTGGAGCACCACTGGAATGATGAAGAGGGCACCGTGACGATACCCGAGGTTCTACGGCCTTTCATGGGAGGACAGGAGAAGATCGAGAAGTCATAAACAAAGCATAACCGCACGATTCACGACGACTGTCACGAGATGAGATGACTCTGTATGATTGTAGATAGTGTAGATATATTGCGTCACACGTGGCTAGTGGTTGGGTAGCATAGCCGGAAAGTTAGTCCACGCCAGGTTCACCACTGCAACGACGGGAGCATCCTGTGGCCCACACTTCTCAACGCCAGCTTGCTGCCCTGCATGCTCGCCATGATTTTCTCCAATCCGCTGGCCGAGCCGCGGCATCCCAGGTGTTCGCCATCGAGGCTGAATCAGAGCTTGGCCCGGGTAGCAGCGGCGATTGGTGCACAGTCCTCCGTCCCTCTCGCTGCAGGCCGTCGTGCATGGGACCAGCTTGCATGTGGGTTAACGGGCATGTGAGCATCGCCACAGCCGTTGTTGTCTGCTCCTGCAGCCTCCTTGAAACGCTCGTTACTTGTGCTGCGAAACAGCGTCTTTGATCACGACGGCGCCCTTGGTCGAGTCCCAGCCCACCCTTCACAGCGTCGCATCTGAGGTGGGGTCAGACTGCCGCACCCGCGCTCTCCAGCCTCGTAGCGACGACAACACCCGCCGCTGCACTCGTGCGAAGACGGTTACCCGCAGCCACACTGTCTTGACGCACCCCTCTCAACAACAGAGGTGTAACCTCACCCCAGCCATCTACAGTGTATCGCATATCTCGAGCGCGAATCTGCAGAAGAGTCTTTGGGTGACTCGAACGGTAAACACACGTAAGAGTTGGCATATCAGAGCCGCGGCGCATGGTTTCCTACCCAGACTCGCAGAGCGCCGAGCGCACGCTGGCCATCCGCCGCCCGCCATCAGTCTCGTCGCATTCCTCGCGCGCATCCACCGTGAGAAGGCACCGGCCGCACCGATCACATTTCGGAGGCACGACATATCAGCCGCAGAATGAGTTCCCGGTCTTTACGCACACGGGCGACGTCGAGATCGTCATCAGCAACGGGCGCAAAGAGCAGCGATATGTACTGCACAAGCTGATTCTGACGCAATGTTCGGGCTTCTTCGAGGCCGGGACCAGCGAGGAGTGGTCGAATGCTGGAGAGGGATCCAGTGTGTCGCAGAACTCAGCGGCGTTGGCGAGGGTGCCATCCGGTGCGCGCCAGGAGAAGACAAGATGGAGATACGAGCTGGATTGGGGCAAGGGCGAGGATGATCTGCCCATGCTTGTGCAGAAGGTGCGCATTCTACATTCTGGAGACTACCTGCCTTGGACTTACATGTGCATAGAAGACACAGCCTACAATGTTCGGCGGCGACGCAACACCGCCAGCGCAACCACCACCCGCCCGCAACAAGCCCACGGCTCCCCAGTCAGGCTTCTTCCGCAGCATGGCCAACTTCTCCACCCTCCACGTTCCAGCCGCCGAAAGCGACCCCGACGACGACACCTTCCGCGACTACGACAATCTCTTCAAGATCTTCTACAACTACTCGCCCGCACTTGATGCCGTAAACATCGCAAGCGCATATGTCGAATGCAAATCCCTCCTACTGATCGCAGACATGTACGATGCGCTCGAGGTCATCGGGCCGCGTGTAGACCACCACCTCCTGCGCTTCCAAGGCCGGCTGTGGAAGCAAATAGCAAAGTACCCGCCCAGCTATCTCAAACTCGGCTACATGGCGCGCAGCAAAGCCATCTTCGCAGAAGCCATGGTACACGTAGTCGGACAATGGCCGCAGGGCATCAACCAACTGCGCGGCCAGATTGCCGAGCCCGTCATCGAGCTCATAGAAGACAAAGTCGACGAAACAGACGAACTCAAAGCCAAAATAGAAGTCAAGCTCTTCCGCCTCTCCCTCACAACGTCCCGCGGCGAACGCGTCTCGCCCTCGAGTAACTGGCTCGACTGGCTCGCCGTCTCCCTCTTTAGACAATGGCTCGCGGAAAATACAAACCCCCCGCCCGCTCCTATACTCAAAGCCCCTCGCGCACCCGGCTCCCGCAACGGCGACAACGCGCCTCTACCCCCGCCACCCGCCTTCAACACCGGTCGCGTATTTCGCCTCCTCGGCCAGGGTGGCTCGAGCTACCTCAACCACGACGAATGCAAGCGGTTCCTGCGCCTGAATCCAGACCAGTATAATCGCGATAATCTGCGGCGCTTTGAGCGCCGCATCGACGAGATGAAAGTCAAGGCTATGGACACTGTGAAGCCGCTCATGCGCAATTTCCTGGAGCTGGATTTACGAGAAGGCGGATTGCCGTATCTGACGTGTACGCGTATCGATCCGCAGGATTTCCCGTGGGATGAATCATGAGGAAGAGGAGGAGATATGGATATAGGTGTTTGGGCTGGCATGCTTGGGATGGCGCATTATTGAGATTGAGGTTTTGGTTATTTTGGCGCCAGATACCCTTGGGATATTGGGAGAATATGTTGGTTGCTTGTTCGATATTGCTGTTATATGGGTTGATCTTACGATACCACGAAGAAGAAGGACGGGAGTAATGAGATCATGGTTCAGATAGGCAGACAAGTGTACGCTGGCCGTGCGCATCTGCAGAGGAGAGATTAGGTGGTGAAGACGATATGAGATACATGGACTCGTAACTTTGTTGAAGAAAGCGTGACGTGACGTGATCTGTGTACGAAGATGTAAGCAAAGCTTTTTACCAACCCTAACAACCTACCCCATCTCCACACTGACCATTCAACCAACTCGCCTTCCAACTCCCATCCTTCAAACTGCCCCCCAAACTACCCCCCAAACTACCCTATCCCGCTTTCCATCCACGACATGTTTGCACGCAGGACAAGACTACACACCATCATAACTGCGAGAAGGAATAGCAAAATGTGGATATCTCGAATCGAGGGGTACGTAGATGATATCATGCAACGTCGCCGAAGTGTTCCGCTGACCTTGCTTCGGAGCAGATATACCATATCGTCAAGCAGTTGCGGTAGCTTTACATCATCTCTAGCACTAGCGCTGTGATAGTCGCCACTATGACGATCGTGCGGGATCGGGCGAAAAGGCTGGGGCCGAGGTCCTGTTCCTGCGTGATTGACACAGTGCTTGGAGGGGGGAGATGGTCTTTGACGGTACGCTATCTGCATGACGAGGTGGATCCATGTTACGCTTGCAAGGTACCCGGGGCTGCTTCGATTTGTTCTTGACGAATGCCTGTCATGCATGCATTTGTACTTGGCCCCGTCGGACGCTCGCTCTGTGGATGAATTCATCACTGACAAAGCGCCCATCAAATCCATCACTTCAGACTGACGTCCCGTCGAAAGCTTTGGCACGGTTATCGATGTGATGCTTGTGTGCATCGAGTACCCTTATCGGATCTACGCCAATAGCTATTGTCCAAACTACTTTTCCTGGCCGCTTGCGCTCGGGTCGGGCCTTCGAATCACCACGTTTGGTAACTTTGGGGTGATTGCTTCCTATCCAGGTATCTGCTGGGATGATCCAGAAGTCGAGACTGCAGTTTGTGTTGATCACGTGTCCCGCTGCTCTTGAAGGTGACTCGGGCGGTACACTCTGTGCTAGGTCGAGCGCGATGCACATGGGGAGGATTCCGTATGGTATACAGACTCTTCATCTGTCTTGGTATTTCCAGGCCGCGTATCGTAGTTGGTGTACATCTTGTTGATCGACAAATCTAGGAAAAGGGGTGAGATTCGACATCTAGTTGCATGGCGTGAGCATCGTGTTGACACTGAAGCGTATGGGCGGTGGGAGTCTCCGAAGCTGGACTGGCACAGCTGAGGGCGTGCATAAGAAGGCCCGCCGACGGTCGTTATTGAAGGTTTCAGCCAACGCGACGTTAACCAGCTCTTCTTATCTCGACAAGACTCTTCCCCCTCAGCACCCGATTGCAATCATGCAGTACATCATTGTCCTCGCTTCTCTCCTCTCCCTTACCTTCGCTGCCCCAACTACACTCGACACCCGCGCAGGTGTTTGTGGAGGAGTTCGCGTTCCGGTATGCTGCCAGCTCGACGTTCTTGGTCTTTCGGACTTAAACTGTGCGAACGGTAAGTGATCCGTTGCCGGCTTCTGCCATGGAACCCATGTCCTCTCAATAAGCCACAGGACTGACTATGTTAGCTGGACCGGTTGCGACAACCGCAGAATTCAAGGCCCTGTGCGCACAGACGGGTACTACCGCTCAGTGTTGTGTTGGCGCACTAGGCACTAATGCACTCTTCTGCACCGGTGCATAGATGCATTGAGGCTATCAGGGGCGCTTCGATGGGAGTTGGGATGTGGAACTGATGCCATAATGAGGAGCGAGAGGATGTGATGGGGAGTAAACGAGAGTTTTCTAGCTGTACCCACCATGTATGACAGAAAGAATCAAACCTGGAAGGATCGTGCATCGTCTTCAAACAGAAACTCGCTGACAATTTCTCTTTGCATTCGACATGGATGACATGAAGTCTTGACAGCTCTTCGGGAGCAGTGAGTTGATGCGCGTAATCGTATTAATACTTGGATACAGAGCGCTGTAGCTCTTAGGCCGAGTTTGTAAAGTGAGCCATAGGACTCGAAGGTGACAGCACTCTTACACTTGTGTCGGGTTGCATGGGAGACAGTCTGCAGAACTCCACAGGAGGAGAGAAGTGCGCTTGTAACGATTCTATAAGATGAGGCAGGCGCGCACGTTATTGTCGCGTGTTTTGCGCATTGCACCTGCTCGCGTCAGGAAAGGAAAGAGCGACCTATTCAGAGTAGCGTTCATGCTCATGTCAGCCGAGAGTACGTGTATCTGCTCAGCAACGTCAGGATATAATTTTGAAAGATGAGCATAGAATTCCCTGCGCATCATAGTAGATGTACTGTGCTTGCTTAAGCTTAGTCAAGCGCTCTGCGCCATCGCTGCTGTTAAGCCAGATGATGCCGTCCTGCATAATATCAGACAACTGTATCCGAAATTCGAAATGCTCGCCTCCATGCTTCATCTTTCTCCTCCGTCACTCCTCCAAGCTGTCTCGCACGCACTTCCGCACGCGCTTCTTGAACTCTGGAGTATTGTCTCGCCACAGTGACGCTGCTTCGACGTTGGCCGGTGACTCGTCGTTCGGGCTCGACAGCATCGATATGACTGAGAGGAGGATCGTCTCGGGTGTTTGTACTGGTGACCAGCGCTCTGACGCCGATTCGTAGCCGTATTTGTCTTCCTCGGGTGGGTGGAGGATCGAGATGCAGACTTCGCCGTTCTGGTAGACTATGCGTTGCGTTAGCATGCAACACATCAATCAACTTGTGTAGTGAGCGCTCACTGTTTGGGTGGAAGATGGATGTCTCGAAGCGCATCTTTGGTGGCAGTAGCGGGTATTCGATCGGGAAATTCAGTCTTGCGCGAAAAAAGCCCCCTAAATACTCGATTAGTGCTACCCGACGTTACTTTCGTGGCTGAAATACCTCCATAGAACTTGGTGTCATCATCGATCATCAACATAACCTCCCACTCGAAGACATTGCTGTCCACTAGTCCACAGCTGATGCCTGATATGCTTTTGTCGTTCTGCATTTGTTTGAGCTGACGAGACAAGAGCCCCGCTGCCGCAGATGAGGAGGCCATGTTCTTTTCGTGTGTATGTTGAGGGTTTGTCCCACTGGACTCGATCGAATGTGGCGCGGGTGGAGGCAGATCAAGTACGGGTACTGAAAAGAAGAGCGTGCACGGATTAAGTTTTCCTGAGTTTAAGCAATCGATGAGAGGTTTTTGCTCAGAGTAATGGAATCAAAAAGAAGGGAATGCCTTCTTCTGAGCGCGGTGCGGCGTAAATGCGGAGGTCGAGGAAAGTTATAGCGGGGCAATATGGCAGATTGCGCAAACTACAGGCAATTTGTTGAGTCAAATACAAGGAGAGTGATGTAATGTAGTAGTGTCCAGAAGCGTCCAGCGATGCAGTAAAGAACAAGAAGTATGGGCGCAAAAGTTATGTGAAGAAGCAAGCCTCGAGAGTCGCGACCGACCCTCCAATCGATGTGCAGCAAGTGGCGGCATTAGCCAAGCTGCAGGGATCAGATGGGGAAGCTTGCCCTTCCTTTTCCACTCGGTCGCATTGTCACCGTCCCAAAGCGTACATGCCCTTCATGTCACGCGCGGAGTTCTTTCATACCGACGTTCAGCGCGTTTTAATGCCCTCTCGAGCCGTATCCGCATTTTCGATCGCTGCAGCAGTCTCTCAAATGTGCCCCAGCGCGGATTAAGGCGCTCGATCTCATGCAGGCTCGTAGCCAATGCCCACCTGCCACAAGACATTCTAAAAGACCTGATATTAGGTCTCGTGACTACTTTCACCGTTCCAAGGTTCGAGGGATCATGTTCGTAGGGCCAGCAAGTGAACCTCGGCCTGCAACGTCAATAGCGCCTGGACCCTGAAGCGGAACGACAACCGTTGTCCTCGTCTCACAAACCTCATTGAAATCTCATCAACATTCAGCCTGATCGCCAGAAGAGTCGCGACATGGCGCATCCAATTACCATCAAGGAATCCTGTACGCTGGCTCTGATGTTAAGCAGGCCTTCCTGGTCCCAAAATCTCGAAGCATCCACGCTGCTGCAGATCAAACAAAAGCAAGAAGCTGCAGGACAGCCTTTCTGGAGAGCCACCAATGAACGATAGACCGAACACCGCGTGACTAAGCACCTCTTTGCTTATTTTTTGCAGCTTCTGCAGGAGGGGATGCCTTTCGAGCATGATGCAGAAAGCTTGTTCGCGTGGCTGTCTCGTTAGTCCAGTACTTACTCGAAATTCGAAGATCTTCGTTGCCATTTAAACCCCTGGTGGTTCTCATCTCGCCTCGAGGGACTTATCCGCAACCTTGGAAGCCATTGGCTGCCTGCCTTCCACGCTGCTGGCGTAATACGGTCAGCGACCTTGCAAAACAAACCATACGTCTTAACTCCGACCACTAGATTCACCATGTTACAAGTCCCTTATTATTTTATAGACGACCCGAACTAGCAGAACGATCAAATGGTTGAGGTACACAAGAAAATCGATTCCATCGTCTAACGTGTCTACTACAATCACGCCAAACAGTAGGGCTTGCCATGTGTACCAGCTAGTTTGGCTTGATGCATGGTGCAAGTTTGCGGGAGTGAAAGCTAGGACCCCGGCAACCCGGAAGGATTCCCAGCCAGCCCCAACATTGAGAAACCATGGAAGGCTTCATGCACCTACAAGGTTCGGGTGATTTTACATGATGAGCTGCCGATCAGCGACCTGTTATAAGTATGGCGACCAGCCCCAGCCTCTTGGACCTTGTCCAAACCCGTGGGCTAAACTATAATATCGGCACAACGCTGGCTAACACCACTCGACATGCGTCAATAACATGGCTACCATAGGCTTGACGCTGTCCAACCTTTTTCTATCGAGCATTGCATACCTTCTTTGGACATCGACGATTGTGGACGCACAGACCGCAAAGAGCTTTCGGCTGAATCCGCTTACAAATTTCTGCTCCCGATGGTGGTCACAGTCGATCGTCAAAAATGGAATCCTATTCATTGACAGTGGAGTGCAGAAGTGGAACGGTACAGACATTAGCACACCGATATACGGGATCAACAGCTACATGATCACGATCCCGCTGAATTTTACGTGGGATTGGAAGACGAATATCATCATTGAGGCTCAAGCCAAAAATGTAACGAACCCTCGCACAGGCACTCTGCCACCAAGCCAGATACGAGGCCACATGTTCCATGGGCCTGCCAATAAGCCCGAGGTGTATGTCTATGGCGGAACCACCTATATGGGCAATCAGTCTTTCGAGGCATATGCGTGGCCTGACTCTTCAGCGTATCCTCTCTGGAGCTACACACTTGGACCAAATTACCCCTGGAGCCAGTATGCGGTTGCAACGCCCTGGATGCCGAATCATGGAGCTGCGGCCGAAGCGATCGATCAAGGGTTAGCGTTCTATCTGAACGGACAGATCGATTGGGGAACCTCGTCGAAGACGCTTGATACCTTCAAGACTCAAGAACTCTACGTCCCTCTTGATGGCCTGGTCGTTCTTAATCTCACCACCCAGTCGTCGAAAAACATCTCTACGACTAAGCTGCGTGGTGGTGCGCCGAGAGTGGGAGGTAGCATGGAGTATATTGCATCTGTCGGCGCAATGGGTGTGTTGGTTGCACTTGGTGGCCAAATACAGCCCAACCTCACAGGCTTGTACGCAAATGTTAGTCGAGGATTGCTGGTATGTATCGTTTGACGACATCAGTCGATGCTATCTGACTTTGCGATAGATTGACTTCGAAACAGTGGATGTATTTGACATCGAATCGTACCTCCGGAACCCAGGCAACAATGGATCATGGTACTCGCAAAAGACCACAGGAGAGATACCAGCGCCACGAATCGACTTCTGCACAGTGATAATGTCCGCGCCAGACAACTCGAGTCATCACATCTATCTTTATGGGGGAAGAGACCCTATGTCCAATACGGGCTACGATGATGTACTGATCTTGACACTCCCTTCGTTCACCTGGACCAACGTTTGGCCAATTGGAGAGTCGCCTAGATGGGGTCACAATTGTCACGTTGCCGGAAAACGGCAAATGCTCACTGTTGGAGGCAACATCACCAATGGCCTTGAGTGCGATTGGGAGGCCAAAGGTGTTGCAGTGTGGGAGATGAGCACTCTGAATTGGGGCAGCATCTTCATGACGAATCTATCCAACTATCAGGTGCCGCAGAAGATGCTCGAGCTTACGGGTGGGACGGTGGACGGGGGAGCTACACTGAAAGAACCCGCGCTAGGCTGGACAGATGCAGGACTGAAGACCGTATTCGCAACACCTCGCAGATCTGGGAATGGCTCGACTACACCCGCATCGTCAAGCAAAAGCCATACCGGTGCTATCGTCGGTGGCGTCGTCGGCGGTATAGCTGGTCTCGCTCTTGCTGGCCTTCTAGGCTTCTTCCTATTTCGCCGTCACCGCAAAAAGAGCCAGCCACACGAATTGCACAACGATCCATCAGCCGCTCCACGCAACTCAGATAGCGAAAAGAAGACACACGAGCTACAAGCTGTTAACGAAGACGAACCAGCCGAGTTACCAGGGCCTGAGCTGCGCGAGCTCGAATCGCCACGGCAGGTTGTCGAGGCTGATACAATCACCTCTATCACACGAGCCGAGTTGCCGGGTACGAATACAGTACCTAGTGGTGTGCATGGAGTGCCAATAGTCAGGACTCCGGGAGATGACTTGCCGGAGCAGCCGCTGTATACTCCTGGACTGAGAAGACCGAGTCGTAAAGAGGCACGTGAGGATGTGCAAGACAAGAGTCTGCAGGAGGAGGAGCTCAAAGAAGCTGCGCCCACGGCACCTGACCTTACATTACCAAGTGGAGAGGTTGCCAAGCAAGAAGACAGTGTCAAGACGACAGAAAAGTAATGTTCCTTTCTCCCAATGATAGTGTACTCGGTAAGCCAGACTACCAAAAGCAATCAGACACAATAATTTCATCTTGAGCTATGTATTGCTCCTCAGTCTCGATATCTTATCGTAGCCTCCCTCTGCCCGGACTGAGTGAGCAAGGATCCACTCCATACTTGGACACTCACTGCTCCCAAACATATACTTGAAAACGTGCACCTACATCAATTGCCAATTGGCGGTATCATCTTGAGATCCGCAAACTCTCCCAACACCTCTCTGATAGCATCGTTCGAATCGACAAACCCATGCCACCCCATCTTCCTCGCCTTGTTCATCGTCAAATCGAGCGTCGAGCCGAGCAAAGACCCATCCGTGAAGCCAAAGATGCGATCAATATCCATATCCTGCAACTTCCCTCCCTTGAGCCCATGCTTCAAAGTCAACTCCCACCACGCCTTCTGCACCTTATCCTGCTTCGCCCAATCCACCAACCTAAACCGATACCTATACTTCCCCGGCGGCCCAAACCCTCGTGGCGGCGGATCAAAGCGCGTCGTAACCTCCGTATACACACTACCATCCATACTCGGTCTTTCATACCCAACACCATACCAAGCCGCAAACTTGGGCCAAAAGTTCCCCCATGTAAACGTCGTCCCATCCATCGTATTGAACTTCTCATTCCTTGCGGCTTCGTTCAAAACAGCCCATTCCTCCATATATCCGTTCAGCATACTACTGCTCAAGCACCGCGTCGCCTCCCACGAATGTAAATCACACGGGAATGCCAATTTCTCGCCTAGATAATTCTGCACGCTGGCGTACACGCCGAGCGGGAACACGAGATTCATAGCGGCGTCGGGCACGGCGCCGAGGATGCCGGACGGCATGCATACGTTCCAGTCGATGTTTTGCTGCTTGCAAAAGGACCAGAGGAAGTCTTCTTGGGGGTAGTAGAAATTTGGTTCGAGGGTGACGCGTGGGGCTGTTTCTTCCTGCGGGGTTGCGGCGGGGCCGAGGTGGATACCGTAGTTTTTGGCGCCGGTTTGGAGCATGATGCGTTTTGGGTGGATGGAGGCGAGGGGGAGGGCGGAGCAGAAGTTTTGGAGGAGGGAGGGGGGGGGGGGGGGGGGGGGGGGGGGGGGGGGTTAGTTAGTGCCTGCGTTTGTGGCGTGTTTGGTTGGCGGTTATCAAAACAAGATTGAAGTCGCTGCGCAAAGAATTTACACCGTTGTAGGAGGAGAAAGACTCAAAAGAGCAATAGCCTTCGTACTGTGCCTGGAGACTAAGAATTACGACGTACCATTTACCTTACACATCTCTTCGGCGTCACTCCACAGTCCACCCCCCTCTTTCGGCTTAGCCTGCACATAGCTGTAGAAGAACACGTAGTCCGCCTTTACACCCTTCTCTTTCAAAACAGCAGCTATCTCATCCGGCTCCTTTAGGAAGTCAAGTGCGATGTGTTGGGCGTTCTTAGGTAGCCCGTTCGGAATCGCAGGTGGTCGCCTCGACAGGCAGTAAATCTTGCTCCAGCGCTCAGGATCTCGCGCTACCACCCGTAGCATGTAGTTTCCGGAGATGCCGTTGGCTCCAGTGATGATCGCAGTCAGTCCTTTCAGCGAGGAAGGATAGACGGTTAAACCATGGTATATGCCTTTTGACTGGACGACCTGTTGGTTCGACATTATTATTGAGGATGCGAATACGGACGGTTCGTGTTTTGCTTTCGAGGTATGCGATGGAATGTGGATCTTTCGTCGTGTCATGGTTGAACTCATCGTGGTGATTCCAGGACCTCGGGCCATGACGTACAAGGCGGGGAAGCGAAGGAAGGTATACACCGGGCCTGATTCCACATTACCCGTAATGTAAGGTAAAGACAGTTGTATTTGTAGCTACGGGAGATCATTCATCCTCTTCATGGCGCATACTGCTCTACCTCAAACTCAACTTCACCTTTCTCGATAACAAGTGTCAGTTCGAATGGGTCTTCTCCCATAATCCACTCGCTGCTATCTTCCCACATCATGTCCTCTAGTGGCGGTCCCAGCTCCTCTATGTTGTCCAGCTGATATTGTCGCTTCCCTTCTACCCCCCGCGGATTCCAACGCATGAATTTCTTATCTTCCACCTCGTCCATTGTACCATACATCCACCACCAAGTCCCCAAGCCGAGATCCGTCATCTCAGCCTTGTACACTTCTCCGGGCATTAAGCCTGCAGCTTCAATTTTTTCACGTGGAACCTCATGACGTATCTCCAAGGGTTTGTCCGGCTCCACAGTGACGAAGCGATTATACTCGCGCATGTCGAGGATCATTAATCCGTCCTTACGGAAACGAAAATGGGTCAAGAGTTCTATTAACTTCCGCGGCTGGGATGCTTCATTGGACACACGATGGATGTCTTTGAAGCAGCAGAGATGGAGGGATTGAAAAGGGTTAAGTGAGGTGGACAAGGTTATGGGTTTGTCAGGTTGAGGCGACTCCAGGATACGGGCCGTAACAACGAGGTAAAGTGGTTTCGGGTCTGCGAGGCTGTATATTTCGGGCGAGACGGACAAAGAGAGTCCTATTCTAACGGAAGGATCGGTCCGTCTGCGTACATGAGCGATCAGATAAACGTTATGGAAGGGTGTAAATACGGTGTATGATTGTATTTCGGGCCTGTGCCTCTTCCCGTCATAGTTCAATGATGTTATTACAATGGCTCGTGTCGTGGCTAGAGATTGCACTATACTACTGAACATTGCCGGAAACATGATATCATTCTAGGCAGCATTCAGTGGCTTGATGCTTCTAACTACGTTTGGTTTAGCATGATGAGTATCAAACTCCAACCTGACCCGCGTAAAGCCATGGACCCCCCTGAAACTAATGATTATTGAACTGACTGGCTACTAACTGTCACATAGAACGATTTCCTCTAGTCAATGACGAGACGAAGCGCTTGTTCGGCGCTTGCAAGTTTGATATGTGCACAGCCGCACGTGCTGAAACAAACCTGGAAGGCTTTCAGTAGTGCCCATCTTCGCCACACGACTGCAAATGCCTCTCGGAGCTCACTCTGAAGTTCTGCTCCATATCTCGGTAGTATAGGACTTTTGTTCTATGATGATCTTCATGTAATCCAAGTTTTGCAATCCCGAGGTCTTTGGAGGACTGCCCATATACGATACTGTTGCACGCTAACAGGGTTATCCCTACACTCTCTCTTTGTTCACATCTATATAGCTCCCTTCGTCCATAGCTATTCAATCAACTCAGTCCTTCATGCTCCTTCTATATCACATCCGTGAGAGATACACACTCTGATACGAGGTAGTTATCTCTCAAGTAAGCTTCCGAAAGCCACAATAGCCGTGCAAGCTCAGTCATGCTGAGACTGTGTCCCGGGTAAGACACCAACACATTCGCCCCACAAGCCAAATTCAATTTTGTAGCTAGCAACGGCGTAAGGCGCTCAAAGTCTTGGTGCTTCTTTTGCAACACTTTAGAGTTGCATTGCCTCATAGTTAACAAACCATTTGACTGCCTAGGTAGGTATCAATCATACCTTATCAATACGCTCTCGAGGTCAAGACTCTAAACTTAGCTCATCACTCATCGTCTTCTCGCAGTAAGGTTTCCATTACAATTTGGCACAATTAAATCTCCAGGCTTTTACTTTTCCGATCGAGACTATTATTTCGAAATGTGATCCACCACACATAAGCCCCACCTGGGCAGGAACACTATGTTCTCTGTGGGAATGGAGCAGAGACGAAGGAGAAGGTTGTTGTATTGAGGGAGCTACAGAGAGCGATTATATACACAAGAGAGCTGAGTAAGCAAGCAACTGAGGGTCACGTGAGTGGAGCATTCATAGTGTACTCAGTGAAGCAAGGTGCCAGGCTGACATTCTCTCTCCAAGTGCATGGACGCAACGTGAGGATCTAACACGGTCACGAGGTCAATCGTCATAAGTCTCTATTCTTGTAAGTAGTAATACCGTCTCAGAACAATCATCCCGTCGTATTGCATAAAGCTGTGAATGGGCATTCCCTTTCTGGATTCAATTATTGTACAGTGCTGAAGCGCGCTCAAGGCATACTCGGTCATAGACATGGCCCTCTCACCAACATGCTTATGCCCTTTCGCAAACATTGCGAAGTTGTTTGGGACATAGCACCAACTTCTGCAGCGCTCTTTGGTTGAGGCGTGCCTGGCCCGCCCGCCACATGCTGTGCCTGCCTCACAAACGTCCCATTACGATGACTATATAAGCACCTGGGCAGCTTCAGCCAGAACTTACTCACTCTTCATTCGCTCCTAGATATATTCGTTGAACACATCATGTTCTCGCTACGCACAATCTTCCTCTTTGCTTGTAATGTCAATCCCTACGTGCCGGGACGCACGGTGTGCTGGGACGGTTTTTCTTTTGGAGGCTTGGGAAGGTCTTGCTATGCCTGGAAACCAAAAATTACAGCGTGCATCAACTGTGTGACTCTTGGCCTTCTACCTGATCAGACGCCGGTTACATTAATCACAACATTGACCATGCTATTGCTAGTCTTGTCAGTGCCGTCCACTACGTCTTGTCTGACACCCCATGTCAATTCGCAACAATTTGTCTTCACGAAACGCTCAGTGGGCTGAGGGAGAAGCCGAGATGACAACTTTCAAGGGCGCAACCTCAGAAGGTCAAGTTAAGGTGAGGAATGTGGATCCTGGCAGTTTCTCCGCGCAAAAGGCAAAATCGTCAAAACGCATCTGACCGGCCGTGAGTCTGAAGCGAGATTTGGCGGCAGTAGCGTGTTGAGTGTAAGGGTGCAATGGATTGACCATAAGTGCAAGGTAAACAGTGATGAATTTGATACAGTCTTCTCAAGATCAAATGAAAGGTTTTCATTTGATCTCGGTTCAGATTGGCTGCAACCAATAGGAGCCTGTGGACATGGTGAGCCACACCTCAGCCACAAACACCACTTCAGCAGAACCGAGGCCATAGGCCAAGGAACATCCATCAAGGCTTCAGCCCTTTACATTGAGATGTCCGAGAGGCAGTGCGCGCTGTGGCTGAGAGCTGCGGCCTCCACTAATCACCTGGCCTTAGACAGCTCTTATTTCCGGTCGTGCGGCAGCCGCTTCCTGTCTCCCCAGCCGTGCTCGCCTCTGTCGCGTATAGTTATGCGAGAGGCCACAACAACAACCTCCGTAGACCTGCACTATCTGCTTACATCTCACCCACATGTGCACCCCTCTTACATGAGTTCACAAGGCAAACATTGTCTTAGCGCAGATAGTGAGGCGAGGCAGTGCAGGACGCTGGGTGCTTAATGTAGCCAGCACCTTCAGCCTGGTTGCATGCACTGCCCCGCCAGGCTGCCTCTTCTGCCTTGTCGCAAACACATCGTTCTACTCTCACTACCACAAACGTCATTTACGTCTCTACTTCCACAGGCCAAACTCCAAGCTGCAAGCGCCATGCGGCTTCTCCACTTTGACGCGCTGGGCAGACTGATCTTGACAGACTTTCGCGGCAAGCCGATCCCACCCTATGCCATCCTATCACACCGATGGAGCGACTCCGAGATCCTCATCGAACACGTATCGAATAGAACCTATAAGAAGAGAGAAGAGGGCTATCGAAAGTTCGAGTTCTGTGCGAAGCAAGCGGCCCAGGACAACCTGCAGTACTTCTGGATTGACACATGCTGCATTGACAGATGGAACAAGAGTGAGCGGTCAGAAGCGATCAACTCGATGTTCCAGTGGTACAAGAACGCGACACGATGCTACGTCTTCTTGGCAGACGTGTTAGTGTCGACTGCGTCAGAGTTGGTCCAGCGCAGCGACTGGGAGGCGTCGTTCCGTGCGAGCGCATGGTTCACTCGCGGATGGACGCTCCAAGAGCTGATCGCGCCAGTGTCAGTCGAGTTCTTCTCGTGCGAAGGACATAGGCTGGGCGATAAAGCGTCGCTTGATCAGCTACTGCACGACGTCACCGGCATACCGCTTGCGGCATTGCGCAACTGCCCTTTGGACCAGTTCAGCACATCTGAACGGAGGCGATGGGCTGATAATCGCGTGACAACCGAAGAAGAAGACATTGTATACTGCCTGCTTGGAGTTCTTGGCGTCTCTATGTCTACTATGTATGGAGAAAGGAAGGAGAGCGCATTGAGCAGACTGCAGGCCGAGATAGAGGCAGCCGGCAGCGCGCCATCCATCATTCCGTTCTCACAGAATGAGTCTTTTGTGGGCCGCGAACCACAGCTCGCTGAACTAGAGGCAAAGCTCTTTAGCAACAGCCAGACTACTTCCACGCTAGCCATAGTCGGGCCTGGCGGCACAGGCAAGTCGCAACTCGCGCTTGAGGTGGCACACAGAACAAGGCAGAACAACCAGAACTGTTCAGTCTTCTGGATTGACGCAAGCAGCAAAGACGGCCTCTACCAGTCGTATGCAGGTATTGCCCAGAAGCTCAGTATGCTAGGCGGGGACGATGACCTGGCAGACATGAAGCAGGTGGTGAAACGCTGTGTAGCAGAGATGAGTGCGCGACAGTGCTTGCTGGTCTTCGATAACGCAGAACACACCATCCTACGGTCTAGCGGCTCGTCCGCGGCAGAAGCTGCAGACTTAGCCGACTGTCTGCCGCAGTCGGAGCTGTGTTCCGCCATCTTCACAACAACGAACAGCGACACGGCTCGGGTACTTGCTGCACAGAACGTTATAGCGCTGCAAGATCTTACACCGGACACGGCGCTAAGGATGCTTCAAAACCATCTGGCAAGGCCACTCTCAGATGCTGAGCAGCACAAAGCTAAGGACTTGCTACGAGAGCTATTGTATCTGCCTATAGCGGTCGTGCAAGCGGCAGCCTGCATGAATGCTAGCAGCATGACGGTACAGGAGTACTGGGCACAGTTAGACGAGCATAAAAAACTAGCTCTTGGGTACAGCAGTGACCCGTTAGAGGATAACGTACGGAGCTCTAGCGCGACAAATCCTGTAGCTACTACGCTGTCTGTCTCCATGGATCAGATCACCCGTAGTAATGCATCTGCCGCAGACTACCTGTCTCTTGCTGCATGCGTAGACCGGAAAGACATCCCAGTCGACCTTCTAGAGGCGGCTTCGCTGCAAAGAAGAGAAGATGCTATCAAGGTACTAGACAAGTATGCGCTTGTCACCAGGCGACCTGCTGAGTCTGCACTCGATGTTCATCGGCTAGTCCACCAAGCCCTACGAGAGCGGCTGCAGGTGCAGGGGCGGCTACGACGTTGGACTCAATACACTATTAGACGGCTACTCCAGGTGTTCCCAGACTATAACCATATCAACAGGAGCAAATGGAGGCGACTGCTTCCACATGCCCAGTATGCGCTGTTGCATAGTCTGACGGACAACAATGACGAAGAAAGGTTAGATCTTGCACGGAAATGTGCTAGTGCTCTATACAGTGATGGACGGTATAGAGAAGAGGAAGAGCTGGAGGTGCAGGTGATGCAGACAATGAAGAGAGTGCTTGGCAACAAACATCCTTCTACGCTGACTAGCATGGCCAACTTGGCGTTGACGTAC